>VZTH01015397.1:0-43778 GCA_013397815.1 Aleadryas rufinucha | reverse complement strand
CGGGCGGTAGGAGCGGGCCGGGCCGGGGGCTGCCGTCCCGGGGCTCTGCCAGCTGCTGCCAGGAAGGAACCGGAGCGGGTCTGCTCTCCGAGGGAAGGCAAACGGCTACAACGCAGCTCCGCGGCGCCACAAGCAGGGCAGAGAGAGCACCGAGTACTAGTGACTGTCGGGGAGCCTGGGGCGAGGCGGGGTAACGTGCCACGCCCTCCCAAGAGGGGACCTTCCGAACACCAGGCGTACGGATAAGGAGCGGGCCCGCCCCGCCTAGAGCGTAGGGGAAGGGGCGGGGCCCAACCTGAGCTTAAATGGAGCCCGGGGGCGGAGGTCGCGAGGGAGGTTTCGGGTTTAGAGGGTTGGCATCGGTAGAGTCACCCGGAGCCACCGCGAACGATGGGATAGGAATCGCTGCTGTGCCAAGTGCCCGGGCTCTCTGCCCCGCCGGGTCACGGCTGCCATATACGGATTCGGGCCCCTTGACAGCAGAGGAAGGGTTGTGTTTACTTAAACTGGGATAGTAAAGTGTGTGCACAAAGATCTGCGGCTTTCCTAACTATAGAGTGAGTGCTTCAGGCCCTCGCCTTGCATACATATCTTAAAGGGAGCTTTGACAGTTGAAACTAAAATCACCCCTAATAGTTTTCAGAACTGCTTGGCTGTTCTTTGGGTATCTGTGTAGAAGTTTTCTATGTCCTGTGTGGTTTTCAGGGTTTTTTTTTTCGTGCAGACCTAAAATTAGCATGTTTCCAAGTAGTTTATGAATTGTACATGTCCAAACAGTAAGGTGGGATTTGAGCATTTTTTTCTGCAGCGATTGGTATAACTGACCTGTCAATGGAGCTTTTAAGAAGTAAACCACTATTAAATAACTTTCCTGAATAAATTGCAAGCTTAGTAAAAAGTAAGTCATAGTCAGTGTTTGGCGCCTGAAGCAAGAATTCTTAAACCCCCTAACCTAATTCTGACATTGGTGTCTAATATCTGTCTGTTTACTGTCAGTAGATTTGGATGGAGTCTCAGTATCTGAAGCAATGCCTGGGAAGTTGCTTGAAGAAGGGACTGGCTGAGGTTGTAGAGCATCGGCCAGCAGATCCCATAGAGTATCTTGCACACTGGATTTACAATTACAGAAGAAACTTAGATGAAGAAAAAAAGGTGGATCCAACTTAGGCAAAAAAAAGATTGCTGCAATATAGTTGATGCTATTTAATATATCTTTCATTTTAAGTTCAATTGATTCTGTGTTACCTCTGAAATAGAGAATGCTGGAGAGAGCTGAGCTGGAACAGGAACGGGAGGCAGCCATAGCCGAACTTGAAAGGTTAAAAATCCAGGAAGAAGAGCAGCGGAAACTTGAAGAACAACGGAAACTTGAAGAACAACGTCAGGTTATAATTACTTAATAATAGATAATTGTAAGCAGCATATGGTGCCGTGGCATGCTGGAGCTCTTTGTGTACTTCTGGTAGCTGTGTAATGATTTTGATAAAGGTGTCATAAAGCAAGTATTTTAATCTCACTTTTCTGAGAAAATGAAATTATTAGTCAGCATATGGGTAGGAAAACTTACATACTAGACAGGAAAATATTACTAAAAAAATGAAGGCTGTTAAGGTAAAAAGCAGCCAATTTAGGACCTACGTGAGAAGTAACTGAAAATACTGTTTGGGCTTGTAATATGAGAAATAAATACAATATCTGTGTTTCTGGCCATTCTTTATAAAGAAGTCATGTGAACTCAGTGTTGCTGTGGTGATGTTGATGTGATCTGACTGGATTTTTTTGTATGGCTGACTTTCATGATGTTAAAATCAACAGCTTAATTTTAAATTTATGCTGACCGCATTAAGCCCAGCTCTAGTGTAAGACACATTCATTTTATTCCACTTGCACTTTTAAAATTTGGAATTTACTAATTTGCAAACCAAAAGTAATGTGCTTAAGGGTTTCCTGAATGATGTAAAATAGTAAATGAAAATAACAAGACTGTGTTTAGAGATAATTCACAAAGAATTAAATAAATCATTTCACATAAGCTATGGGAAAGATGTTGAACAATACTCACATTAGATGCATTTTTTTTAACCTAACTCAGTTTTGGCTGTAGTCAAATACTCGAGTAAGTTTTGATTTTATGTACCAAAAAGGAGTAGAAAACTATGGCCATACTTGTAACTGCTCACAAAATGCAAGAGCAAACAGTATTCTCTGGTGTTGTTGAATGTAAAAGCTTAGGTCATGCAGTTTCTGAAGTTTTGATGTAGTAGGATTTATGTTCACAATTAATAAACTCTTCACAATAAACACTTAGATATTTCCAATTGTAAATACTAAAGGTTGCTGATGGACATGATTAGTGTTAATGACATTGCTTGCCAAATTTTTCTGTAGATTTGATTCTATATTGATTCATCCATCTGTGCTAGATATTACACAAAGTATCAAAGAGCTTAATCCAAAGGATAGGAGAAAACTTACACAGACTGATAAAGAGCACGTGTAATGAGACAGTATCTGAAGTGTGTACACTAACTTCAGTTAACTGTTTCTTCTTCCTCTTGGTAGTAAAACCTTTTTATCCATAAGATCTCAAAACTTTTAAAAGCCAGATGATACTGAAAGGACTTTGTTATTAACATAACATAGCAGTTATGTGCTTACTTTTTGTTTATTATTTCAATTATGAAATACATTGTGAACAATGTGATGAAAAAGATAAATGTAGGTGTTTTTTTCTTTCTAATTTGTCCTTTTTTAAACTGATTGCAGGCCCAGTTGGAGAAAGAACGTGAGGAGTTGGAGTTGCAAAAAAAACTTGCAGAGTTGGAACTGCAGAATAAAGAAGCTGAAATGCAGTTGCAGCAGGAAGATCAAGAGGTTTAAGCCAATGCTTAGTTGGTGGTTTGAAAATACCATTAATCAGCCATTTTTTCCAGATACAGGCATCAATTACAAAACACAAAGCAGAAGCCCATGGGTGTTGAACTAACACGTAATTAAAGAAACGAGTGTAGCTGGGGGGAAATATCTAACACGTGGCTTCTGCAATCTGGGTTTTAGACTTGAATTCTGGTCAGAACAGAACATAAATTTATTGCAAAAATCCAGCGTAAGGTCAGCTTAGCTGATGCTTCCATATTCCTTGATGGTATTTATTAGAAAATTTTATAAAATAAGCATGTCTAATTTAAATATCAAGACAGTAATGTTTTACAGGGTACTAGCACAAAGTCCATTTACTGTACCTGGAAAAGGAGCTGTGGTTTGGAATTGCAATGCCTCTGGCTTCTGATATCTTCCTGGTGTATGGGAATTTATACTAACATAAGAGTGTGTGTACAGATAGCCATGTTTATGGTCTTTTAATACTGCTTCAGTAAAAACATACATGGATAATTGGCATGTTTATCTCCCTAAAGCTTTTAAAAGAGCATATTTCTTAAATTTGTGTGGAGCACAGAGTATTTTAGAAATATCTAAGGTTTTAGAGCACTCTGTTAAAATACTGACAAAACATAATTGTAGGAGGATGAGAGTATGGAAGTGACAGAAAAAATGAATATGTAAAAATTTAAAATTGCTGTTAATATTTAAAAAAAGATAAAAATAGGGTTAAGCATACAGAGACCCTATTCCCATACTACTAAATTTGTATAGCACTTATCTAAAGTATTGTCTTTATATTAATACGTAATGTCATTTTAACACACCTGAAATGTGATTTCATAGCATGGGACATTTTAACTGAAAACTGGTTTTCATTGCCACAGGAAAATGAAAAGACAACAGATGAAGTTACAGATAGACCTGGAACACCTACTTCGTCCAAAGCTGAGGAGCCAGATGAGAGTGAACAGGTAAGTATTTAGGAAGAGATTATAAATGATTGATTCTTACAGATTTTCTTTTCTGTGCTGGCCTATCTAAAGGTTAAGGTTGGTGGCTCTCCCCCGTGGTTTTAAGAGATGGTATTTTGGCCACAACCTCCGAACTGCCCATAGCTGCACTCTGGTAGGAGTTAAGCCATTCTAAAAGTCTCTATGGTGCTGGCTGACTAAATCCTAAAGATTTAAAACACCTTTTTGTATTCAGATATGTTAGTGACTAAAGCATGAATATACTCAGAGAGGAGGTAGCCTTCCTGTGCTGTGTGAACAGTTATATACAACGTGTACTAAATCACTTCATTTCTGGTACCAGTAGTGTAATTCTAGCTCAGAATTTGTGTTGTGGTATTAATATGCTTTATATTTAAGATTACTTCAATAACGGTCTGTTCTAGTAGTGTTGTCTGAATAGATTTATGAAAATACTTACAACTGTTCTTAGGGTCAGGTTTTCACAGGTGTTTTTTCCACTGAGGTAAATCAGATGAGTATGCAAGATCTTATAAAGCTCCAATTTTTATAATTTTCTGATACTTACATATTAAAAGCATTATTGAGGCTTTGGGCATATTTTATGAGTTCTTTAATACGTAAATTGCAAAATGGGAAGTGAAAATGAATAGTAAATAGTACCTGCTGCTTCCTACGTGTGCCAGGTTTTCTGCCTAAAGGTGGTAGATTACATTGGCTTTTGGGGATGTTATTTCAGATTTTACAGTGATATGTTTGCTACAAATTAATAACAGATTGATAAAATATATAGGCTTGTACTATTGATTCTGCCCTCAGAGTCACAGTGCTTTATCCAAATTCACTGGATTTTATAATAGAAGTCTGGTGATGACATTCATTGTATTCCACTGAATGGAAAAATACATGGTTATACTGATAAGTACCAACTTGTCTATCATGGGCAGTTTTTTCCTGTTTTCCTTTTTCCAAAGTTCAGTGGATGCTGGTAAGTGATAGAATTTTTTTGTTGTTGTTTTTCAGAGTCGAACAGATCTCTCAACAGTAACAGAAGAAGAAAGTACCAACTGACCTGAAAGCAGTAAAAATATTTTCTACTCATTACTTGCTGATCCTGAAGTTTAGTATCTTGATTTATGTATTTTATAAATAGAACTGATTTGCATACCTGTTTCTCCAGTGTCTATTTTCAAAGTGTTTGTATAAAGTCTGTTAATTCTGACACTGATTCTTCCTTTTTGTTCTTAAACTACTGTAGCTAGCATAGCTGACTTGAAGGAAGAAAACTTCAGTTGAAATGACAGCAGCAAATATATTTTCTACTTATTGCATATCAAAGTAACCATAATAAATACAAATATAACCACTGTGTCAATATTATTTGAGGATAGATGCTACAATATGATAAGCTGAATCAGTATTAAAGAATAAAATAAATAAAAGAATAAAATATTATTGAAAATGATTTTCCAATAATTTGAATGATTTTTGATAGAAAAAGGGAATGCTCTACAGATTAAAAGATGAAGAGAGTGTTCTGGACATCAGACTTGGTGCAAAAATCCAGTCAGAAGATTTCCCAGATATATTTGAAAGAGATAAATTTATGTCTGACTCAGTAGACAGAGGTACTAGAAGATCTTATCTCTTCAAAATCATAAGGTGATCTTTGTAACACAAAGTGTTTGCTCTAGGCTTTATTAGAACCTTTTTTGGGTATTGTGTGGTACTAGGTGAGCTGCGTCTGTATATCAGTTTTGATTAGTCAAGTTTTTACATCTTTTCTGCATTTTTCTTGAATTTGTAAATCATCAAATTAAATCTGTGTTGTCTACTAAATACTATTATTATTTTTCAAAGCTTCACTTCTAAAGATCTGGAAGAATATTTAGCTCTATCCATAATTATCTATAAAAATAAGTTTTATAATCCTTAAAAATGCATTTTTGTAAGAACAGATGTTTGTAATCACTGGTATCTTGGTATAGGTTGTCAAGAGTGTTCTGTGTCTGTTCATTATAAATGGAAAAGACATTGACATTAAGAAATCCTGCACTTCAATAAAATGTGCCTTTGCATCTGTATCTTCTAATACAGGTTAGTTGGTCATGGCCAATATTGTGTAATGAAAACACATTTCATTACAAAATCAGTGCATAATTAATGCATTCACTGCATTCTTCAATTTTGGGATGAAAGAGATTTTTCTGATAATTTCACTTCAATTTTTTTATAGTATCGCTGACTCTAAGGGGTTTGCTATCTTGGCAAACTGCTAAAAATATCTATATACCCAACAGACAAAGGTCAATCACATAATAAATGTTTTCCTGCTCTATATAACTTGTTTTGATCATGTAGATCGGACTAAGAATAATCTAATCAATTTTTAAAAACATAAGCACTATTGATTTTTCGTATAGTAAAATATTATTTTTTTCCCTTAAAGTACATTTATTTAAAAAATCCTCTGCCCATTTTATTGCTACATTGCTTTTTGGATGCTGTTAATAACCATGTCTTATATGAGCATCCTTAAAAGAAGAAAATGTCTCTTATCAGGTGTAAATACTTAGGAATGTTTGTGTAACTTTTGGAGTCATGAAAAATGGAACCACTTTTGTGACTAGGTGGTCAGGCTTTGCTATCCACATTTGTTCTGATTGGTACAGGTTTGCAATTTCTATGATAGTCAAAACCTTTCCCGTGGTGTGAATACACTTTTGTGGTTGATGTTGCACTAAACAGTTTTAGCACAGTTTACAATTATATTTATTAGTAACAGTTACAATAGAATCATTTAAGGACACACTTTGATACAACAGTTCTAATTACACCTGTTAACACTGCATGCACAGCAGCTTCTTGTGCCAGTCTCAAAGGCATGGAGTAACTGGATAAACAGATGGAGTTTCTCTTTTAAACCAATATGTATAAATGATTCTTAATGTTTAGGTTAACATTTTCAAAAATTGCTAACTCATGTCCATTTACACCTAATGTCCAATCATGTTGACCATGAAAATTTCAACCTCTAAACAGCTTTCAAAATGTAAGACGCTATTTTAAAACATGCTAGAAAATAATGCTAATGACATGTGGCTTTCATTTTTTAATCTTTTCATACTATTTGTATCTTTGTTTGGTTTTGTTATATGTGTGTCCACTAGAGTGCATCCTAAATAAACACACTGGGGACTGTCAGTTGAAGCCCATGAAAACTGCACTTTGTTTGTCATTTTGTTTCAGCTTGTTTTTAACTATGACTTTTTCTTTGTGATCCTGCAGTCCATATTTCCCACTTTCTTTCAATACAGCAAGTTTTGGATGGAAACTTTTATCAGAAAATTACTTAGCAAGGGTCGAAATAAAGTGGTAAAATTCCAATTTACCTCTTTCCTTATTGTTAGGTACAGAACACATTTGTTGTTAAAATGTTATTTATAGGAATTCCCATTTTTTTTTCAGGATTTGGTGTGCACAGACCTGGTGCATTATTCCCCTTCTACAGCTTTATAGGAATTCTTATCTTGGATATGGGACAAGAGGTAAACAGTTCTTGGCTCAGTGCTTTCTTAAAGGGCAAACCTGCCTGTAGGTAACTTGGAAATGTAGTTCACAACAAAGATGACTTCTGCTTGAGTGTCTAAACCGAGAAGGAAATTAAGGAAGCTTAAAACAATTTTTTACCCTCTCTTTCTGAACTTTCACCTTCTTTGGAGTATAGCAAGCTAGAGCCTGGAGGAGGACAGCTGTCTATTTTTTTTTAGTTACTGCACATGATGTGATTTCAAAAGTGTTAACACAATTTAACCTCTGCATAAAATGTAAAGTTGTATGTTGGGGAAAAAAAAGGCAATTACTAAATGTAACTTCATCTGTGGTTACACTCCCTTTGAATACATTTTTATGGAATGAAGAAGATAGAATTCAGAGACAAATGATGGAAATTGTCTCTGAAAATAAGGTGCTGAATACTGACAGAAGATTTATGAATTTGTCGTTTTTCTTCCTCAGAGTAAGAGCAGTCCTGTTCAGGCTGTGACCAGGCCATGTCCAGATCCTTCAGAGAACACGCTGATAGTAACATGCCCATTCACAGCTGTTCTCATTCCAGCAATACTGAAGCACAAGCATGAAAACAGATATGAAGCCCAGAATAGGACAAAATGATTCTGATTAACTATCAGTCTACTCACAGAGGTGAAAACTCAGCTCTGCAGTATGAGAACGCTCTCTTGCATGGAGAAATACGTGTTGCAGCAAGCACATTTTAATGTTATCTTTGAATAGAATAGGTTCTATTAAATTTGCAGTCCCCTTTATGATGAATGGTTTTCCTTCAGAGTCTAAAGGAACTAACTTATCTTTTTGGAAGCAAAAGCTTTATACAGTAATTTGCTAATGGTAATGGCAGCCAGATGCATTAGTCTGGATTAAATGTTAAATTGAATTCCTCTGAACTTTGCTGATACAGCTTACTCATATTTGAAGTAAGCTATTAATTGTTTTACTTCTTTGAAGATTTTCTTGCACTTAGGTTAGAAAAAGAGTAGTGTTGTCTATTGACTGCAGCTAGAAGAGAGAGTCTAAGCCTGTTATTTGCTGATAAGAACTGATGTACTTTTAAAAATATCTTACCAGTACACTTGTTTGCTTTTTTGGTTTTGTTTTTGAGGTGTTGTTTTTTTGGAGGGGTTTTATTTGGGGTTTTTTGGGGTGGAGTTTGCTTGGTTTTTTACATTTGTTTGTTTTCTGGCACAGCCATTATAGACCTTCATGCAGTCATTGTGCTTTATACTTGTGTATTTGTTATAATTCATACAATGGAAGAAGTTTCACTATTATCAGCATTTGTATAGGTATTGGGCTAATAGTAATGGAAGAAAGGCTGGGTAGAGAGCAAGGTGCCCTTTTTTTGAGCTGTCAAAGTGTAGCAGATTTTTTAAGAAGTTAAGCAGAAGACTCCTTCCCAGAATTTGAGAGTTCTCAGATGTATATGCAGCTTCAATACTGTGGGTCTTCCCTGCTAACTTGTACCTCATAGAATCGTTATCATTAACCAAAACCAGTGTTTTACTTAGATCAGAACTTTTGAAATCTATACTATTTTTTATTTTAAATAAATTAGAAGATATTACATCATGAAAAATTATGTTCATTAGAGCCTGTCTGAAGATACTGAGTGCTCCCATTTTTTCTTTAGTTGTAGGTCATCCAAAATCAATGCCCAAAAATTGAAACCATTTTTTTATTAATACTGGGCATGTTTGTTTTATCACCTGAAAGTAAATGTGCGTTCATACTGTCAAGTAATGTAATGAGCTGAGAAGGTTGCCATTTGGTTCTTGTTGATTAATCTTTTTTGAGTTATCTGGTACAAAGGCTGTATTGATGTTTCTGTACTGCTACAGAAAGATATGCTTCACTAAAAAGTCCAAATTTTCCCTCATTACTTTGCATCCAGCACAATTTAAAATTTCGATGTACTTTAAATGGTGATGTGAAACTTGGATTTGGTTTAGAAATAAAAATTGATATTTAGGCCTATCACACCAAAATTATCTGAATAATCCTAGCTTCTCTAAGGGCATTTAGAAGGTTTAGGAACTTTTTAATTAACTCTGCAAGGAGATTCTGCCACTTTCTCCATGTAGTCATTCATGAATCTCAATAGAAGTTGGTATCATAAAAGTTTTGGGTTTTTCTTCCCATAATCTTGGGAAAGTAAATGTGAAGAATGTGGCTTTAGTTTGATGCAAGAACCAACTGGTGTTTCAGTTCAGCAAATTATTTTATTCAGTGGTTCCTCTATAATTTAGATGTTGTCTAGCAGATTCCAGATAAAGAAATTGGCTTTTCCTGGGGGAGGAGGAGAAAGTATGTTTGAACTTGATCAGTATTTTGGTTAGTCTGTTTTTCTTAATGAACTGAATCATATTTTCACCTCCATTATAGAGCTGATTGTTGTTGTTGTTTTGTTTAAAAAAAAAAAATTGAGGCAAACTCTTTTATGGTGCACTGAAGATGTGTTCCAAGGATCTCAGTCTTGGTCTCCTTGAAGTTGCTGAAAAAGTTGTGGTTGAAGTCGTAAGAGGATTGAGCTCTCAACTAACATGGAATTCTACCTCTGAGAAGCCATCTCCTACTTATTATACTTTTAATGCACTTAATATTAAAACAGGAGAGAATTGATTGCCTCAAACTGTATGCAAGGCTGATGCCACAGAAATAAAAAGAGATTAATTGTGGGGAAGGTTGGAGAGAGGAAACATTCAGATAATAAATCATTCCCATTTCAGCAGAGGGGCACTGCAGCTCTCTTTTGCTCCATTTCAAGTCACATTCCTGGGAGTGTGTTAGGCTTTTCCAATCATTCTGCTTAATTTCTACTCCACCTCTTGGATGTACTTTCTTCCAGAAATGACTGGCTGCACACAGACACACCTGTGTTTGGTTCATTATCTTAAGCAATTGCGATTTTGCCAATGATGTGTTTAGTAGATAAGTTTAAAAAATGTTATTTATTTAGCTGATAATTGTAACCCTGGAAACAGGATCTGTTTGTTTCATTGTAAGCCAGGCTGCACTGAAAAGTTACCCTTAGGCACTGACAGCTGAACATTTCTAGGGCTGGGACTGTGGTGCAGTTCTGAGACAGCTGTTCTTCAACATTTTTTCAGTGGGCATATGTATCTAAGTGGAGCCTATAGCAAAAATGCACCAGTATTTTGTTTCTCACTTGAACTTGGGTTGTTATTGTATTTGCTTGTATTTTAAAACTATTGAGTCAGATTTATTGGCAAGAAGTATGAACTCTGCAAAAACTATGGTCATATACTGAAGCACTATACTGAAACACTAATTACTCTCTTGTCTCAAAAGATCATGTGTTTATAGGCACCTTTTTGCCACTGCTCACATGTAGGCTGCTGTTAACCCAAGCGTGTTTTCCCCTTACCCTTCTTATGTGACTTTTCTAGGGCATTTTTTAGCTATCGCTTGGAAACTCAGCATAGTTATAATGTGTGAATCTGTCTATAAATTTGCCCAAGCTTTGCATGGCACAAAAGATCAGGAAATACAGCCAGACCTATGTATTTCTATTTCTATACATTTGGCCTGTCAGTTGACAGAGTGAAGGCAGGCTTCTTTATTTTGGTGCAGTTTCTTCAACAGTCTCTCCAGCAGCTACGACTTTCTGATTATTCTGTGACTACAAAAAAGTCACTTCCTTTGTGTGTGCTAAGCTCATGCAGCTGGCAGCAACACACCAGTATTCTTTTTCACACTTCTTTAAATCAAAGGACCATCTAACCTTTAGAAAAAGATCCATTGACTTCTCTCAATCTTGCTTTGTTTGGTAGGATAAGTAAATTCCTAGTTTTAAGTAAAATAATTTTTTATTGCTCACAGCATTTCATTGTTATAAACACCATAAAAATGAAACCTGCATCTTTGAATAGGTTTGAATATTTGTGAACACAAAATCTGGAAATGAGTTTAATATTTTAGTTTCTAAGGAGATCTGTGTTTACTGAATTTGCGGGCAGGAATCCCATTGAGTCCTAGTAAAACATTCATGCCAACTGCGTGGGAATATCTGTATGTGTCTTAAAAATAATTACACATTGAAATAACCTTGCTGACCTTGCCTGTAAAGACTTACAGAATCCCAGTGAGATGTTTTATGGTACTGTAGAGGTAGAGAGGGAACAAACTAGAACTGATTACCCAAAGCCTCTGACTGTTGCTCTTGGGATTCTAAGCCATTGGTAGCAAATGGGAAGAATTTATCAATAAGCTACAGTATAAATTTGCCATTAGTTTTCTCATTAACCAGGGTTTCTAAAAACACAGAAAATATGATATCTGAGAGGATTTGGCTTATGCTAGGTGCCAATTTCAATACCAATTTTCAAAAGCAGAAAACGGGATGCTTCACTTCACTGGCTAAGCCTTCTAATATGTATGAGTCAAATGCTTTTTCGTCTCAGAGTCAATAGGAGTAGTTGATAGGTGTTGATTGTGGCAAGTCTGCTCTGATCTGTGTTATCTGGCTGACTTGTCACACTGTTGAGGGGCCAAAGGCAACACTGGTGTTTAATTACAAGCAGCACAGGTTGTGGACATAAGAAAGAAGCAGTAGCAGGAAACCTGTAAGCTATCAACCTCAGAAATGGGGAAGAATCCTCTGCATAGAAACAGAATCAGTGATTGGTGTGAATGTAGAAAATTAAGGTAGTCCTTAAATTGATTAGTAGGAAAACCTGGAAGAAGGGAAGAAGGAAAAAAGGAAAAGAATCAAGGGGTAAGAAAATATTGGAGTAGAAGAAAGAGATAGAGATATACTCTAAGAGCAACTCTTCCACATGTTTAGCTATGATCTGTTACCTGTGGGTAGCCTATATAAAAGGCTATGAATAACCACAGATAGGAATCATGGCTAAAATGAATCTTGAATGTGTGCTGTATCTTTTTCTCCTGATAGCCATCCTAAGCCTAATTCTGGAGCTCACAGCATTGTGTAGTTATTTTCAGTCATACAAAATGCATGTAAAATTATGCTATGTGTTATTTACTAGATTAGTACTGAGTGTTTGAGTAGATGTTTCCCTGTATCAAGCAGTTCAAGTATGTAAATATTTTCTTTGCAAGCATAGAAGAGGTACACCTGCAAATATTGGTTATTGTTTCACATACACTGTGCATATAGGGAAGATTTGTAAAGAGTTTTGGTCCAGAAAAGTAACTACAGTTTTATACCACATGAAGGAAAAGTATCTTCTGGCATTATGTCTTGAAAAAGTCAAAAGTGTCTGAATTTGACCTAATGTTCCTTGTCAGGAAGCCAGAATTAACGAATTCCACAACTGTTCTTGCAGATAGGTTTCTGAAATCTGACTTCATGTACTAAAGTCAATATTTGTTTCAAAGTCCAAAGACCACCTGTACTGTAAACATCTATGCAACACTGCAGCAAAAACTGTTGGGTAATAGCTGTTTAAATGCATCAGTCTGTTTCCTAAGGCACTGAGGAAATCCTAATGGTTTACATATATACACTAATAATGTCACAAGACATTGGAGAGCAGAAGATCATACAGAGCCCACGCTGCTGGAAGCCAGCTGAAGTTCCCTAGTCAAATTGTTTTTGAGATACAGATCTATGGCTGTAATGGGGTTTAGTCTGGGCAGGTAATCAGACCTGTCATTAACAGCAAGGAGCCTTAACTACTCCCCCAGAAAGGAGCTGTGGCTGTGTGTGGATCTCATGTGTGGTCACACCCCATGCAATTGAAATTAAGGGTTGTGCTTTTTTACATGTCAGATGGCAGTCTTTCTTTAGCCAAACAACTGGCCATAGCAACTGGAAAAAACATCCACTGAAAATATATAGATGGCTTTTTGTAGGGTTAAAGGGAGACCATTTCTAATTGAAGAGTTTTCCATACCTGTCCAAGGCATAACTTTAACAATGAATGGGTTAATTTATTAAATTTGCTATAATGGTTTATGAGCAAAATGCTAAATCTGTATGTTGTACAAATCTCTAAATCTGTATGTTGTACACTGCTTCATTTGCAAACTGAAACTTTTAATTGTGTGAGGTGAATATGGAACAGGGCTCTATTCTTTCCCTTTTGCCCTCTCATGATTTGTGAAGCATACAAAAAACTTGTGATTCTGTCGTAACAGGCCTTCACATAGGCATGTAACACAAACAAATGCTTGTGCATTGCTCTACAGAGCTTATAACTTAAACAGGAAAACTGCCAAAGACTAAAGGCAGAACTAATTATATACCAGCATGGTTTAATGCTGTTTAAATGAAGCAATAGTAACCAATCAGTAAATGGAAAACTTTAAACTTTAACTAATCTTGCTATTTTTGCACCATTTCTGGTACAACAAGGCTGATTTATGAAGACTGATTAGAAAACAGACTTTTTAATTTATCAATATCTCAGGGTTGAGATATGAACTGCTAGCACTTTTATTAGGTGAATAAACAGAAAATTATTTTGTATTCATTTCTGCTTAGTTCTAAAGAAATAATGTTCCCAGTGAAATTAACACCAAGATACATTTTAATGAAAGCCCAATTTAGCCCCAATGTAGCTTTAATTATTTCCTAAGAAACTAAAAGCTGCCACTTCATGTATACAGGCCCAGCACATCTTAGTTTATGACATGGCCATGAGCAACCTGTACAAGTTGGTCCTGCTTTGAGCAGAAGGCTGGAGTAGAGATTGTCCAGCTTCAAACACTGATTCAGTGAGGTGTTGGAAAAGAGGATTTGAGGTCAAACAGATGCAAAAAGGATAAGCACAGGGGAGAGAAACAAAATCAGTTATTTTCTCTGACATTAGTAATGGAAGAACCCAGAAAGACTTCTTAGGAACTGGTGGGGATGGCAGATGGGAGATGCAGCAGAGGATCTCTCTGCAGCTGAAATTACTGTGGAATGAGTTACATAGAATGCACGCCAAGAAATTGCTCTGACTGGAATTGGTATTTACTCAAAAAGTCGTAACACCCCTCTAGAATGAAAGAGCTGAATTGCTCATGGTGGTCATGTGCAGGAGATCCCATAGTCCAGTCCAGAGAAGGTGGAAGGTGATATGAAAGAATAAATGCAGGGTGATAAACACCCATCTCAGGGCACACACTGCCTCCTTTCCTTCTACAATCACAACTTTTTTTTTTTTTTCTGCTCTGTAATATTTATTTTACCCTGAATGTTTATGGGCCAGTGAAATCTACACCTGCAGATTTGAGAGGCCTTGAGCCACTCTCATTTTTAGATAATAATAGAGGTGAGAGTTTTGAAGCAGGTGCGAAGTGAGTCTTGAATTCCCGGTGTTCAAACTCTGTTGCTTTGATCAGGTTTGTCGTTCTTCATGCAAAGGAAATAAACACATCTTAACAAATCTTCGTTATGTTAACTCTAAAAACAAAACCACTGCCTCCCCTAACCAAAAGGTCTGGGCTAAGTCAAGGCTTTTCACCAACCAGCCAAAAAGCCCTCAAGGATATCCCTGTGAGTCTTGCATAATTTATTGCTTATTTCCAATAGGAAAAAAAGATGGACTGCAGTAACTCCTTGAAAACACATTATTTGTATCATGCAAACTACTAATAGTAAACAGCAAAAATGAAACTGGTATTAAAGTAGTTTTTTTAAACACCTGGAAAATTGTGTCCACAGGCATTAATTAGGAGTAAATTCATTACATGAAATGAGAATAAAATAGCAAAATAAGAAATTTAAACTGTTAGCATGTTAAACAGTTAACTTGATAAAATAATACTTGAAGATAAAGGTGAGAGAACAAAACAGAAGCATTTAAGAAAACACTTTCCTACATGTTATTTGTATCCATGAAGTATTGCTATATGTTGCTACACTTAAGCTTGTTTGGGCTCTTTAGTGTAGTGGAATTGTACTTTTAAGTTACTGTAGTAAAAGTGTGTGATCTCTACATATCAAGTTATTATCCTCAGCATTTGACAGCTGTGATAAGAGAGACAAATTATACAGCTTTAGAAAATGGTCTTCCCATAGCTGATTCCAGTAAAGCAGAATTTCTTCTGAGTTCTTGATACAAGTTACCCCTCACTCAAAAGAAATCACCTAAAAGTTACCATGGTGGTGAAACAGTATGAGTGAAAGAGCCTGTACTGCTTCCAGGGAAAACATGATTCTTCTGCAGCTGAAGTGAGGATGCCCAAGTCTTAGAGATACCAGCTTTCTTCTTTCCCCTTCTGCTGTCATAGTGTTTTGTCTGTAATTTATTAGCTCAAACTTGTTTTCTCACTTCTACAGATATCATTCACCCATGTAGGCTCCATTTTCAGTGGTTTATAACCTGAATGGGGTATCAGCAGTGACAGGTAGGGAGATGGAAGGGAGCAAATAAAAGAAAAAATAAAACCAGGTAGAAAGGGAAATGTGTTTTAACCAAATGGGTATAAGCAAGACAAAATGAGGGAAGGGGAGAAAGGCAAATAAATGTAGAAAAGGAGAAAATTAGCAAGTAAAACAATCTGATGATAATGAGAGGTCTAGAGTCAAGATAATTTTCAGTAATTATTCTTTCCAGAGAATCAGTACCATCAATAGCAAGCATTCATAAAACTTTTTGTCAGTTAAGTCTTGTTCACTTATTTTCAGGGCTTTCTCAAGGCTGCAGTAAAGCCATGCCTTCTGGCAGCTGTTTGTTATATGAACTAGAAGAGGGGTGCTCTTGCAGAACGGCTGTGAGTAAAAGCAGCAAAATTACAGGATGGTGCCAAATATGAAGACTCTTACAGTCAATAGAAAGATCCACATTGCTATTCCAGTGGTTTCAACTGACATTATAGACAAGGCAGAGAAATACAGAGGGGCAGTGTTGTTTTCTAATCATGTTTTTTCCTATCTTTAGCCTCATTTCAAAGCACAGGAGTCATACTAATTTGGAAGATTTTATCAGTAGGTATCTTTTGAGTAAAGATCATAGAATATGATAAAAAGATAATACAATAATGGGCAATATATGAATTATAAAGAGATTTACAGAGAAACTTTATTAGGGCTCAGTCCAGGTGACTATGGCAATAAAATTAATAGAAAATTTGGAATTCTGTTACATTGAGTGATAGTCATTATCAATAAAATGGAATAGGGAAAAATGTGATATCAATCATTCTCTTATATCATCCTTTTTTTTTTCATAGACAGAAGTGCTATGCCAAAAAGACATGGTGGTGAAGCACTATCTTACCTTTTTACAAATATTTAAAAAGTCAAATTGTCTGAGAAGCCAAATTAAACATTACATAACTCTACAGTGCTTTAGCATTGGTCACAGACGTCGTAGAAGAGAACATGCTGAGGTGCTTCATGGCTGTAAAGCAAAGATGTTGTGCTTGATAGTAAAAGCACAGCTGGAAGAAGTTCAAATTGGAGGTTTTACACAAGTTAATGTGAAATGCAGCTGGGCAACATTTCTAGAATCCTAGTATGAGAGAGGCTTTTTAATGAAGGGTGACCCTCGAAAGGTCTCAAGGACCAAACACATTTAACCAGACAGAAGCAAGTCCAAAAAGAACTGTGAAAGCAAAATAAACAATGGTCCTGCAAACTCATTCCTCATGTATGTCATATACTTGTGCTCTTCAGCATTTTAAGAGCTTGTGGATTTTTATTTTTATGTGTGATAAGAGGATTATGTGAGAGGCCTGCATTCTGCTTGTTACCTTAAACCCATGAATGCTGATACCCACACTACAATTTCTCTGCTTAAGTGCCATTGAAAACCAAGAAAAAGCAAAACCAGAAGCAAAAGAGAGTGGAACTCACAGGCTGATGATATTCAGTCTTGTCTGCTTTTTTTTGGATGATTGTTTGTAGAATTAGAAAGAAAACTCTTAATACATACAAAAAGCGTTTTTGTCAGAGTTGTTTCATCCATTCCCATTGTGTCTCTTGGTGTCTCCAAAAGGAAAAAGAAAGCATTTGCATTTAGAATGAGCACTTATCACTGGTGTTATTTTACTTTAAAAGTTAATATAATTTTTGAATGTTACAGATTTACTAGGCTTAATATAGTTAGTTACTTTCTGGTCTTTTTTTTTTTTTTTTTTTTTTAAATGAATTCTGTTTTTCTGTGTGGTGTTAATGTGTAATTTATTCAGGCTGGGATAGTATCTTCCTGTCACTGGGGTGATCACTGTTTACTCCAGAGAAAGCTGTCTCATAATGTGTATTTGATATGTGAATTTGTGCCATTTTTTTAAAGTGCAACCAGTTTTCATCATTCCATGAGATGAATTCTGTACAACAGAAAACCAAGAAAAGTTATTTGAAATGAATGATTGCATGTTGATGATAATTAGAGAGAGGCCAATGCTGCAGCAGATTACTGCTGAACATTGACAGGCATTGGTTATTGTTTTCAGGATTGTAGGCAGAAAGTGAAAATTCTAATGAATTCTTACATAAATATGTAGCAATGCAGAAATTTGAATCCAAGGAACCATCTTGGGGATCTTATAATAAAAATAACACTGACTAAGGATTTGAAGTAAACGAAGTCAGTTTTTAAACTGAAGAGTGATAAGGATTTCATTTTTTTGATGGACCAGTGCTTTGGTCAGAGATTGAGACTATAATGGTTTCTGTAAAAGAATGAAAGATAATTACGCCTATTTATAATGGTGCAGTAGTGGTGGGCGTTTTGTGGTATGGTTACGTTTACTTGGGTTTTTATGTACTCACTTAAAGACACAAATACCCACGAAATGCCCTCTTCCTTCATACCTGGCATGCCATCAGCATATTCCAGACACGAGCCATCTGACTAGAGGAAATTTTCCGCAGCAGAACTGGTCACTGAGCACTCAGATGTAGCAGTTATTGTATTTCTAAGGGTTCTGGAATATAATATGAGAATATGATACAAAAATATAATTGAAATGGACCTGAATTAATAGAAGAAAGGACAGGAGAAAAGAAAAGCAAAGGCTGAAGGGCAGGCTCTGTGTAGCAGACTGTGAAGCAGCCGTGATGCTAGATCTTATCAGATGTTTCGTCTCTCAAATGTGCATGAAAAATGAATGAAAATAAAAAAAAACAAAAACAATTCATGAGGGAATTCTACTTCTCTAAAAATGAAAAAGTAAAAGGAATATATGGTTATATGATGCAGAGCAAACTTCTCCAGTGTTTCATTAGGAAAAACATGCATTTACACATTTTGTATCTATCTCTGCAAAACCCCAACATAGAGTTGGAAGTACACCATAGATCCCAGAATCAGGGGAGAGCCAAAGAGAAAAGCAGCTGACCTGGGCTGTCACTGGCACTCCTGCATTACTTCATGCTCAGTGGAGCTGCTAAGGTAACCAATCTCGCACAGGCTGAATCCAGAGTGTTTCCAAGAACTGAGTTAATTAGTGAAGTATCCTAAAGTTAACTAACTCCCCTGCCCAGAAATGGGCTCTTCCATTTTCCTCACATGATTATCTGGGCACTTTCACTTTTCCATATATAGGAGCAGCTCAGGGACTGACAGATCAGGCTAGGTAGGGATACAGACTCCAGGCACATGCATACTCCTTGCATGCAGGCACGGATGCAGGCACATGCTGCTTTCACACACTGAAATTCAAGTTAGCTGAGGAGGTAATAAGCGAAGATAGCAATAGTCCTGCTAATAAAGAGCCTTCTTAATCAGAAGGCACCAAAGGTAGAGCTCTTCAACCACCGTTTATAATAGTCCATCAGGAAAAGCATCACAACCATGAATGGGCCAGTGGATGGTTTATGTGATTACACACTGGATGATGAAGGGGCTTTCATGTTCACGTCGGAGTCCGTGGGAGAAGGACATCCAGGTAAGAAGCCAGCTCTGGTAAAAGTGTAAAAAGTATAATATTTTCATTTGAGGTGTTTTAAAAGCCTAAAGAAACATTCACCTACTGTTAATCTTACTAGAGAAAATATTTGTAAAAGAGTGCTTTTTCTACTTTATTTCTACTGGACTTTGTCCATGCAGGCTATAAAACCAGAGTGCTTTCAACAGGAGTTCATGTGCTTTTGCAGGTTGTGTGTTCAACTGAGGAAGGCAGTGAGGTTTATGGTTGCTGCTCCTTCCTTTTCATCTAAATTTCTTTCAGTATTCCTATGGAGACACTACTGTATCTCTGACAGACTCAAGTTTCACATATGGATAAGAATGCATAGCTTGCTTCTCAAGTTCCATATCTTTATGGGCCCTGTGAAAGTGTCCTGCACATATGGAGTGCTCTAAGACTGTCACCCATGACAGGAATATCCCTAGGTAGCCTATTTCAGAGCCTTTTTTTAGTGGTCCCAGCAGCTGTAGATGGCAAAGTCACCAGTTTTCCCCCCACCTCCCGCCCCTTTCCATCATCTGATGCAATATATGGAATTGCTTAAGCAAATAGTGGACAGTTATTTGCTAAACTTTATGTGTGGTCAGCAGAGATTAGTTCAATTTTATTGAAAATAAATATTCATCCACCATAAGCATATACTTTATGTCAACAGCAACTGTTCCTTCAAACAAGGCCAGGGGACAATGGGCTGTTTGATGTCCTGGGAAGTGTGTTTTAGAAGCCAATTTGGTGGCCTGTACTTTTTGCTGTAATAAGGCTTTTCAGGTCTGTATTCATGTTATGTGAGTAAATCATACATGGGTGGAATGATTTTATAGCAGAGGATAAAAAGGTCAGCAATGAGAACTTCTATAATTCCGATACTCTTCTATATTAACTTATTAGTGCAGATCAAATCCATGGCTGATGCAATTGAGTACATCTCCATCAATGTGAGGGCAACTACATCAGGTTAAACCAGTTGGGGCTCTTTCTGATGTAACACAATCAGAAAATGACAACCGCATTTTGTCCTTGGAACATATGTCCCATGTTGAATTTATATTTGATTACATCCAGTGTCTGTAGAGCTACGTAGTTTAATGGGAAAAATAACATAATAACAGTGTGGTAATTTTACATGAATGATGTTATATCCAAAGACAACTGGTCACAATTTATGCTACTCTAATCATTATTTTTAATCATCTTGGGGCAATAATAGGGAAGTCTCAGAGCAGACAGAGTTCAACTGAGTCCTCAGATTTAGCTTTATCCCTTGGTTTCTTTCCTTTACCAGTTCTCTCTTTATCTTGTTTCTTGTTTTAGAATTTGGCCAATTTTTCAGTTCTTATTCACATTCTCTTCTTTATTTTCAAACCCTCTGGCCCTCAGTAGCTTTCTTTTAAGCCCCATGAATATTATTTTTCTCCTATGCTGAAATACTAGGCAGGCCCTTAAGAAACACAATTATCACTTGGATGTGTCTGCAGCTTCTCTCGCCTGGCAGAGGTTGCTGGGTCTCTGGGTACTATGAGATGCTAAGTACCAACCTGGGGATTTATTTTAGAGTAAGTGGAAAACTGAAATTTACCTGGATGTTTTCAAGGCTGTGATGCTTATACTTTCTTAAACAGCCTAGATCTTAACGCAGAGTACTGAAAACCCAAATGCCTATGGCAAAGGAAAAATAGAGATTTTCCAGATCAAAGGAGGACAGGCTGGTCATAAGTAACTCTGGGTTGTCCTGCCAATTCTTGTTCCTGAGCATCAGCAATGGATCTTAATCATCTCAGCAATAGCTCTGGCTCCTGACAGCAAATTGATCACCCCTACATCCTGGCCAACCCCCCTTTTCCCCTCTGTGGTTTTGCACAAGAGGTGTAGACATGCCATTAGGATTTTATCACCCAGGGAAATCTTGGCTGTTTCTTAAAATGAGGGCCAGTGCCTGAGGTTTTAGTTGGGCTTCTGATGTTATCTGTGGCAATAGAATTTTATTGTGAGTTTTGATTTCCTCTGTTTATACAAAATGGATAATTTGCACGTTCTTGATTACTTCTCTTCCATATGTGATAGTATAATTTTGCTAGAGGGCATTATGTGAAGTAAAGATCCTGAACCAGATCTTTGTCTGGTGGAAATCTGAATTGTTCTGATTATATTAGCTGAGTATTGAATGCTTTAATGGAGACCTTCTTAATGCACAAAGCAGGAGAAATTACATGCTTATTTATTTGAGTGTACAGAGAACTGCCTTATATCTGTGCCATGCCTAGAGCTGGGTGTCACTGAGAAGGCCAGATTCCATAGAAACAAGTAATATCTGTCAATAATTACCACACAGGTATTACCTATGTTCCCCAAAGACATTATAGTAGACTGTTTATGCCATCTTTTTACTCCAGATTCTTCAAAATCCCTTGGGCATAACATTTGGGAATTCCTTTCAGGTCTTTAATCATTTAGTCATTTAGTGGTGTAAATTCCAAACTCTCTGAAGAGTTACACATGACTTCTTCCTTTCAATATACGGATAAAAGCACACAGGCAGCAACATGAAAAAGAGAACTTTTTTTTTTTTGGTAGCTGCTGCCTTTTCCTTAGGCCAGTAGTGTCTGTCATGCTGCACAGGTTTCATGGTACTTTGAAGTGCATTGTCTGGTTTTGTGCCCCACAATGTCTTACAGATGTCAAACCACCAAGGAGTAATTCCTTCCCCTGTCTGGTGTGGCTTCAGGTGGAATTCGCTGCAAACTGACTGCCATTCAGATTTCCAGAAAGTATCAAGGAATGTCTTTAAAAATATAGGACCAACCATCTTCTAGAAGCACCCTCAGACTTTCAACCGTATTAAAAGCATATGTTTATCTTGTAGATATTCACAGGGAAAAAAATCACAAAAGAAAAAAAACAAACCAGAAAATGCAGATCTGTCCAGCAAGCTGATGCTTGTGTGTCTTGTATCTAAGATTATATATACTTAATGATATGCATAATACTTCAGTAAACTGTGCATTGAATAAGGAGAACAGATGTACAAGACATTTGAACACTGCTAATTTTGCAGTACCACTGCAGTTATTAATCAGAACTCCTCAAGAGTTCTTTTAAATGGGAAAAATGTACAGTACAATTCAGGTATTTGAAGTCTTTCTAGTGAAACTCTTTTGTTGGAAAGCTGATTTTTTGATGAAATGCTTATGATAAGTATCTGCATTTCTTCCCTGTTTTACTTTTTTTACCAGAAGACTGAGAATTGCTCAGTTTGTCATATTTTGTATATAAAAATTGACATTCTAGTTTAATTTCTGTTGATATAAATAACATATCATCAATTTTGATGATCACAGGTTTTGAAGAAAACCAACCTTGCCATTTCAAATGTTCAGTGTTTATTATATTTACTACACCACCAAAGCCAGAAGTGTGGCTGTACCTCTTTGTTGTGCTTTGTGGAGCTTTTTTGAATTAAATTTTCATTTTTTACCACTGTTCATAGTTTTTTTCTGTGTGTGGTGAGTCTGTGAAACTAAATTCCTTTGAAGGCTCTGAGAACTTTTGCTAGGCTCTAGATTCACATAACAAACTTATGTCTAACTATCTGAAAAACTGTGAAGCTCCTTCTAATTATTGGAGATCATTTTTGTTGTTGAACACCTCCTTTACTTCCTAGTGTTACCACTCGGGTTTTGAGTAGGGTATATCATCAGCCTCCCTAGTCTCATCATATAGTTAGCAAGAGCTGTTTCCTGGCTAATTGGCATCTCTACCATAAGGCTGGGCCTGTGGGATGATTGGATTTCATGAAAAGACTCATGGCTGTCTAATGCTTTCCTGCTCAGTCATTTTAGATACCACTTTTGCAATATTCATTCCATTGGTTAGTAATTCTCTACATGAAGGTGTGCATGAACTGAATTCTGACCTATTAAATGTCTTTTTTTAAGATTATAATGTCTCACCAGAGGTGTTCCATTATGCTTTCCCTGTTTCCAAAAAAGAAGGGAAAATAAAAAGGAAGAAAATAATGGACAAACTTAACCTCTCACACTTAGCAGATAATAAGAGAAATGGGACAGTTGAGATGAGAAATTTAAATAACAGAATGAAGGGTGCACAAAGCCTGCTAAGCATTGCTAAAAATAGAATGCCTGGTTTTATTTTACACCAGAGACCTTTACTAATAGGCATGCCTTTAATTTAATGCATTAATCAGCCAATCATCCAGCTGGATTTCTCTTTCCAGTCTTGATAGATATATCTATCTGGATTTGGATCTAGTTGCACTAGAACTGCTGGTTGTTGCACCAACAATCAGGTTATGACATGAACTATCAAACTGATTTGCCTCAGACTATTTTAATGTATGCTCCAAGTATAGAGATTAAATTATTCTAATCTATAATTTTAATTTATTAGAATGTCACATAGATTTTGAAAATCAGAAGGGATCCCCAAAACATAATCTGGTCTGACCTTCAGATATCGGTAACAATATTTCATACAAGATTTCTTCAAACAAGCTAGTAAATGGTAGTTGAATTTCATTCATAACTTTTAAAAAGATATCCAATTTTCCTGTAGAAGTCTGAAGGGACAAGGAATCCTGCATGCCTCTAGATGAATGATTTCCATGGTTCTCACCGTTTTCAGATTTTCCTTTTTGAATCTTTATCTGTCTCTTTTTAACTTTCATTTACCAACTGTAGTTACATTATTTCCCGTCAGAAAAAAAAACCCTTTTCTCTCAGCACAGTATTTTTAGGTTCTTAGGGACTGCAATCCCACTGCCTATAGGAATTTCCTCTGCTAGGTTGCCTTGCCTTCAGCCTTTCAGAACTAGATTGAGTTTGATTGATTTCATCCTCTAAGATAGACTTTTCTGATTTAGGGCCTTCTTCTCACTCTGTCCTAAACCTTCCCACAGCTTCTTTACACCCTTCTTGAGTGTTTTGGAAAGAATGCATGTAATATCCCTGTGTGTGCCATGCAGGAAACTTAGACATGTGGGAGAGTGGCATCTAATGCAGGTGAGACATGCCTCATGTGGAGCAAGGGCAGCAATAAAGGTTGTTCATAGAAATTCTGGGCAGTGAAAAAAAGACTACAAAGCAATCCCAGTCACTAGAGTTTGCTGCTGGGTATTGGACCTGCACTAAGAAAGCCATTCTAACTCCAGTTGCTCTGTTGTCTCATCCAGGTAATCAAAAATTTCATGTTGTCTTCAATCTTTTTTGCCTTTATGCTTATTCTTTATAAAAATGAAAACTTTGAAGAGAGCAAGCAGAGATACATCTTAATCACTCCTGCTGCCTTTGTACCCAGGTTTGCTAAACAAGGTTCAGTTAGACATCTAAATTGAAAAAACAGTGTCTGATTACTGATTGGTAATAATTGTCCCAAATTTAGTAATCCACGTACAGTTCTTGCAAGGCTGAAAGTTCCAATGCAGCCTACATTTGCTAATTGTCTTTTGTGTTCATTCTTTTTGTGTTGAAGTGGTGAGATGGGAGTGAATATGGGAGATAAGTGTCAGAATCACATTAATTCTCCACTCCTTGTTTTGTCCCTCTTAGCTAAATGTACACCTTCTTCAAGAAAACAAGTGAGAATTTATTTTGACTTGAGCTTAAGTGTATTAAAAGCCTCTAATGACAGACTCTAACGAAACATTGCTTTCCAACAGACTGTGTTGCACACGGCAACACAGGAGATTAATTTGTTTTGCCACACATCTTGTTATGTCAAAATATAAATGCAGTACTAGACCTTTTTTAAGAACAATGAAATTAACTTGTATAAGAAAATTTACCATTTTTGTGTGGAAGACATTGCTATGGGTTTTGTGTCCATTAGATTAACTAGATTATTTGATTAAGATTCAATATTTGTTTTGGAGATTAGAAAAGAAAGAAAAAGATAAAAGATTATTATGACAAACTTGAGCTGAAACTTTTGTATTTGGCATGTAACTAAAGATTTACCTCAGGCAAACTTCAGTTGGTAACCCCTTCTTGCTTCTGTGTGTGTACTCCCTGTACTGCCTTAGGTGCGCTGCAGGGACTATTAGGAGGTGACATTGCTGGATGGCAGGAATCAGTGACAAAAAGCAACCCAAAACCCAGCCCTCCACTGGGTTGGGCATTACCTCTGTTGATCAAAACACTTTCTCAGGCTTTACCTCCAGTGCTGGTCAGGTACATTGTAACTTTCTGTTGGGGCGATGGAAGTTGGTGGTGGAACATCACCGTTCAATTAGAACACCACTGGTTTGCAGTGCTGGTGGTGCTAGAGAAGGAGAAGGCTGGGAGTAAAACCTCTTAACCTCTCAGGTTATTCTGTGCATTACAGTCTTGTTTCGCACCCAAGTGTAGAAAACTGCAGGTAAAAGTTGTAGTTAGTTAGTTTACACCCTTAAGTAATCTGTGTCTACTGAGTTTTCTGGAAGGATGTTTAATATGTCTTTCTATTTAGCTACCCTAAACATGCCAGTAAAAAGCAATAAAAGAATTCCTTTCTGAAATACCTACTGAAAGTGATGCAAACAGTCCATGTTTTATGTTAAGTGCTGTGGTCTTGAATCATAGCTTTGATGTCTTGCAGATAAAATCTGTGATCAAATCAGCGATGCTGTACTAGACGCCCATCTCAAACAGGACCCAAATGCCAAGGTTGCCTGTGGTAGGTTGTTTGTTGCTTTGCTTTAAGTCATCACACAGTCACATTCTTTTTTTAGGATGTTTGCAGAGACCTAGCTCATTTCAGTCTCAAAAAATGACATAATAATTTCAGTCTTCAAGAGAAGGAGAGATGAGAAGAAACAGTAAAAGTTTTTGTAAAGATTGAAGCCTAAGCAGGCTGTAGAAGTGTAGAACCATTGATTTTGTGTGTGGACTGAATTGTCCTGGAAGAAACAGATTTGCGTGTCACTGAATCATGCTCAGAGTTTTGACTTTCCCATTTGTATATTGGACACATTAGTTTTTTCCTTGCTTTCAGACTGATGGTGAATATGAAAAGAATTTGTTATAGATGGAATTATAATGCTAAAAATATGGATAGAAAGGATTTACCCTGTATACATCCAACAGATCTCTCAAAATCAGCATCATCACAAACACAGTTATTTGTCTTAGTGGGCTGGCTTATTCTGCTGTTGTAATCCTGGTTTCATCTCTCTTTTCAGAGACAGTATGTAAGACAGGAATGGTGTTGCTTTGTGGGGAGATCACTTCTCGTGCTATTGTGGATTATCAGCGAGTTGTCCGAGATGCAATTAGACATATTGGCTATGATGATTCAGCTAAAGGTTGGTGGAAAAACTCATGAAATTGTGGAAGAGCAAGCGATAGGCAACTGCTAAACAGGTCTGTCACCAGTCCCATACAGGGGCTTTAGCAAGCCTGATACAAACTGAATGTGCTGTATGAAAGCTGCTTACATGGTGCATTTTTCTGGCTTTACCCCAGTAAGTAAAAACCTTTTGTTAGTTAAAACTGAATTGGGAGTAGGCAGAGTATACTTTGAACTGTGGTATTAGGCCACAATAATTAACTTCAACTTGAAACATGGAACCTACCACTCCTCCAAACTTGCAAGAACTTGACTCTTGGTTTTTCATTGGCAAGCTGATTGTTGCGTCTCGGTGCGAAAGCAAAAGACCAAATCTAATTCATTTCACTGTACCTTTGTATTTTTGTACTGCAGTAGCATCTAGAGTTCCCAAGTGTAAAGGTGGTTGTCACTGCAGGGTGCTCTGTTAGCTCTGAGTAACTCCTTTTACACTGAGCAGTGTGCAGTCCAGACCTAGGTTGTGAGATGTGCAAATGATAAAAAAAGACAAAATGCTCTGTGTAGCAGACATATTTCACTTTCTGATTTGCATGTATCTGTTTATACAGTAGAAATATTCCAAGTATTCTGTTACAGTGAAGTGTATCTTGTAAGAGCTTTTGATTTACAAGTTGTTTACTGCAGTCTTTTAATTGCAATTGAATTTTCAGGAGATTGTGGTGGGAGAATATTACAGCAGCTCAGCTGCAAGTTGCCTCCACCATCGTGCAACAGCAGTGCTTTCAGAAAACACAAGTGAATCTAGTAGGTCATAAATCTCCTTTTCATCCAAACTGCCAACAGTGATGAGGGGAGATTCAGTGACCCAGTAAAAAACAATTTCTAGAAGTAAAAAAAAACCCTAAACCAAACAATTACATACAGAAATATAATTTTCTTCTCTACATAGCCTACTGAAGAGAGGGTGAAGAGCATTCAAGTGGATCATATGCATATGGACGTGTATATGTGTGGTACTGGCTGAACATGAGTTTGGTCAGCAGCTGTCAGTAGCTACAGTTCTAGGAAAGGTTGGATTTGGAGAGAAGCAAGTTACTATTAATATACCTAGGAACAGGTGGGAAGTTTTGCCACAATCTCCTGTAAGTCTTTCAATTTCTTTTTAAAACCTTACTTTTGGTCCTTGAAAGTTATGTAAGTTCCCATTTCCAGATTTGTTGTGAGACCTGAATCTGGTGTTTTTCTGTTTGTGGTTCATGCGAAGTCCCATGAGAGATTTAAGTACGGACACTGCTTTGCATGTATTCCAAATAATGTATCAGAGAGCAGAGTCTTCAGTTGCTGAAAATCAGCTTCTGGGAATTTATGTAGAGGACTTTATTACTATTAATTTGGGAGAGGTTCATTATTAACCCTTTTGACTACTTTTCTGCAGTTGACAATTCATAATCTGAATTGGCTTGGCACAGGGAGCCAGTGCAAGAAAAAATAAGCAGTACCAAGCAAGAAAGGCAACCCTGTATATCCCCCCCATCTTAAAAAATGTTTCAAGGGTGGTATTGACAACATTTTACTAAAAATAGCAGTTAGGTTTTGAGTTCTGAATGTGGTTTCCTTCAGAATAAAAATTTTATCCTATGCTTCCATGTTACTTTCCTTAATTGTGACAGAAAAAGCTATTCACTGCTATTCTTTTTTCCAAATAGGCTTTGACTACAAGACTTGTAATGTTTTAGTGGCACTGGAACAGCAGTCACCTGATATTGCCCAAGGTGTTCATCTACACAGGAATGAAGAGGATGTTGGTGCTGGAGATCAGGTAGACGTAGCATCACATCTAAAACAACAAAGCTGTTTTAATGGAAAAAATTTACTTCATCTCATCGCCTTATTTTTTATTTCAAAACCCATGTCAAAATATTTCCACGCTTCTCTTTACCCCAGAATAAAACCCATAATTTTACTAAAACGGTTGAAGGTTCTTTGAGGGCAGACTTTTGTCTGCTGTTGTTTCAGCACTCCAGGCAAATCAGGAGAGCTCTGGCAGTTTGTAGAAGCTGGGGAGGTTCCCTTTAGAAGTTACCAAATGTTTTTTGTTTACGTATGTCATGGTTTCATTGTGTAGCTTTAGGTTCATCAGACCATTCATCTTGCAGCCAGACTTGCCGTGTAACATGGAATAAACAAAGGATCTTTTCACATTCACAGAGCTGTTGAGATTTTGTACAGCAAAAAATTAGGTGATGTTTCACCTGCCCTCAGCATTAGTACAATAAATACCAGAGTACTTTTAATTCTCACTTATTCCCAGAGGCAGCTCTTGTAATAGGTGTTCCATGTAATTAAGGCTGTCCAGACTGCATTCCTCTGAGCTAAAGAACACGTGTAGACATTCATGGTGTGTTCCCAAGAGAAAGATACTAACATAAAAACTCCATAATGTGACTGATGCCATGTGAGTGAATTTAACGTTTACTAGTTATCATTAAAAGTAATATCTAGGTTATAGCACTGCTGTTGAGAACTACAAGTGCAGATATCAGAGTCCAGGAGCCAAGCTAGTATTGTTCAAAAAATCCTTTGAGGGCTAAATTAAAATGCTTTTCTGCTGTCAGGGGGGCATAATACTATGTGAGATGAAAAGAGATCTGACTTTTTTTTGGCTCTTTGATGGCCTCACTTTCCATTTGATCAAAGCACCTTCCTGTCTTTTTTTTTCCTTTTTTTTTCCCCCCCCACAACATACACTGGATGAGGAGAAAGAAAATGCTGCTAACTATTTAGCAAATGATAATCTGATGCAGGGAACATGAATGAATTATGAAAGTAACATATAACAGTATAAATACAAATATAATATATAACAGTAGAAGCTGTGACTGCAAGCTTGTGGCATTGAAAAATTTGAGGCAGGTGCCTTAAACTGTTGGAGGGTATGTCCTTCATGGAGTGCTCACATCCCATTCCACTTAAATTTCAGATGTGAGCTGCAGTGTAAGTGTGTCTGTATTCATACGTAAAAGGCTCTGGAACATTTCCAGGCTACTGAAAACATCTTTCCTATGACAGAACAGTCCTGAAATGTTTTCTCCGGCAGAATTTTTTTTTCTGTGAAAAACCCTGTTTGATTTTTTCACAGAAGCATCTTCATTTTTGTCCAGATTTTCAGCTCAACATGTAAGCCTTCAGGCTAGTGAAAAAATTCTACGAACATGGTTTGTTTCTCATTACACTATAACATGTTGGAGCCTGATCTGAGTTTTGGCTCCTTGCGCTGTGATGTAAAACAGTAGAAAGTAAACCTGAGGATACTGCTGACTCTTTTCTTCAGATGAAATCTCATTGCCTTTGCTTGTAGTGCCTTTAACAGTGATTGAANTGTGAGATGAAAAGAGATCTGACTTTTTTTTGGCTCTTTGATGGCCTCACTTTCCATTTGATCAAAGCACCTTCCTGTCTTTTTTTTTCCTTTTTTTTTCCCCCCCCACAACATACACTGGATGAGGAGAAAGAAAATGCTGCTAACTATTTAGCAAATGATAATCTGATGCAGGGAACATGAATGAATTATGAAAGTAACATATAACAGTATAAATACAAATATAATATATAACAGTAGAAGCTGTGACTGCAAGCTTGTGGCATTGAAAAATTTGAGGCAGGTGCCTTAAACTGTTGGAGGGTATGTCCTTCATGGAGTGCTCACATCCCATTCCACTTAAATTTCAGATGTGAGCTGCAGTGTAAGTGTGTCTGTATTCATACGTAAAAGGCTCTGGAACATTTCCAGGCTACTGAAAACATCTTTCCTATGACAGAACAGTCCTGAAATGTTTTCTCCGGCAGAATTTTTTTTTCTGTGAAAAACCCTGTTTGATTTTTTCACAGAAGCATCTTCATTTTTGTCCAGATTTTCAGCTCAACATGTAAGCCTTCAGGCTAGTGAAAAAATTCTACGAACATGGTTTGTTTCTCATTACACTATAACATGTTGGAGCCTGATCTGAGTTTTGGCTCCTTGCGCTGTGATGTAAAACAGTAGAAAGTAAACCTGAGGATACTGCTGACTCTTTTCTTCAGATGAAATCTCATTGCCTTTGCTTGTAGTGCCTTTAACAGTGATTGAAGTATGTTCTCTCCTCCTGTAGGGTTTGATGTTTGGTTATGCAACAGATGAGACAGAAGAATGTATGCCTTTAACAATTATTCTTGCTCATAAACTGAACGCCAGGTTAGCAGAGCTGAGGCGTAGTGGAGAACTCCCTTGGCTGAGGCCCGACTCTAAGACACAGGTAAATACTGCAAGGGATTGTCCAGAGAGTTGAAAACCAACACTTTTTTTTTCCAGAAATATTGAATATTTTTGAAGACAGCAGTTGATGTGTTTCAGCCTATCAGGATAACCTACAAGTAACAGATCAAACTTTTCCACTGCTTGTGACATTGTCTCCTTGACTGTTGGAAATGGTTAACTTGTATCAGAGCACTTCACCACCTGCTGGTGAAGAGACATTTAACACTTCAGAATTAAGTGGTTTGTGCTCATTGGAAAAGTGACAAGACATCCAAAGGATTTATTTGTATATAGTGGTGCGGGCTGACATTTTCAAGATGCAAGATGAGAACATAAATTTCTGAGGCTTGGGAGTTTTGGATGAAATCTCCCCTGAAAGACATATTTTGGATGGTATCATAGAGAATCAGTTTGTCCATATCGAGTTGTTTTTCTATTCTTTTCTTTCCCTTTTTTAAAAATTCTTTTCGTCTTTAGCATAGCAAAAATGAAGTGAGGAAATAGGCTTCATTTCTCATATCCTGGCATCAGTGTGAGCAGTGATCACTCTAATGTCAGCATTGAAATTTCGGTGCAGCTTTGCTTTTGGAATAGCCTGGGTGACATTTGATGAACACCAGTAACACATTTCATAGCAACTGTGTTGTTTTTTGCCCTTGTCCCTGTGTTCCTCAGGTGACAGTTCAGTACATCCAGAAGAACGGAGCAGTGATCCCCGTGCGTGTTCACACCATTGTGATCTCTGTGCAGCACGATGAGACCGTTTCTCTGGAGAACATGCGCAGGACCCTGAAGGAACGTGTGATCCAAGTTGTTGTCCCTGCAAAATACTTGGATGACAAAACTGTTTATCACCTTCAGCCTAGTGGACGTTTTGTTATCGGAGGGCCTCAGGTTTGTGCTGTATTTTTTTGGTGGTCTTACGAGCTTGCCTTTCACTGTGTGTGTGTCTTCAATGCTCAGGTTTTGGCATCTCTGTCCCAGGGTGTAAGGAGCAAGCTGCCCAGTGGAAGATTTTTCCTGCAGCTGGATGTGGGAGAAGGGCCCAGGGTTTCACGTGTCCTATGCCAAAGTAACCTTTAAGGGCATGGTGATACCGTATGTGTGTTGTGACCAGGCAGGCAGGTCTACATTCAGTCTTCCATTGCATGTGTGTACAGCTCGATTCTGGGTTTCCTCAAACCCTCTGGGGACCAGCACTGAGTGAGACCTGCAGTCCTTTCTCATGGGAAGCACTTCTTACAGAGAGGTGGACAAGAGAAGCTTTACTTCTGTTACAGTGAACCTGGTTTTCAGATCTGCATAGCTCTCACTGTTCTGCCTGACACCAGTAAGAGCTGAAGGTCTTTATTAGTCCTGAAAGTCAACCCCAATAGGCTTCTTCTTTAAGAAAATAAATGTTCCTTTTACTTCTAGGCAATGCAAGAGCTGGGATTTATAATTTCATCCTGCAGTCACAGAGGTCAGGCAGAACTTCCACTGTCTGTAGGATCAGCAGTTCTGAGATCTAGTTTGTGAAAACAAATTTACCATTACCAATGTTTTAGTCTTCAGATACCTTCAGAACTATTACAACAAAATTTCAAAGCTCCTTCCTGAAATTAGGTTCAGTTTTACAACAAATCCAAATAGACAGTGTTTTTCCTTTGTTTTTCAAATTCATTCACTTACTGAAATTTTCTAGAATTATATCTAAGGCACTCTGTCTTTTTTACATTAGTGCCATGCAACAGGTAGGAAGGTATTGAGATTCATCATTATGATTAATGATTCTACAAAAAAATTATTTTTGTGCAGTTGAATGGGTTGTATCACCATAATTTTGTGTATCATTGATATCCTAGACTATGTACAAAAGGAGAGTGAAACCTGAGCTGTAACTTAGAGTGAATGAACCAAGGCAGCAGTCATAGCTACATACAAAAAGAAGGCTACACAGGAAAATTTTTACGTGTGCAGTGAACTGCACCCTTTAAAAATGTAAATCTTTCAGAACTGCATCCATTTGAAAATTCACTATAGTTATATGTGATAAGCCAACCAGGAGTAGCCTTTCTACTCTTGTGCTGGAGCTCTGTTGCATATGTTTGCCCACACAAACCGAGGCAAGTCACAGCGTCTGTTTACAGCTTTTTAAACCTGGGCTAAGTTTACTCAGTATGGGTCAATCTGCCTATGTGTCCATGACCTTACAACTGCTATCATCACTTGTGCAATTTACAATGGCATTGCAGCAACCAGAAAATAACTATTTCTCTCCTTGACTTTAACAGCTTTAGCTTTCTGCTTATTTTTCAGAAGAGTGTTACTCAGTTTTATTTTTGACAAAGCTAGCTACAGGAGGCTGTTTTGCCTCCAGCTCAGTTCATCTAAGGAAGATACATGTATTTCACTTGGGATTTTCACCTTATGTTTTTGAGTGTGGTGAGACCTTGAATTCTGTCTATGGCAAAATTAGTAGGTTTGCTGCTGTCATTTTCCTACCAGCAATACCTGCTGGTGTGATGAGGACAGACATTATAGCTCATCACAGTGATGACTTCCACACGCTTTACAAGTGCATTTGTACTTGTTCAGCACCTTTGAAACAAGGGGTGTTTCTCTTGCCTTTCACGTGTCCGTTTATTCCCCTTCTTCTCACTCAGTTCTGCAGCCAAGTCATGGTGGCACACAAGGCGTTCTCATTGCAACGGTCTGCACCATGAAAAATTAATGTTTGAGTCAAGCAGAAAAACTCAAGGACAGGATCCTTTAAGACACGCTCGGCTATCTAAAATTCAGATTTACGTCTCACTGCTTCCTTAGCAGAATGGAACAAACAGTGCCAAAGGTTTACTTCTGTGTATATGCACAATCTTTCTAAGAAAAACTTTGACTCCCCACTTGTGTTTGCTGTGCAAACATTCCAGCAGTTGAATTTTAGTGACATGATGTTCTGAGGCAAAGAATTTCAAATCTGCCTGCACAGGTGGGAGCTGAATTTAAAATTTGAACATGTTTCCGTTCACACCAGAAAGCTTAAGGATTTAGTAAATGACAGGGGTCAGACAATTAGTTCAGTGCTGATCAGCTAACCTCGATCAAATGAAAATATTAAGTATTTGTGAGGAGCAGTCAGGATAGCTGTAGGCAACTAGAATGTTATCTGTTTAATAACTTCCTTATTTAATATTTTAGAATATTAATCTATCATTATCTGTTCTTAGAAAGAAGTAATCCTTTCTCAATTACCTATAACTGCCTAGTACTCCATACCTGTTGCATACAATTTAAATTAGACTGTAAATATTTTGAGGTTGGAAATGCTGGTTTTAGTACATATATGACAGTCTCTGATACTGCACTGGAAGTGCTTGGTGCCAGTGTCCATGTAATGATGTATAAGGTACCACTGCCATACCTTTGACTGTAAATAAAGGAAGAATCTGCTATTTAATATTCACACAATTTGTGATTTTGACTGAAAGATATGAAAGCCTGCATTGGGGTTTTTTTTCACATTTGAAACAGTGTGAAATCTCCCAATGGTTCCTCTATGGCACATAGCTTTTTAGCAATATTCTGTAATTAGTTTGGATGTTTAGTAGGTCTTTTCTAAACCAAAGTTTCCATATTGCCAGGGATTTTTTTTTTTTGTAATGGGCAATGCATGCTCTAGCTATTGGGGTGCAAACCTGTTTGCTTGATTGACCAAACAAATTTGTGAATGGCTTGTCTTGAGAATCTGGCTTTAAAGAACAATTACAGCCACTGTTGTACCTTGGTGAGACAAGTTCATTCCTTCAGCTCCCCTTGTGTGGTGAACTTACCCATTGCTGCAGCCTTCTGAAGGAATGCACAGCCTTGTTTGAGGCTGATGATAGAATGGATGTATAATGGACAACTTCTGTCGCTGGGTCAGGGTGATGCTGGTGTCACTGGGAGGAAGATCATCGTTGACACCTATGGCGGCTGGGGAGCGCATGGTGGCGGGGCCTTCTCTGGCAAAGACTACACCAAGGTGGACAGGTCGGCCGCCTACGCAGCCCGCTGGGTGGCCAAGTCTCTGGTGAAAGCTGGGCTCTGTCGCCGTGTTCTGGTTCAGGTATGGTTTGCTGAGGATGTTGCTTTTCTCGAAAAGATTTTCCTTTTTCCAATTTTCTTTGATTACCCGTCATACGAGACGTTGTAGTAGAAGTGGTCTCGGTGATGGTTTTTTGAAGAAAGGAAGACTTGCTATGCTTGGTTCAAGCCCACTGTAATGTCACTAATAGCCTGTTGGCTTCTTGAAACTGGAACTTTTCATTTAGCTTTCATTTTATTGGCTATTTTTCTGGACATTTGTCGAGCCTCTGACACTTACTGTCATGGAAATGAGCATGGGGTGACTGGAGAAAGTGGTCCAGAGGCCTCAGCATTTTCGAAGTTTTCTCTTCTTTTTTCTACAAATACAGATTGTGCAAACATAAGAAGTGAAGGAGAGGCCTTAGTTTTCCTAAGATGATTCATAAATTAATGCTTTCTTCTGTTGCACATTGTTGCCCCAAGGTGCTTTGTTTGTTGGCTGACTAAGGTTCCTTTTTTCCCACAGGTTTCTTATGCCATTGGGGTTGCTCATCCACTGTCTATTTCACTGTTCACTTATGGAACTTCCCAAAAAACAGAGAAAGAGCTGCTGGACATTGTGCACAAAAATTTTGATCTTCGGCCGGGAGTCATTGTCAGGTAAAAAAACACACAGAAAGGAAAATATCCTGGTAGTCATATCCAAGAAATGATTTCTTGCAAAATCTTCGGCTGTTACTGAAGGTTTGGCCTTCTATAGTATATGGAAGTCAAATAAAACAACTTTTGTATTCCAAGAACTTTAAGTTACTTTACTCTGAGAAAAAGGTATCTTTTGGTTTGCAAAAGGAATTGAAGGTTTTTTCATCTTTTCCATGACAATTAATAATTCTCAATAATAAGGCCTTTTCCTATAGCTCTAAAGTACATTAAAGACTTTTAAGTAGTCTTGTCACTTTGTCTCCATTGAACGTGTTCATTGGTGTGCTTGCATCTCCAGCATATGCTTGCTTGTCTAAGGGTGTGGGATGGATACCAACATCAGGATTTTAATAGTAGTTATCATGAAGTATCTCAATATGAAAAGTGTTTCCTTCTTTTTATTATACACACAGGGATTTGGATCTGAAAAAGCCCATTTACCAGAAGACTGCGTGTTATGGTCACTTTGGAAGACAGGAATTCTCATGGGAAGTGCCTAAAAAACTCGTGTTTTGACATTGGTGACATGTCACCTTTTAAAAACAGAAAGGAAGACCACCAATGATGAGGATGCTTCTGAAAATCAAATTTGACAGCTGTATATTCAACATAAGGAATTTTAGATTTTAATGGAAAGAAAGAAAAGGTTATTTTCTTGGAAATTGATTTTTTTTAACCCTCAGTGTCTTTCATTATCTAAGATATAATGGACAGAGTCTGTTTTTTAATCAGCATAAGACAAAATATAGTTTACTTTTAACTGCTGCTCTGTTGGTTCTTTCGATAAAGACGAAGTGTGACTCAGGTACTCAAACCAATAGCTGAACCTCAAACCTTTGGTGGGCAAAGGTGAAGACGACTTTCCCAACTCTGACTAAGGATTAGCAGATCTGTTGCTTCTAATTAGACAATGGGAAATTCTGGGGTCCAATTTCCTTACTGGAGTTAGCATTGCATACGGCTGGGGGCTGCTTTGAGGGGAGGAGGCTGAATATCACATAACTGTATCTTGGCCTCTTTTATAAAAGGTGTTAACATGTATGTAATATTTAAATCACCTTCACTGCATATGTGCTGTTACTATCATGTTTCAATTACCTGTGTTTTTGAAACATAGGTGCTCTCCTATGAAACAGCAATCATAAAATAAAAAGCTTTTTCCTACCATGTATGTAAATGCGTCTCTTTTTCCATGTTTTTTTGAGTGTTGCTGTATAATGGTCCGTCTCAACTCAGCTGCTTCTACTCTTGTAGGAATTTAGTTTACCAACATAATTGAACTTTGTTAGACTTTGGAATTGTTATATGAGTTTCCCTGTTAATACATGTATGATCAGTATTGTGATTAATGGAAACTCAGTGAAAAAGTATTAGATTTTTATTTGTAACTCTTACATTCGTGCTATACAGTATTTTTTCATGATTTTTGCTCCCAAGTGTCAGGTTTATTGCATGGCTTTCTATGTTGGATATAATTTGGGAATAAAATATAGCTCAGAGAAATAAGTGCAAAACTTTTCCAAACACACATAGCATGAGGTTCCATTTGGACCAGTGCTCTGTCAGCAGCCTCCTCGTGGAGAGCTGGCCCTGGCTCAGGGTGTGTGCCCAGCTGTGGAGCGGGGCTATGCCTGCACTTGGCTTCAGGGGTGGTCCCGGCGGCTGCCAGGGATGGTCCTGGTGTCCTGTTATTCCTGCTGCAGCCACTGCCCGCCTCTCCTCCCTGCAGGTCAGGGTCGCTGCTGCAGGTGGGCGGGACATGCTCAAGGCTGAGGACAAGGACGTCGTGCCCATGTGCTATATTGTCCTCGACAGTGGCAAACTACTCTTTGCAAATGCCTGTGGGTTAGGCACAGCTTTGTTTACATTGGGAAGGTGTGAGATCACGTTTATCTTCTGTGATCACTTTTGTTTGTCAGTAGGCAAACTTGAAACTTAATCCTGCAATGCAAGGGTTGCCTGTGTATGGCCCCCAAGAGGGACTTAACACTCTGTGGTTTAGCCAGCATTCTGATAAATCTACACTGGAGAAGGGCTGCCACCCCGTGTTTATCTCCTGAATATATGTCTTCATACAGTGCCTCCCGAATAGATGTGGTGGTGAAAAGAGAGTGCCTGTGATGAACGTTAAAGAGAAAGCTGCCATTTATTCCTTTGAAGTATGCCATAAACACAATTTCTACCTAGTTAAGCCAGAGGTCTCTCCACTTCGTTAATTATGCTAATGTGCACTATGTTTTGTATACATTAAGATAAACAAGTTGCAGGTTTATGTGTAGCTCCTGATCTCCCAAGGACTTACCACATTAATTAGTGGGCCTCGTTGGGTAGACACCTGGGTTCATTTTGGCAGGAAAACACCTTAAAGAGAACCTGCATCTTAATGATTTGGTAAAGATTTCCCAGAGACCCTTTTCCTAGCTGCATATTGCTTATCTTCCAAGGAATATGGAATATGTGTGCATCAGCCTCAGAAATGTAAACTGTTTGGAGCCAGGTCCTATTGGTCTGCCTAGAAACATTAACCTTGACCTTTGTTATTAAAGACTTGTTTTGCTAATGATCTTTTACCTGTCAGTAATGTATACAAAGGCATTTCGCTAATAATAATGGATTCATGCTGACACAGAACTGTTTCGTGGAAGCATTACAGTCCTACACATACCTGTTTATCAAGATGTCCCTGAGGCAGCACAAGAAGACATTTCTTTGTCAATGCACTGGGTGCCTTCCTTTTGGCTTAATTTCTGCTGGAGCTGCTGTATTACACTACAACCAGCAGAAGCAAGTGAATGAAAAACTAATAAATAAAAACCAGAGAAAGTGCCTTATAAATAAATAAATGTGTTTTGTAACATAACATGGAAGCAGAAAGTCCATGTCTCAACAAAAAGAGACACCTGCAGACAAAAGGAACAGTTCTGGTCAGGTGGTGACAATAACACCCATTAAAGGTTTGTTGGAGAGGAGGGGGGTGTGTGTGTTTCCAGCAGGTTGGCGGGCAGGTGAGGCTGGCCCGAGGTGTGGCATTGTCTGGAGATGTGTGAAAGTCTCTCAGGTGAAATGCTGTGACTCTGAACCCTGCATAGGGGTCAGGCACACCCCAGCATGTTAGCTGGATAATTGGATTAATCTGCTAGTAAATGTGTAGGGTAGAAATGGCTGAACTTTTGTGGCAATTTTGCTACCTGTTCAGCTCTTCCCATAAATTAATTTAAGCACATGAGGTTCATGGATCCATGGGGGAAAAAAAAAAAAAAAGAAGAAGAAGAAGAAACAAGCTAAACTCTGGATGCTACAGGATACAGACCATACTCCTTTGGTTCAAATCAGTCGGCATTTGATATTCTGAGCTTTCTCTTGGAGCACGGCATACAAGTTAAGGCATTATCGTATCTTCTTTATGAAAGTGTATGTATGTGTGTGTGTGAGAGAGAGAGAGAGACAAACACAGACAGATGGGATGGTGGCCAAAGAGACAGAGCATGCAAGAATGTGCATACACTAAACATGTTTACAGTAAACCAGTTAGTCTGACAATTTCCCGGTGGAGCTGGCAGCAGGAGAGCCAGTCTGCCTCAGCACCCTAACGAGAACATGCCCTTGCCCTCCCCTAAACTATTCTGGCAAGCTCTCCTTGGGCTTCCCAGCAAGTGGGGCAATGTGTGCCTCCCCCTAATCCCTGACCACAGCACTGCTGTAGAGTGAGGCACTCTGTAAACAACCAGTGACCCACAGGCACACAGCTCTGTGCCTGACTCCAGTGCTTTTGCTCTCAGGCACCACAAGCAACAAGCAATTAGCCCTTGGTCTCCTGCAGAAAATGTTAAGCTCCTGCCTCTCCTGGAAAACACTGTTTGTTCTAAGTTTAGCAGTTCTTCTTGCAGGTAAGATATTCTTGAGTATGACTAACAATTATTTAAATAGGGCTGTCTTAGAGAAGTGAAGGGCCTGCTTGGGAACCCAGCCCCGAGTGGTCCCAAACAGGTGCTCAGGTTGCTGTTTCAAATAAATCAGTATTTGTACAGATTATTTACATCTGAGCCCTGATCACCTCAGGTATACAAGCTAGTACTGAGACTTCAGGACAGAAGCACAGTTCCTCCAGACAAATGCTATTCCATGGTATTTGGGGTTTGTTCATGTGTCAGGACGGACTATGACCTAGCTAAGCACCTGCTTCTGCTTGTCTTTTAGATTTTATTGAAATCAGAGCTTTTGCTGCTCTAAGTGAATGCAAAACTGCAACCATAGATGATGTGAATGAGAGTCTTGAGGTAAGAGGTTGGCTGACCCAGGGCCTGTTCTGCGCCCACCCTGTGCTACTGGGCTCCTGCTGTGCCTGCCTGCACTGGCTGGGCAAGCACAACTCGTGTCTTGTTTTGGCTGTGTACAAAGTACGTCCTGGGAGGGGAGCCGCACGCAAGAGCAGAAAAAACTTCAGTGTCATCTGACTTACCACAGCTTTGCTCCCGCTACTGCTAGTCTAAAAACTGTCCTTGTAGATACATTTTCCAGTTTTGTCCTGCTCCAGATATATAAAGTGGCTTGAACATAAGCAGTACAGCTGGATAAGTAACAATAGCTACCTAAAAATACATGAGCTTCTTTATTTACGTATGTTCACAGATGGATTAATTCTAAGGCTCCAAAGTCTTTCCTCTTCAACTTAGACTTTTTCTCCCCTAACTCCATAGAAATATTTAGAATGTTTGCCTGGAATGATTGCCAAGGGTGAAAAAGCTTCAATCAATTTCCTGGTGTGGACACTGCAACAAACACTTGATCTGCTGCGCCCTGTTCAAGATCAAGGTGAGGTCCCCCCTGAACCAACGCTCACCTTTGCTGGGTGTTGAACAAAGCAGCAGTGGAGAAGCACTAAGGAAATTTTTCTACCTCCAGAGTGAACCAAGTGTCTGCATTTCTTTGGGGGCGGGGGAGAAAGGGCATAAGATAAAACACATCTCAGCAACAGAAGGCACTGGGCTGGCACGGACTGGGGAGGCACAGCAGCACAAACGGGGGGGTCCTGCTGTCCCTGCAGCCAAGGCACCAGTGCTGAGCAGCAGCACAGTCACAAAAAAGGGGCGAAAACGATTTTAAACCAGCAAAAATGCTTGCTTTGATGAAGCCAGCTAGAGGAGAAGGGTCAATGAGTTTGTTTGGGAAGGGAAGACTTTATGCCTGCTTTCACTCTGATACATTGTTTTCTTGCTCTCTTTCTTTTTCTTTTTTATCCACCCCAAAGTTTGCAAGCAGCTGCCTCCATGCCCACGCCCAGTAGCCCCAAGAAACGGGGGGCTGGTGTGTGTGACCATCGACAATGCTCAGTACTGCAAACCCATGTGCAACCAGGTAACACTGCCTAACTGCTGCTATAGTGCTGCATATATTCCTTAATTTGCAACCGCTTGTTGGGTAAATCCTAATTTTGCTTGCCATACGTTTTTTGTATCCCTCAGGGCTGGGAGAGGTTGTAGTATCTGTATTTACCTGCACTGGCTGAATGTTTCTTCCCCTTGCAGTTACCATGAGGTACCCTAAGACAGTGTCTGCTTATTTTCTCCCCACCATTGTTTCCCAAGGGCTATGACTTCCAGTTTCTCAGAAGCAGCAGGCTGTATGAAGTGTGTGGCAATGCCACTGGGTTTTCCTGGACCACGCAGCTTGTCGGGGGAAAGGCACTGGCTGTTTGCAACCGTGAGTACTTCTCAGACATCTGTTCATGAGGACGTGAGGCTTCCTCTCTTCTGTTAAAAAAAATGGAGGAAAGAAAAGTTTCTCTTTTCTCGACATGTGTGACAGCCTTATCATGTGTGACACTGTGAGAGCCAGTGCTGGGCTGGCAACTGATGAGCATGAAAACACATTAGCTTTAATACTTTCATGAAGGCCTGAGCACTGCTGTTTCATCTTGGGGTACCAAATATGATATGTATGCAAATGTTTGTGGGAAGATGCACCTTTTTTAAAAAAAAAACGTTAAATTGGTATCACCTTAGCACAAACCCCATGCTGCACAAGGGTTGTGTGACCCACTGGATAGAGAGCACTAGGACAAAAAACTGTTTATCTTGCAACAATACTTGAAGAATCTCAGCAAAACTGGCCAACATCTGTATGCACACAAAATAAAGCCCAGCAGCTGGCCCCCAGCCAGCAATGCTGCCATCTTCATGGCAGCCCAAGGACTGTAAGACTGCTCCCTTTGTATCCACTGCTCAATCTGTGACCCAAAGCAGGCTGTATGACTCTGTTGTTATTGCCTTAATTTAAAAATAAATGTGCATATAGATACACAAAAGGGCCTATCTCTCCTATGCTTAATGGAAAATACTTTATTGTTGACAGTGCCTAGTTGCTAGAGCAGTTGTATCCCAAGGCTTACCAAAAGCGAGCAATCATCTAGGCACTTTTATTCCAAGCTGGAGACTTTAGTCTAGAAAAAGGGAATGCTGGCACTTGTTTAAAGATTGGGACATATCTAAGGTAAGTAATTCAGCTGCTTTCCTTCTTTCCTTCTTTCTTTCCTTCTTCATTTATTGTCGTCTCTGATCTTTTCCAGCCTCTGAGAAGGCCATCAGTGGAGTTAAATCTGCCTATTTCCCCAGCAACAGCACCTGTGTGCACACATTTGCCTTCCCTGGAACTCAGGCAGAGCAGCTGAACATCTTCCTCAAAGAGCTTGCAGAGCAAGGCATCGATGGCTCCAGCCGGGATGAGGGGGCTGATTGTCTCATCTGTGGCTACTAGCACCAAACAGCCTGGGCACAACCCAGCTAACTGACTGCACTTCGACAAGAAAGCTGGAGCTGTGAAATCATTGCTAACGTGTAAACACACAGCTTTTATTTGGTTAAAGGACTGGAGACCATAGTCATGGCCTCAGCTTTAGGATATGGATATACGGGCGAAATCTAATCACACAGCTCATGGCAGAAGGGTTTCAAAGTAAGAAGACCACTTTCATAGCTTAAATTTGTCCAGCTGGAATTAAATAAGGACTACAGTTGTTTAATGGATGCCTTCCTATTGGCTTAACTTCTTCAGGATCTCTGTAGATAGTGATAATATTAATCACTATCAGAAATTGTCCTATGGAAGGGGTCATCTGTACTGAGAAAGGACCATACTTCTACTTGCTTTTACAGTTGCCAATTAATCACTATTATTGCTCTGATGACCATTAAAGCCATGGAAGTGACAACAGGTCTTGGCTGTAGGGGTATAATTCTTTATTCACTTGCTTGCTTAACAGGGACTTAGAACAGCAGCAGAAAATCTGTTCATTGTCCACCTGGCACTAAGTGAAAGTGAAGATCAAAGACATCTTAGCACTGGTGATCCAGCTTATTTGTGGAGCTGTAGCTACCAAACAATGTGCATGTGAATTGCTATGAAATATAAACAAGAAACTTAGTTACTGCTTGCTTGGTTTTCAGTGGAATCTGTGCTTGGGGTAATACTTTAATTTTCTTCTGTTGAGCAAACACTGAAGTTGTAGATCTGAAGACAGACAGCTCATCTGTTTGTGTTTCCTTTCTCTTTTTTACCTTTTCCCTATTTCTGTTATCTCCCAGTCACAGACGGCATAGCTCTGTGGTACATGATGTATAATTGACCTTTACCTCATTAATCAGATAAATTATTCAAATATATATATTTACATACTTATATTTCAGGCTCAGAAACCAGTCATTACAAGCAAAAAACCCTGTAGTTTCTTCAGGGCCCAGAAGCACACAGTAATATGACAATGAGTGGAGCAGACAATTACACCAGAAAAGGGATGAGTTGGCTGCTTTGGCTGCTTATAATCCATGTGGCAATAACTTAAGTCACTGTGTTGGAGAAAAAAGTGCTGTAGTCTTAAAGAAAAACAATGAGTTTTGAATCACTGGGGTTTTGTTTATTTATTTATGGCAAACAAATTATCTCTATCAAATGAAATTATAATGTTTTTGAGTCTTTCCAGCCAATTCATTGTCAACTGATGCTCAGATGAAATATCTGGAGTACTTTTCAGTATAATTTTTCTGCTGGTGCTAAACCCCATTTTTTCTCTCAATTTTGTTAATCTATTCTAGTGACTTTCCAAAGTAACCAACAAAAGAAAAGTCACTCATATCGTGTTTCGTGAGGAAATCAAGCCATTGCTCTTGTAAACTAACAGAAACTTGTCATGAATGATTCAGGGGGAA
>VZTH01015387.1:4166-16280 GCA_013397815.1 Aleadryas rufinucha | reverse complement strand
GCAGTGGGGTCAGTGGGCAGTGGCTGCGGGTGAAGGCGCAGGTCGTTGGGAAAGTCTCCATACAATCCTTGACTCCACAAATGCAGAGCTGGTTCCCTTGAGCTGCTGCCACAGGAGCACCTGGACAGAGGCATCTCTGAGCTCTCCTCCCCTGACCCCACAAATCAGAGGTTTTGTTCTCAGNATTCCTCCAAGGAATATTTTCTTTCCTGAACCTGGTGGGGGAGGGGCGGCTATTCCCTGCCTTCCTTTGAGGAGACATTCCTTTCAGACATTTTCCTTGAATTTGGCCCAGACTGGGACAGCCACTCAACCACAGCAGCTGCAAAGCTCCCTCCCTCCCTCCCCCAGTGAGAGGTAGCTCCTTCTTTGCCTTCTCCCCTTTTCCTGCACCAGTTAAAACTCCAAGAGCCCGTGGCTACAGGCACAGCCAGGTCCCTGGGAACACTGCACCAAATGCCCCTGAGCAGGAATTCTCTTTCTTTACATCACCCATTAATCACAAACGGCATCCTGGCAGCATTTCAGCCGAGCAGGAGGAGCCCACACGTGGGACCTGCCCAGCCAGGTGAGGCTTCTTCCACACAGGTAAATCCTGCAGCACAGCCCAGGGAACTGCAGTTCCTGGAAAGAGCCTGGAACCAGGACTGGAGGGCTTCTAGGGGTATTTTTGCCCCTTTTGGGATGCTTTTGCTCCCTCATCTGTCCCAGAAGCAGCCTAGAGCTGTGGGAGGTCCAGGGCACTGCCCTGGCACTGCCGTTTCTCTGTTCCAGCAGCTGGAGGAGTGAAAAATGGAGCAGAGGGAAAGAGGCAAATCCAAAGATTGTCTCCCTCGAGCAGCATCCAGACCGTGCCCCTTTCCCAGCTGTTCTGTATCCAGGCTGGGAATCCAGCGAGGCCCTCCAGCCTCAAACCACTCCAGTTAATGGGATTAAAGGGTGATTTACAAGTCAGCTCTGCCTTTTCATTCTCTCCCCTGGGCTGTGCCCCAGGATTTTGGAGGGAACGTCAACCTGTGGTTTGGGGGAAGCTCTGGAAGCAGCATTCTGCCCTCCCAGATCCCGGGGACTGATCCAGCAATGAAGATGTTTAGTGCTTGTCATTGTGCATCGCAGCTGGGCAGTGCTTCTTTGGGAGAGGCAGGGAAGGGAAGGGAAGGGAAGGGAAGGGAAGGGAAGGGAAGGGAAGGAAAGGAAAGGAAAGGAAAGGAAAGGGAAGGAAAGGGAAGGGAAGGGAAGGGAAGGGAAGGGAAGGGAAGGATGAGCCCCACTCGTGGCCTGATCATCCCTGCTGCCATGGGGATCCTTTTTTTACTCCTGTTAGCACCATAAAAGCAGCAGAGCTCCGGAGCCACCATCTCTGTGCCTCGGGCACCCTGAGCACCGAGGTGGCAGCACATTTCTAATCCCGGAGCATTTCCTGCTGGGAATGGGGCAGGAGCAGCAGCACAGCTGGGTTCCTCAGCTGGGGCTTGGGCAGGCTCCAAAGTGCTGTCTAAGGACCAAGAGTTGCTGTTGTGATTTTCCTGATCTCTGGGTGAGCTTTCCTTGCTGCTGGTTAGGAAATGTTTTGCCGTGTGAATGGAACTGATCTGGGTGGGAATTGCAGAGCTGCTCAGAGGGGGATGTGCTCCCAAACCTCCCGTGATGTGCTCCCAGCTGTCCATAATGCCCTGCTGAGCCCGAGACTGCCTGGAACAGGGCCTGGCTCTGAGCACAGACTGGGTTTCACTCTCTCCTGCCCCAGGAAGGTGTCCAGGCAGAGCTGGGAGGTTGCAGCTCTCACAGAGCTGGTCCTCATTTACCTTCAGCTGCCACAAACAGTCTTTGGCAGCTAAAGCTGAACAAGCTTTTGTGAAACTTGCCAGGAATCTCCCTCTGTTGGATAAGGGAATCGTCTCCAGCTTCATTGTGCTCCAGAGGATCACCCAATAGGCTGAGTTTCTCCTTTTTTAATGGCTCCTGTTCCTGCTGGTTTGTCCTGCCTGTCCAGCCTGCTCTGGATCACACCCCAGCTCCTCTTAAATTTAGTTTTTTAAAAGGACGTGGCTTTAACCCCCAGAATTTTCATTATTTGCCTCAGTAAAATTGCCAGGGGATGTTTTCTAGGGGGACTCAAACAGCCCCCAAAGAGCCCCTGACACAATGAACCCTCTGTTCCTGTGCAGGGTCTCGTGCCTGGAAGGGAGCAGCCCTGGCACTGCACTGATTCCATCCTCCCTCGCTCCTCGGAGGATCCCAGGACCCAGCTGGAGCCAGCCCCAAGCAGCCTGGTGGGAATGCAGTGCTGAGCCACCAGGAGGAGGGAGCAGATGCTCTCCTGCAGTCCCTGTCACCTTCCCTTCCCACCTGAGCCACTCCACACGTTTCACATCCCAGGAGATGCCAAGAAACCCACGCAGGGTTTTATTTGGATTTGTTTTATTTTATCCTGCTCTGAGTTAGGAGAAGTTACCCTGTCCAAGTGCACAGGAACCCTCAGTGCTCCTCACATCTGGGTCTGTTTGACAGGGAACAGCTGAGCTGGATCTCTGGGATGGCTGCAGCTTTAATTTCACAAATATCCTGTTCCCCTCCTCTCCCAGGCCATGATCACAGTTGAAGGCCACCTCTGTGCAGAGGTGCCCTTGCTCATCCTGCTCACTGAGACTCAGTGCTGCTCACAGTTCTCATAGAAAATCATTTAGAAAAGAATAAAAAACCAGCAAAAGATGTTTTGCCTTCAGTTGCCAGGAAAAGGAGCTGTGACTATTCTTGGCAGAATCTCCAGCATTAAAAGACTTTTGTGAAATGTTTGGTTTTCAGATAGAAAAAGAAAAGGGTTTTTTTTGTGGAATGCAGCCACTTTTCCTCCAAGGCATCTGCTCAGCCCAACCCAGCCCTGTCCAAAAGCCAGCGCAGGGAAATGGTTCCAGGCATCCTCCCTCACCTCCTGCAGGGATCGATTCCATCTCTCTCCAAAGTAGCTCCTTCTCCTCTCCCCAGCATTTTTATTTGTGCTGTCAATGCCCACAGCTCAGGCACTCCTTACCCTTCTCTCCACATCACTGCTCTGTTTCTTCAGCCTCTCCCCGCCTGCTTTCCCTCTCTGATCCAGAAAATCCATCCCTTTTTGTGTTCTCAGCTTTGGGATTGTTCATTTCTCTGCTCTCGGCAGCAGCAGCTGCTCCAGCAGGACCAGGACCCCCTTTTCACCCATCCCAGTGGTGTTCACCCACCCTGGGGGTTTGGGAGGGAGTTTGGACCTGGATCTCACTGGGGTCAGGGCCCCCAGCCCCCAGAGGGGCCATTCCCACAGGGACACGTTCCCTGATGGATTCCAGTGCCCGGAGTCCAACCAGTGACCCCTCAACTCTCAAATCTCAGAGGGTGGGGAGGCCCTGGCACAGGGTGCCCAGAGCAGCTGTGGCTGCCCCTGGATCCCTGGCAGTGTCCAAGGCCAGGCTGGACAGGGCTTGGAGCAGCCTGGGACAGTGGGAGGTGTCCCTGCCCATGGCAGGGCTGGCACTGGGTGGGCTTTAAGGTCCCCTCCAACCCAAACCATTCCATGATCCAAGATCTCTCAAATCAGTCTCAGGGCTGGGTCTCTGCACAACCACGTGTGGGGCTGGGATTCCCAGGCTGTTTGATGAGATGTAGGAACCATTGAAAGGTCCCCTCCATTTTTCTTTTCAATTTTTCTTTTCTCCCTGAACCATCTGAGATTTTACATTTTTCCCTGTCCTCCTCCTCATGACACCTCCAGACCATTTTCCAGCTTCCCTGGCCATAATCCAGCCCTACCTCTCTGTCTCATTCCATGACCTTTTAGGAGGAATTCAGCTCTTCCAAGGGCATGTTCTGTCCCATCCCCAGCCCCTCCCTTGTGAGGCCCAGCAGGGCTGAGCAGTGGGGACCAAACCGCCCAGACCCCAACTCTGCACGGGGCACCCTTCCCATGGCTATCCTGGGAAATCGGCTCTGCCTGGAGAAACAATGACAATATTCCCTCAGAAAGGGACTTTGTTGTCCCAAAATTCCCCTCTGTAACTTAGCAACATTTTTTGTCAGCCAAGGAGCTGTTCTGGATTACTTTCTGCAATGAAAGGCCACGAGCTGGGAGCAGTTGGGTGTTCCCTGGCTCACAGATGCCCAGACAGACACAGGGATGTCTCCCTGCCAGGCAGGACTGGGGCTCCTTCCTCCCAGATTCCAGAGAGGCCAATTACTTCCAAGTCATTTTGCCTTTTCCTATCTGCATCTGTTGCTTAATCGATGGTCTGGGTTTAATGAGGTAGAAAAGCAACGAGAGAATCCAAAGGCTTCCTTCATTTGGGGATATTTCACATGTAACCTTTGGAGGGAAGGTGGATCTGCCCTGGAGCTAGGACTGGGAAAATCCTGAGACTGCAGCAGCTGAGGGGGACTCAGGCTCTGGCTGATAAACAGGGAAAACTTCTAGGAAAGATTTTTTTTAATAAGAAAATAACCTGTCACCTTCCTCAAAGCATCTTCATCCCAGGGCCCGAGAGCAAGGCTGGAGAGAGAGCCTCAGTTTTAGCCCACAGCCACAATTCCCAGCTTCCCCCTCACTCATCTCCCTGGAAGCTGCTCCTCCTGTTCCAGCCCCCACACAGCTCCAGGGCACATAGGTGCCAGCCCCGAGGGGATCCAGGGATACCCAGCCATGGAGAGCTCCTGATCGGGCATTCCAGGGATGGAGAGAACACAGAAAGGCAAGGAAACCCCTGCAGCATAACGAGGGTGAAGGCACTGAAAAACCCTGGTGAAGGTACAAAAACCCCTGGAGAATCCCTCTGCACAGGGAACACAGGACCCAAGCACCCAATTCCCTCTCCTCCCTAGGAAGCAACTCAGGATTCCTCCCACTGCTTTATTCCATCTTCTTCAGCCAGTCCCCAGGACTCCTCCTTGCTGGAGGCTGGGGAGAGCCTTCCAGGGAAACAGCAGGGAACAGGGACAGAGCCATGCCCAGCCCACAGAAACAGCCACGGCTTCCCAGCTCTCCAAATATCCCACAGCTGAATTTCAATTCTACAGGAATGCCAGTGGGCCTGGAGACGATTCTGCTGGGAAATTCCCACTGATCTCTGCCTTCCTAAATCCCAGCACTTCAGTGCTGCTGAGAACGGTCCCGGCCCCGAGGCTGCCAGAGCTCCAGGAGTGTTTGGGCACCGCTGCCAGGGATGCCCAGGGTGGGGTTGTTGGGGCGTGTGTGCAGGGCCAGGGTGGGACTGGGTGATCCTGAGGGTCCATCCCAAGTCTGGGTATTCCAGGATTTTATGATCCCAGGAACAACACAATGCCAGAGGGAAAGCACCACATTCTTATTAGCTTAAATCTAAATACAATACAATTAAATCAAATAAATCATCAGAACTGTGAGACTGGTCCTGGGTCCAGTTGGTGACTCCAGGCCGCAGCTCAGCAGCTGCCAATGGCTCCAGTAAATGTGCAGGATTGCAATCAGCTGGTGTCTAATTAACCCCAATCACTGTCTCGTTAGCTCCAAGCACAATTTTAACCATGGAGCCTTCTTCTGATCCCTTCCCAGGAGGATTTGTTTCATCTGGGAACAGGTGGAGTGGGACAGGTGAATTGTGCTGGGAGGATCTCTGGCAATGCCCAGTGACCCTGCAGACATCCCCAGACCCCAGCGATGTTGTGGCATCAGCACCAGGGACAGTTTGGGCACCTCCCCAGAGCAGGTTTTGTGTGCAATCTGTGGAAACATCTCAGCCATGCTGAGAGTCCTCAGCCCTTTGTTTCTGGAGCAGCTGGGGGGTGGTTTGGGTTTTTTTTATTCCTGCTGTTGCTGTGTGGTTGCTCTAAATCCTCCATCCCTACACAGGCCAAGACAAGAGGATTTGTACTAAACCCTGCACTGATAAGGGTGTTTCCCTCAAAAACCAATTGGTGTCAGTTCAGTGACAATTCCTTACCCACAGCTTTCCTTTTGTTTGTCTTTACGGCTCCACCACAGAAACCACTTTGTGTTTGCAATTCATTAGGTTTTTCTCTTTTCTTTTTCCTCTACAGTAAGTATAAAACCAACAGTCTTTAGAAATCACACAAGAAAGTAAAAAATCAATATCTACCTATGGAAGTGAAAAGAAATAAAAAGCCACCAAGCCCCCCAAACCAGGAAGGTTCAATTCTCCTCTAAAGCATTTGGTTAAGTGATCACCCTCAGCACAAACACAGAGCCAGCCCACAGCCCCTGAGCAGGGCATTGACTGCTCCAGGAAAGAGCCCCAGGCAAATCCTGCCACTGACTGCAGTGGATTTGTGTCAGCAGCGAGAGTGGAAATCATTGGAAAGGCACCAGCAAAAGAGCTGTTCAAATCCTGCATTTCTGGTGTTTATTTTCCACGTCTTAGAGAAACTTCCTCTTTTGAGTGTCTTTCACCATTAAAAGAAATGAGTTTGGCTTGGAAGGGACCTCAAACCCCTCCAGTGCCACCTCTGCCATGGGCAGGGACACCTCCCACTGTCCCAGGCTGCTCCAAGCCCCAATGTCCAGCCTGGCCTTGGACACTGCCAGGGATCCAGGGGCAGCCACAGCTGCTCTGGGCATCCTGTGCCAGGGCCTCCCCCCCCTCCCAGCCAGGAATTCCTTCCCAATATCCCACTGAAACTCATAATTCTGAGATTCAGCAATCTGAAGGTTTGCCAAGTTTGGGCTCAATACCTTTATCTAAAACACAGCCTGGATGTAGTCAAACATTCCCCCTGTTTTAAACAGTTCTCTGAATGGAAAATCTTTCACTAAAATGGGGATGCCTTGGGGAAAAGTTGATTTTTTTGACAATGCAAGGTTTCCCTGACAATTCCTAAACTCCTCTGGAGTTGGGACCTGGACCTTGTCTCTATCAAGAATCCCACTTTGGGGCTTTTTTATACCCTTGGCTGCCAGGCAGAAGTTAAATAAAGTTAAATAAAGTCCTCTTTCCTTAATTTCAAATGCTTTGTTTTTATACTTGTCATTTTGAAAGAAACACAACCCTTAAGCAAACAGAAAGAAATATTCCAGCAGTTCATCTTTTAAAACAGTCCTGGATGTGCCATGAGTGGTAGGGAAATGTGATTTCTCAGGGCCTGAACCTGCCCAGTCCCCAACAACACACGAAGAAACCACTCCCCAGATGATGCCAACGCTGCGATTTGTTATTTTAGAGCTGCTCTATAAAGAACAAAGCCCCCAGCTGAGCACATTACACGTGGTTGTGTCTATCTTTAAAGATTTGAGAAGGGAATTCCCTGGGAACCACTGGAATCGCTCATGCTGCAAAGTAGGCACGTGCTGGAGGTGTCTCGTGAGCTGCCTGAGGATAGGGATGAGCTTCATGAGCATTCATCCCAAACACCGGGCAAACACGAGCTGTGAAATCCTCATCAAAAATAAAACGCCTCAAGGCACCCCGAGATGATTCATGAAAAACAAATTGTGGAGCCTCTTATCAAAGGCGAGCAAACAGCCCATCATGCAATCAGAGCCGGAAAGAACCTCGGCTCCACGGGCTGCGAGGATCACACCACAGCAACAGCAGAGGAACAACGGCAGGAAATCGGATCCAAGGGAGCAGCACCTGAGGATTCCAGCGTGGGACACAGAACATCTGGCTGGGAAACAAATCTCACCCAGTGTTGGGTTACACTATGTGGTGATAGAGAGATAGGCCCTGAAGGTGTGAGAGAGAGCCTCTTTCCTGGCCTGGAGGTGACCCTGGCACTGTGTCCAGGTCACCGGGGATGGGCAGAGAGAGGATTGTGGTTTGTGGACAGGGCGTGCCCTGTGAGAGGTGACGGTTGTAGTTTGTGACCTTATAGGGGATTGTTTACCTGTTACCATAATAGGCAATATCTGTGCACTACCCCAGGGGATTGGGGGACACTGTGGTGAACATCTTTCCTTTTTATATGATGTTACACCCTGTTGTGTGCTGGTATTTAGGGAATTCGGGCTGTGCAATAAACGACTGTGCATCTCCAGCTTGTGTGCAGAGTCCATGCCCATGCCTGATTACTGCAACCCAGCTCAGCAGGAAAGCTCAAAAGTGTCCAGTGAGTCCAGGAGTGACAAGCTCTGAAGGAGCTGCACCTCTCAGAGCTGTGCTGGGCTCGTGCTGGGAGCAGGGCAGGGCTCCAGCAGCACCAAATCCCAGACCTGGACCTGCAATATCCGGACCAGAGGGCTGCATTTTCCTGGATTAGCCAAAGCCTGCTCCAGAGGAGTTCACTGTAAATACTGACTCAGGGAATTTGGAATACACATCTTGACTTCCTTAATGCTTCTGGGGGCACTCCCAGGCCCCAAACTGCTCCTGTCTCCTGTATCCCAAACAAATCTGCCTCGGGCAGAAGTGTCTCACACAGCCGAGAGCTTTGTGAGCCAGACCCCCTGACCTCTGTCACAGCGACTCCCGCAGCTTTCCTGCCCTGACTTACCCCAATGCCATTCTCGTGTTCCCCCTGCAGGAATGGTACAGGTTCAAGGCAAGGATCTCAGCAGGGTCACAGGTTTCTCTCTCTGTTACAGCACAGCATAAAATATTTCACTGTCCTTAGCAAAGTGCTGCCCAGTGGCAGCACAATGAGGGAATTTATCCTCTGCTGGGACTGTACCTGTGGAAGGCTCCGTAGCAACCACCTGAGCAAAACTCTCCTCACAAGACCGCAAAGAAAATCCAGCACAAAAAGTGGCACAGAGAGTTTCTGGAGCTTTCTGTGAACTACTGAGAACCCAGTGTCCAGTCAGAAAATGATGAGGAGCCAGAAACAACCCCCGCTGCTTTAATGAACACACCTAATAAGCAAAATTAAAAGAACAGCACTCGTCCAGAGCCTGGCGTTTGGAGCCAGGGGATTGCGGGCTAGGAGGAAGTGCTGGATTCACCTGGGCTGGGGACATTCTTCGATGCTGGTCTCACAAAAGTGCTGCTGCTCCTGCCAGAGCTAACGGGGATCAGAGCAGGAGGAGAGAGGGAACCCCCCTGCCTGAGCTCCCTGCCCACTCCTGGCTTATGGAAGTCAGGCCTACATGGGCTGTACCTTTAAACCTGGGGCCCAGCTTATCCTCCTCCACCTCCTGCCTTTTCCCAAACTCTGCTGTTGTGTTAATCCCTTCCTCACAGCCAAAATCAGCCTTTGCTGGTAGAAAAAAATGAGTTGAGTCCCTCTTGTGTCTTCCCAGCCTCCACCTTCTCCCAGGCCTTCCCAGGACCCCCAAGCCCTGCAGTGATGTCCTTTCCCTTCTTGATATTCCTTTAATTTTGACAAGGATTATTAATGAATATTTAAAGAAACCTTTTGCTACCATGAAGATTTGACTCTTAAAGGCCCCAATTTCCACGTCTTTCACAAAATCCACAAAGAAACACAAATCCCAGATGGCAGAGCTTGAAGGATTTGCCTGAACCTCAGCAAGGAGCTCGCTGCTTGGAGCCCAGCCCTGTGTCAGGGAAATGTGAAACTGCACCTGCGGAAGGAACACAACCTGCCTGGGATACAGAAATAAACCCAGCAGCACAACTGCTGAATTATTTGTGCTTCCCAGGCAAGTTCCCTCCACCGAGAAGGCTGGAGATCAACTCACGGAGAAAGGGAATTACAACCCCAATCTCCTTCTGCCGAAGAGAAGCTTCAATTATTTATAGGGACTTGAAATATTTAGCTTGGCACTCGTGCCCTTAAGGAAACTCCAGTTACCACTTCCCCATGACGAGGAGCCAATCATTTATTCATGGAATCAATAGGAACATGAAACAGGAACGTGGGTTCCAAGGCAGCACAGGGGTCAGGGCATGGAGGGGCTGTGTCCTTCTGCAGGGAATAACCTCATTTTTGAGGTCATTTACCCATCCTACAGGTCCATTGCCTAGGAGGGTTTGGTATGGAAAGGTAAATGCCAGAACCAGGCAGGGATCCCAGCGGGAGCTGAGCACAGCCAGGTGTGGGGCTGGGGAGTGGAGAAAACCCCCGGACGTGCACTGGGTGCGATAACTGAGACCACTAGAGATTTTTGGTGGATTTTGGGCTTTTCCTGGCAGGGAATGGCAGAAATGCAGCCTGTGACCGGATTTCAGAAGCAGGAACTGAACCTGGGACCTTGGAACCTGAAACCAGAAATGTTTATGGGTTCCCTAAGGATCCTTTTTTAGCAAGGCCTAAAGCAAGCCTGTAGAGAGGGGAATAACAGTTATTTGTTTTGTACCAAAATCATTTCATGGTAGGGAATGGTGAGAAAATCCAGTTCCCATTGGCATCCTGGGCACGTCAGCCCATTTTCAACAGCCAGAATGGGAAGGATTCTTTCAAATCACAGAGGTACAATACAGTGGGAACTTATTTTAACCTATTTTTGTTATCCTTAAAGTCCTTATGGGGGTGGTTCTGCCCTCCACTCCAGGGGAAGGTGTCTCTGCCCATGGATCTGGTCCTTAAGGTCCCTTCCAAACCAAACCATTCTGGGATTCTGTGATGATAATGAATAGTTCTCTCATCAGACATCTCCAAATGTCCAATAATTGCTACTTAATCAACAAATGCAGCAGTCTGGGAAGTGGTGAATATTGATGAGGTCGAGGTTCCAATACAGGAGCAACACCGAACATGTTGTGACTCAAGAATAATTGAACTTTAATCATTTTAAAGAACCAAGAAAGGTCCTCTAGGAATGAATAAAGGCAGAAAAAATGTCCCCAATACTTGTTGAGGTGATCAGAGACTGCTGTTATTGAGTCGGATTTTAGAAACCGAGACGGAATTCTCAGTCCAGGCACAGGCAGTCAGGGTCCCCAAGCACTGCAGCTTTGGTTCCCTGGGCAAATCCTGGAGATCATCCTGCACAGTGGCACAGGGAGTGATTCCCACTGCTCTTTGCTTGGGGCTGCATTATCCCATTCTCCCATTATCCCACGGGTGGCAGGAAACAGAAGAGAATTTGACATTCAGACTTCCCAGTGCAAATGGAGAAAAATGAACACTTTTGTTTCTGTGAACATTTTCAGACATTTTCTATACGAGTGCCCAGTGAAGAACTTTGCCTTTGCCCTCTCCTATTTCTTCACACATTTATAAAGGATTTTGTCTGTAAAGAGGCTCTAGGAGGATGAACATCAGTGACAGAACCTGCTAAGAGGAGATGAGGTGGAAGATTAGGTTGTGTAGAGCAGCTGTGGCTGCCCCTGGCAGTGTCCAAGGCCAGGCTGGATGTGGCTTGGAGCAGCCCGGGACAGTGGGAGGTGTCCCTGATGTGGCAGGGGTGGCACTGGGTGGGCTTTAAAGGTCCCTTCGAACAAAACCCATTCTGGAATTCCCAGATTCTCTAATCCTTCTCCTGGTGCAGGCACACCTTGTGCTGGGCAATGGTAACTGTCCTTGTTTCGCTCCCCTCTTCCCAAAATCTCAGTGCAATCCTGATTTTCCCTGACTGCAGAACCATCTCAGCATTGCTGTGTTCACTCCACCAGGAGCTGGGAGAGTCTGAGCAAACCGACACGAAAGCAGCTGTGAACTGACGAGCAAAATCCCCCTCCTGTGGGAAGAACAGTAGTATTTTAATGCTTTAAAATGCAAAAAGGCCTGAAAGCTTGGCATGAGAATCCCTGTTCGTGCTGTGCCTGTTAGCTCTGCTGGCTCCTGCTCTTCCCTTGCCAAACCCAGCAGCAGAAACACTTGGATTTGCTGAATTCATCACGAGGTTTTCTGGTGCCTGAACTGCAGCATGGACCCTCATGGCCACAGGGTAGGGTGGGAAATCGCTTTTGGCAGAGGAATTTTATCCAAAAAATGGATTTTTTTAAAAAAATAAAATGATCAGGAGGCACAAAATCCAACCCCGGCAACTCCCCTGCAGTATGAGACAGTTTGGGCCCAGACTGATGCCCAGTCCACACAAAGCAATTCCCTGGATTGTTCCCTGGCAGGAAAATTAAAGCTGCTTTACTTTGTCAGTCTGGGTTGGGTCGTGGCTTTCCCACATCAAAGTCTCATTTTGTAGGAATCAGCTCTCCTGGATGGATGGATGGATGGATGGATGGATGGATGGATGGATGGATGGAGGGATGGAGGGAGGGAGGGGTGGATGGATGGGGGGGGGGGGGTCAGGCGGCG
>VZTH01015385.1:0-21614 GCA_013397815.1 Aleadryas rufinucha | reverse complement strand
TCCCGGGCGGTGCCCGGCCCGGTGGGCGCCGGGCAGGGGGCGCCCACGCGGGGGCGTGGGATGCAGGATGCTGCTGCTGCGCTGCCTTCTCCATGGCAACGCCTCCGGAGGCTGCTGCAGCCCCGGCGCCGGCTGGCACGGCGGCTCCCACCCCTGCGGCGACTCCCACACCACTGATGTGACCCCCCCCAGTGGGGCTCCCGCGGGCTTTGGGTGGTCTCAGCCTCCTGAGTGCCTCCCCATAGGCACAGTAGTTTGGGGCTGCCCCATCGTGTGTATGTGCCAAGCCGCTGGTGCCGGTGTCACACATTTTGCTGCAGGCGTGCTCTGGTCCAGCCGATGCTTTGATGTGGGAGCTGGGGTGGGAGTAGGATTTTGGCATGTGCGGGTGTTGGGCTATGGCTTAGCTACAGGCAGGTGTGTGGTTCAGGCACCAGGTGTGGAGGTCAGGTCTGTCACTGGCTGCACCCACCCAAAAATTCTGGGAGATTCTGGTCAGGGGTCTGCATGGAGGAGGGACAATGCCCTTGCTGCATGGAGCCTCGGGGGTTGGCACCCACTGCCACTGGTGTGTGATGGCTGTGGTCGGATCCTGATCTTTTGCTTGGCACAAAGTCTTAAGTGTGGGGTTTTGTCCCTGGAGTCTGCAACGCTCGTGTGTCTTTCACACCACTCTGCCTCTTGCATCGGTGCTGGTGTGAAACAGTCTTTCTGCATTCTTAAGTGATCAAGGTTAATTTAAGGCAAAGACAGATGATAATGTGCCGCCTGACAAAAGCCACGTGAACCGACAGGGCTGTGCTGCCCAACTGGGGGCGAGGGGCTCCCCGTGGAAATCAGAGGCAGGTGGAAGATCATGGGGTGCAGCCAAGTCCCCTTTTCCAGGTGCTGGGGAGAGGGGAGCCCATGGCACAGGCTGCCCCAGTGGTTTTGACCAGGCCTGAGCACTGCAGATGCCTGGCATTGTACAGCCAGCCAGCTTCTCCCGGCAGCATGGAGAGGGAGAAGCCGGCGTTTTCCTTTTCTTCCCTCTCTAGAGGTTGATTCTGATACTGCGTACAAAATCAGGTGCTGGTGTGTATTAATGCCTCAGTGGTGAACCGTGGTGCAACCTCGTTATCCTCCCTCCTCCCTCCAAAAACAATGTATTCCAAAGCTATCAGCGTTCCCTGCCTGCCCCTCTTTGAGTCCCTTTAGGAGTGAATGGGTCCTGCAGCATCTGGACCTTTTTCCATGAGCACTGGGGTTTGTTTTGGCGTGCATTTCCCCCCAAACCCCGCGGGTCAGACGTCCACCTTGCTGTTCCTCGATTAATGAGTGACTCGCCCTGCTCTCCCCATGGCCATATGCTGGGACCTGCCCCTGCTCTGTCAGGAGCAGGAAGCAAAAGCCAAAGTCCACGATCTCTGACCGCCCAACGTTGTGTGACACCGGGACAGGAGGAAGCAGTGACACTTCCTGGCTCTGGCCAGCGCTCAGCTGGTGTGTGGCTGTGCCGGTGGTGCCCTGACACAGCCCCTGGGTCCAGCCAGCCAGGCGTGCACCCTGCTCCGTGTCCTGGCCTCTGCCCCGGGGAGGCAAACAGGATGGGTGAGGTGTAAAATCAGCGCTGAATCCACTCCCCTGGGCTTGAAACGGAGTCAAACCGGTCTTGACCTGAGCTGGCTCCTTATCTGACCCTTTGTTTGTGGCAGGGGTGCAGGAGGGAGCAGGAAAGGGACAGCCACGGTGGGCTGGCTCCTCCGGTGAGGACAGGCAAGACCTGGGGACAGCCGGTCTAACTGGATCATGTTTATCTCCCTTTGCTTCTGTGCTTTGTTTTGGTTTCTTCCTCCTCTTTTCCCGCGCTGTCATGCCACAGCTGAGGAACCCAAGGCAGGGGGACATGGAGCTGTTGGGCAGCTGGACTTCCCACAAATTCTGTTTGTCAGCCAGCCAGGAGCGTGGCTCCTCTCGCTCCATCTTCCTGCTTTGACTTTTCCATGCACTGACCATCCCTGCTGGGTCCATCCCTGGAGATCTTTGGCTGATGCACTTGGACCAGCCCACCACGTGCCCATGTTGCAAATGTACCTGGTGCATTTATAACCTGAACTGTTTGCATGGGGATCCTGACAGATGCACCACCCAGAGCGGGTGGTCTTCTGCCCATCCTCCTCCTGCACAGACACCCACTGAGCTGCTCCTACACGGCCACTTTTATCTCTGAAGTATTAATAAATGGAGCTTGCCTATTTCTGTGAGCCCTTTTAAGAGGCTGGCGGGGCTGCCTTGAAGGCTCGCTCGGCACTGCAACTATTCAGAGCTTTTTTCTGCGTGTGCTCTAGCAGTCGATAAGCCAGGGCATCCAGCTGTCAGCTTTGGAGATTGCCAAAGCCTGCTCAACGACATTTCTGCAGCCTTCGCTCACAAATGAGGATTTTGTTGGACGCTTTGGTTTCTGACTTGATGTTGGTAATTAAATATCTTAACTTGGCTTCAGAAAGCTGCCACTGCCGTGGAGTGACTGGTGAGGCCGTGTGAAGCAGGATGTGCTTGTTCTGCTGGAATTGAGTGTGACCTAACTAGGATTCTTCAACCTGCAATTTATTTTCTTATAAAAATATACTTTTTTAATATAAGTAAAACCCTTTTAAAAGGGGAAGAAAAACCTTGTGTTGTACTGCTGTGCTGTTAAGCTTGCATGGACCTGCTGGGACAGCTGTTTATTTGCAAGTTGTGGCAGCCGAATGCCATAAAATTCAAATCATGTCCATATTGATTCTTTCCCCCTCTCTCTTTTAAGATAATCATATATGTACTTTTCACTCATGCAACACAACAGATGTCAGTACCATGCTGAAAAAAAAAGGAGCTGATCTGAGCAAAGGGCTGTAAATTGGAGCAGAAATACTGAACGCCTGATCCTGACTTGTGTGTTGGTTAATTTAGATGCTAAGTCACATAGATATGTTTACCATACTAGGGGATGAGAGAAACAACTTGTTAAGGGTTGGAAAGTCATTAAATATTCCAGCAGAAGCTCTTCTGGGTATTGCATTAGTTCCCTCACCCTTCATGACATATTCTTTGAGCAACCTAAACTAGAGGAAGGGGGTTGGAACTAGATGGTCTTTCAAGTCCATTCCAACTCAAACCATTCTGTGATTCTATGATTTCCAACTTTCTATTTAATGCAAAAATTAGAGGCTCCACAGCCCCTTGCCAGATACATGTTGTGATTTGCTGTTTGCCTTTGATTCTTCTTTCCTTTCTTCCTCAACTGGGAGAAATGCTATGCTGGTGCCTACTTACCCTCCTGCCCTCTCAGGAGACCTTTTGCACTTGGTGTCTTCTGTCCTTGTGGCATATCATAGCATTCTGGAATACACTGAGGAACCAGGAGTTCTGGGGTAGCACAGAAAATCTCAGCTCAGTGAGTTATAAAGCTTTCAGATCTTTGTGGCCACTGAGAAGAAAACCAAAGGAGATGGAAATGAGAGAAGCGGCCTGGCAGACCATGAGGATGTGGTTAGTTGACTGAAGAGTTTCAGGATCTGAGCTGACAGCGCTTTGTTTCATGATTGGTGTGGCCTGAACACCAGCCACCTGAATTATAGCAAATTAACCAAATTAATGCCTGAAGTTGTCTGAACATCTGGCCTGTGTTGTCCTCGTGGTGGGGTCAGGTGGGGTCATTCCCAAGGGCATCTGTCCCGTGCTGTGCCCAGGTCTGGAGCAACCTCTGTGCCCTCACGTGAGTTTCCGATTACCCCTTTCTGTTTGCGCTCCCTCCTGCGTTCACCCCCAGCCTTTTGGGGAGAGTTTGTTGTAAATGCGTTAAATGAAGGAGGTTTGTGCCGCCTGGAGCACCTGGGCGAGGAGGTTGCTCATGGTCCCTTCCTGAGTCAGCCAAACTGGATGGGGTGGCCCAGCCTAGAGACACTCACTGGTGAGTCAGTGTCACCGTGACTCCGTAGGTTTCTCGATGTTCTACTCCCCGTGACTGAGTTGCCTTGAGAAACTGTGTTCAAAACATTGCCCTGACCCACTGGAAGGGTGGTGTTGGACAGGCGTGTTCTCACCCACCAGCTGCTCATCGTGCCGGTGCTGGTTGCTCTTCAAACCTCACCTCTTCCTGCAGTACGTGCCACTTGCTCCGCTGCTGCTTGGATTTCTATGTTTTGTGTTTGGAGCTCACTCACGGACCCGGAGGAAGCGCAGCAGCGCGTTGCCGTGTGGTTGGTTAAGAGCTGACGCGTTGCTGGCTGGAGACATCCTCGTCTTTCCCAACCCAGAGTGCCGAGAGCTCCCCGGCAGGGCCTGGCGGATGATTGAAGGGTTATTTGCCGTGCCAGACAAGTGGCTTCATGTTTCCCTTCTGCATTCCTGGGGCTGAGCACTGCATAGCGATGTGCTTTCAGCTACGTGCTGCTTACCTGAATCATGTCTCCCCCGTGCACGCAGCTCGCGTGGAAGTCAGGGCTCTCCCCGTCCAGGCCGCTCTGTCCCTGTGCCACCGAGTGCTTTTATGGGAGGGTAATGAAATAAGGTGTGGAGGGTGTGGTGGAGGAGCCGCAGGAGTGTCCGGCTCTGTCTGCGGTGGCGAAGGCGACTGTGCCTGCTTTTACCACACCTCCTGAAGGGATGGTTTTCAGAAGCTGAACCCAGTGACCCAATTACCGACCTCTGGGTTGGGACTGTTGCCAGGAATTCTGCACTGAGGCTCCTCATTCCCCTTTTGCGCAGGCCCCGGGTGGAAAGCAGCCGTGCAGAAGCTCAAAGCAACTTGGCAACAGCCAGAGATCGGTGAGATAAAGAGAGGGGAAGGACCCAATTAATCCACCTGACCTGCGCCCATCCCTAGGAGAGCAGAGGAAAACACAGTGGGATCTCCTGGTGCTCCTTGCTCCCTGCTGCTCCTCTTTCACATGGGGCTTTCATCCTGTTTCCCGTGGCGATGGGCTGGGCTGCTGGCAGATCCTGCCTTGGGGCAGTATGGCAGGAGGAAGCAATTCAAAATCGTGCCATTTAGAGGCAGACTCTGGGGGGTGGTGTGTGAAACACCAGCAGCTGGGCTCTGTACCAATATGCAAAACTGAGCTACGGAGCTTGGCAGCTTTTGGGGAAGGCTCTGCAGGGTGTTGGTTCCTTCGATGCTTTGCAGGAGTGAGGATCAGCTTGCCTCCCCTTCTAGCGAGTGGGGTATCCTCAGAGGTTGTAGGGTTGAGCATTTGAGGGTAGACTGTCACCAAGGAGGAAAGTCCTCACTCTGATTTTGGACAGGAACACAACTGCCCGTATGCTGAGGCTGCAGGGGAGGGGAGCTGGGGCTGTGCTCTGCTCCTGGGAGCCAGCTTTGCACCACTTGGGCTGGGAGGAGAGGACAGTACTTGTCACTAAAATCAAAAGTGGAGCGTGAAAATGGGGGATTCAGAGGGGCATCGTTCAGGGCTGGGATCTGCAGCCACTCAGGTCTGAGGTGTGAAGAAGGAGAGTGCAGGTACAGCGGGGTGTGGAAAGATGTTTTATGTTGCTCAGGTGATTTTCTAGCAGCTTGGTGCCTGTTACAGGCAAACTCTGTTGGCAGGCTTTCCTCCCAGCTCCAGCAGGGAGGAGGAGGAGGATTGAGGAACAGTCCAGAGACCATTTCCCCCACCCCAAACAAGCAAGATGAATTGTTTGCTGTGGCATGGCCATGGAGGCAGTGCAGGGGGATGCTTTCTGGCTCAGATGGTTGTGTGACAGAGTTCATTCCATGGTAGGTCTGCCCTGCTGCTGCTCCTGAGTGTTTCTTTTGTCCAGACCTTTCTGAGGTGGCTCTCTGGAGCTGCAAATCCATCTGACTTTTACCTAGCCATGAGGTATGATTTGTTGGTTTTTTCTTTTTTTTTTTTGAGTGCTTGTTCTTTGCTTGGCCTCAGCATCAACTTAATGAATGGTGCTTAGAGGAGCTGTGAACTCATGTCCCATCCTGGAGAGTCTGCGTCAGCCACGGTCCGGTGCAGCTGTTTCCTTCAAGGATGCTTGTGTGGATGGAAGTGACTGTAAATCTGTTAGTGTAAAGCTTTCCCTCCCGTGGCTCCAGTCATCCTTCATGTTCCTGTTGTTTCATGCTGCTGCTCCTGGAAACCACAGCACCTTCTTGCCAGAGCTGAGGATGGGGGAGATGTGTCAGGAAAGGTGGATACCCTTGCCGTGCACAGTAATCGCATGCAAAGGACGCTTCATTGACTGAGGTTTCCTTCCCTCTGCCCCCGAGGCACGAGGAGTGTCTTGGCTTGTGTGCCCGGTGCAGGGAAGAGAGGCTGCTCTGTGCCTTGATATCAGGGTAAGCCTGGTGTTTTTCAGCTGCCCTGTTTGGCTTGGCACCGTTCTCCTTGCATATCCCATGCCTCGCTTTCAGCAGCTGTGCCTCTGCAGAGGGACACTCGCCCAGCTTGCTCGTGGACAGCCTGGTGTTGGATCTCATCCAAAAACACAGGAAAAAAGCAGCCCCACGGTGATGCCTCCTCGGGTTTTCTTCTTCCATCAAGTCCTGTGATCAAGAGCAGGGCTCCTGCCATGCCCATCCCCATGTCTCAGCTTCTGTGCAGGAGACAGCAGGGTTAAGGCTGTCGGAGCTCGGGTGTTGTTCCGTGGTGCCGGGCGAGCGTCAGGCAGGAGAAAAGCTGAACTTGCAAATCTGTTCCTGGGCGCTCCGGTAAGTCATGCCAAGGACTGTTTGAAGAGTGCTAATCCCAGGTGCCTCTGGAGCAACCTTGTTTACAATGCCAGCGCTTCAGATGGGTGTTCTGACAGAAACTTTACGCAAGCCATTTGCTTACCAAAGCTGTCTGGGTCTGGGAGATTGGTTTGCAGACCTCAGTGTGCCATCTCCTTGTCCCAGCGTTTTGGAGACACCCTGCAAAGAGTCTGGAAGCTTTTTGGGGACCACTCAGATCCATTTATGAGCTTCATCTGCTTTCCATGGAGAGTGTTGCTGGCAAATTGCATGTGAAATAGCTGGTGGCTCCAGAGCCGTGAGAAATCCCTGTCCATCACAGGGAGCAAAAAGACGTTGAGGAAAATTTTTGGAGCATGCTAAATATTGTAATCCCTACATTCGGTCTGCTTTTGGGGCTGGGGCTGGAATTGAGCCTTTATGCTCATTGTTTTTTTTCCCATTTACTTTTGTATTAAATGCTGCTCTTCCACTTAGCAGGTTCAGCAAAATTTGTCAGTTCTTAATTGATGCAGTGGTGGTCATAGTTGTGTTCAAAGTGCAGTGATGTGTGACAGGCTGTGATTTGGGTTACCTAGTCATGAAATTGTGCCGTTCCCTTAGCTGGCACACTAGGACTTACCTTACATCCAGGCTTTTCAAGCCATTCTATAGCGTGACAGCTTTCATCCTGAGAAAAAGAGAGTAAAGAGGGACTTCAGCCTCAAAATTCTCTGAACTGATTTCCAAAGGATTGCTTGTAGTTGCATCAGAGGGAGCTTTGTTGGTTTTGCTCTGGGGATGAGGCTGAACTAGGTGAGAGACGTGTGAGACAGTGGTGATGATGTGTCTCGCAGCTGTAGCTCAGTTGCCTCATGTTCATGTTTTTCTTTTACCTTTGCCTTGTGTTTTGGACTGTGTTTTTCATTTTGGTGAAAGTCAGGGTGAGTCTTTTGGGGTCTGGCATCCCCAGTGTGCCATGGGGTGTTGGACAATTAAGGAGGCACCCATCCCTGGGGATGGCAAGACCCAAGCTCCAGCTGTGGTAATGGGCTGTTACAGCGTGTTCTGAAATGTATGCCCTTACTCTGGGAAACTGACTCCAGGCAACATGGAGTGGGAGCAAAAAGACCTGTGAAAAATGGGTGCTCATTTTTCCAGGGGGGGGAAAAAGCCAAAGAAAACATATCCAACAGTCGCCTTGTCAGATATGTCACGGGAATGTCCTTATCCAGCCCCTGGGATGGACTCAGTGCTGCTAATTACAGCTTGTCTTGCTGCTGAAAGGAAAAGTTTTGAATCTGTTCACCCTGGGTTTCCCACAGCAGCATTTTGGGACAGCACCAGCCCCGTATCTTCATGCTTGGAAGCTCTTGTCCAAGGCCAGAGACCGGGCTGCTGTTTGCACCAAGCCTTGGATTTGTAAGCATCCATCATGGCCAAAGGTCTTGGAAAAACACCTTTCTGTCTCGCTGGGCTATTCCAAACTCACCTGCTGCAAAAGGCCCCACAAAGCTGCTCTGGAGCTCAAGGGATGTTGCTGTAAAGGTCCCAAGCACAGGACCGCCGTCATTTGTGGTGCTGGCCTTGTTTTTGGCTCTGTCCTGCCGGGGGATCTGCAGCTCAGCTCTCCCTTGGGTGCAGCACTTCCCGCCTAGCAGAACTGGCTGGCTTTCAGGAAAACAAACAGGCCTTCTCCTGGAGCTGGGAGTCCTGGGCTGCTGCACGAGGGGAGAAGGCTGTGACCAAACAACCCTTTCATCGCCAGCCTCTACCTGTGCCGCCGCTGCAGCTGCTCTGCAGCGCTGGAACTGGGCTGTGTCTGATTTATAACACGCTGCGTTCGGGAGACAGCTTTATGTTCTTGTTTCTAAATTCTGGTGTAGCTCCAGGAGGGGAAGCCATCCCTAACCTTTCCATTCTGCACGTGGCTGTGTTTCTGTCGGGAGTCCCGCGTTACAGAAGCCTGTGGGGTGCTGCAGGTGGGGCTGTGGTGTTGTGAGCCCATGGCACACACCTGGGCAGAGCAGCAGGGCAGTCTGCTATCTGAGAGCTCCTGGGATGCTTGGTGCTTTCCCAGCTCCAGGTCATGCAGTGCCCAACACAGATGGATGTTCACAGCTTGCCAGTGCTGATCTAACCCCAAGCTCATTAAAAGCCCACAAGACCGTGTCTTCCCCTTCCTCCTCCTGCTTCCTTCCCCCTCCCTTGGCTTTTCAACACCAGGTTTTGAATAAATCATCTAGGATGTGATCACACAGGAAATTCGCGAATCTAATTTTTTTTATTTTTTTACAGCCAAGTTCGGAAGTGAATTCAGCTCTCCAGGGTTTCAGTCCTGTGCTTTTTAATCACGAGGTTCCCCATCCTTTCTACTCTGTCACTTGTGACATGACATCTCCTTGGCCGTGTAAGCTTTTCCCCTGCTTCTGCCTGCCCACAGAAACAATGGCTGCTGGAAATGCTCTTCAAGAACCCGAAATGGCTGGAGATTGCCTGTGGAAAATGCAGATTTAATCTATGTTAGGCCTTTTTGTTGTTATTTTGTTTACCGCTTGGTTATCCTTTCCCTTCAAAGAAAAGCCAAGCCCTTGTTCTTGCAGAATTCACCACTCGTGATGTGTTCCTCGCTGGAAGCAACACGCTCAAAATCCCGCATTCCTTTGTGCATCTTTGCTTTATTTTCTTTTTCTTTGTGGGTGGGAGCTTAGGGAGTATAATGGCCAGATTAGCAACTGTATTTGTGGAGTAACCCATCTTTGTGCAGGTCTGGCTAGAAACCAATTAAGCTTGTCTTGATCTCTAAATGAGATTTTTGTCGAACGCCTCACCCAACCGCCTTCTGCATCCATTAATAGCAGGGTGGGATGAAAATAGCTGAACGAGTGAAGATCGCGTGTTGGATAAACACAGAGGCGTTGGCTGCGGGGAGGTTCCCGGGATGCGTGCGAACTGCTGCCTCTTTGTGCGGTTGCTTTGTAGCTCCGGTTCTTGAAACCTGGGATTAGGAGAGTTCGGCTGCAAGTGTGCAGTCCCCTGCAGTAGCAGGCGTGGGGTCGGAGGAAAAGCTGCTGGATAAAGAGGGAACATCCCATGGACTTCATTACTGTGCTGGCCCCCATTCTCTGACATCCCTGGGAGTTTCCTGTGACTCTCAGCTGCTGGTCCCCCAAAGTGCTTTGGCCTGGGTGCATCTGTCTGTTCTTAGGTTGCTTTTTAGCCGGGAAAAACCCTGTGGCTCTCCAGGGGGACACACAACATCTCCAGGCTGGGGGTGTTTGCTGCTGCTGTGATGAAAACCAGTCCGGGAACGGCGCTTCAGAGCGGCGTTTTTGAAGAGAACCGACTAAGGAAAGATGCCTTTAATAAGCTGTGCCTCCGGGGAACCCTTCTATCTCTGTCCCAGGCTGTTTCTGCATCAAGATAAGGTTGCAGAGCAGCTGGATTCGTGCTCTGCTTTGGGAGGTGTAGGAGGGGGAAGGGCACTAGGATTTGTTTTAGGGTGCGAACATTCATTATGATCACTTTTATTTGTAAAGTAGCTACAGATGAGCTGTGCACAGGTGATACCTTCTTCTCTGCATGCCTGGCCTTGCTGTTACGGACAAATGGTGGCGAGAGTGATCTCAGGGCAAGGGGGAAAGGAAAACACTGGGTGAACTTGCAGAGTGTAGCTGCTGCAGATGTGCTGTGACATGCAGCAGACCACCCTTCTGCCCTGCTTGATCCTCTCCTAGGGGTGCACAAACCAGCTTCTCCCTGCATTTTGTTCTCCATCTCCCCACTCCTTAAATTCCAAAAGCTCTTGGGTTGTTTGTGGAAGTGCTGCTTTTTTCTTCTCCCAGTGTAAAAGTGCCCAATAAGAGATGTGGGTCTAAAGACATGGAATGTTGTGCTGGAGCCCATGTGCCGCATCAAGGAGGTCAAGGTCTTGTGGACCTCGACATCATGGCATGACCAAATCCCGTCACTTCCTGTGCTGGGAAAATTTGGGTCAACTTGGGAATCCTGCATCCATGAAGACCTGGATCCAGATGAGGCAAATGTCTTCCAGGGTTCCATGACAACTGCAAAAGCCTCAGAAAAATCTAAAACTGGGATGACTGGAAGATGGTTTTGGTGCTTGGGTGGGAGTTATGGAGAGAGGGGCTGGAACAACCTTCAGGGCTGGTGCTGTTTTGTTTTTTTGGGATGCTCTTTACTGAAAAGCTGAGGAATTTTGATGCCAGTGAGACAGAAAAATACCTGGTGGCAGGGTGTCCCCCCGACTTCATCCTGCTGTCGTGGGGCTGAGGCGGTTCGGTGCAGTGATCTGATGTGGCATGGCAGCCGTGCCCCGTGGAGATACCATCTCCTGGGAGGAAAATGTAAAAATAACCACGTCTTTGGCTGCATCTTTGAGTTGCGTGAGACTGCAGCAAAGGAGGTGGGGGATGAAATGATATCCATGGAAATTAGGCAGGAGAAATGAGCCTTCTCCTGGGAGGCAGGTCTGAAGGAAGGGTCCTGAAGACCGTGAGGGAAATGTCCTCGCCCTCCTCCTGTACCGTGCTGGGGCGCAGGGGACACACTGGAGCTGGGCTCTAGGGTGGTTTTGGAGGGTCCCCCAGTGTCCACTGTCATCCTCTTCCTCGCTGTGGGCTGAAGGAGGTGCAGCCCCATATGGATTCCTGCACCTCATCCTGTGCTGTGGCTCCAGGGTCTAGACAGGTGACACAGACCCTTGTGAGAGACTGTGTCCTGCCCAAGGCTTGGGAACCTGTTGGACCCACTCTTCCACCTCTTTGCTTTTCAGAGCTGTTATGGAGCAGGTCTGTTCCTCCGTGGGGGGACCACTGAAGTGTGGAGCTGGGAATAAATCCATGGGAGCTGCGGTGGATGGCGGATGGGCGCTCCTGGCGTAAGCAGGCTCAGCTAATTTAATCTGCGGTGGACACGATCTCCTTTGTCTTCCAGTTGAGCTAAATATACCCTTTGAGTTGTGGTTATGGAGGCTAACTCCCTTTTTCATTATGGGAAACACACTAATGTGGGATGCAGCTGGCTGCCTCCGGATGGAGCTGGGAGAAGAGCGGGATTGGGGCATCCCATGGCTGAGACTTGTGTTGCTTTCTCCTGCTTACCTGTATCTGGACCAGGGCCAAGGTGTGGGATGCTCGATGGGCAGCTGTGTGGAGGTCTCCAGCTCCATGGTTTCATGTGATGCAGGTTTTGGAAGCACAAGGAATTCCAGCATAGCCATAAGCTTTGTCTGATGGGTTCTAAAGTTTAGTGGTTGAGCTGCACCTACCTGGGCATGGCTGGTGGCTTCAGGGAAGAGAAAAGGTCCCTCTCCATCTCTGCATAATTCCCAGAAGCAGCAGTTCAGCATTTCTGGATGCAAAGGAAAATAAAAAGCTGCTGGTCAGCTTGAGCAGCAATTGGAAGAAGTTTTAGTCTCGGAAGGCAAAAGGGAAATTAAATGCCAGTGGTGAAATTTAATGTGTTAGTCCAAAGGTGCCACCTGGGAATTATGTGCCTGGGACTAAGATCAGGAAGCTGTGTGTTGGGGGATGCCTGTTTGCACCCTGTTCTGTCTGTGTGGGTGCTCTGCCAGAGCTGCTGGGTGGGTCTTTGGTTGCTTTATCTCACGAGGTTTGTCCTGTGTGACAGCATCTCAGATTATTCTGTGTTTGGCCTCACAAGGGTCCTTGAAAGAACAGAAAGTCACAACAACAGGTAAAATGTGCTACTGCATCTTCCCTGCCGTGCTGGCCTCAAAGCCAAGAGACATTTTATCTTTTCAGCCCTCATTGTTGCAGGCTTCAGAGGAGCCAAGAAAGCAGTTCACCAGGAGAGCTTTAGTGAAATGTGGCTTGAGGGTCTCTAATATTAACAACTTCTGAGTTAAATACCCGCTGTCAGCCATGCAAGTGCCTTGTGCAGGTATTTGCTGGGGATTGGCAAACCTCTATTCCCCATTTGCTGACCTTCAGTGTGTAACCAGCTTATCTCTGAGCAGCTGGATTTAACCCTCTTATCCACCCCTGTGCTACTGGTGTGGTGTGCCAGCCCTTCACACTCTCCTGCTCCTCTGTCCCAGGATGCCGGGAAAAGCCTGGATGACTTCCTTGAGAAATGGGTGTTTGCCCTCCCTGGGATGATTACTTCTGTTATTTAAAAAGAAACAAAACAAAAGATGCACCAGCAAACTCCTGGATTGGGATAATTAAGCCGACTGAAGTGTTTAAGTGAATGAGTTTCCCTTTAATTAAAAAAAATACATATATGTCTCATCATGGTTCCTAAAATAATGAGCCACTGACCTGCTTTATCCCTGATTTGGCTTACACATGGAGAGGGGAGGTAAATTATCATGGAAGCATAGAATGTCCTGAGCTGGAAGGGATCCTCAGGGATCATTGAGTCCAACTCCTGCCCTGCACAGGACACTCCAAGAATAACATCATGTGCCTGAGAGTGTTGTCTGAAAGTTCCTCGAACTCTCTCAGGCCGGTGCTGTGACCACTGCCCTGGGGAGCCTGTTCCGGTGCCTGACCACCCTCTGGGGGAAGAACCTTTTCCTAATATTCAGCCTAAACCTCCCCTGACACAACTTCATACCATTCCCTCAGGTTCTATCACAGGTCACCAGAGAGAAGAGATTGGTGCCTGCCCCAAATTTCAGATAAAAGTAGGGAAAAGCAACTTCACCCTTGAAAGATCAGCTCCTCATCTTCTGTGGCAATGCCTGAGTGTGTTAGTTCAGAGAAGCAGAGAATTGCTCTCCAGGGACAGGGCTGTCTGTCCTTTCCTGGTGTCTCTGGAGCAGAGCAGCACTCCACTGTGGGGCCAGTTTCCAGCTGGGAAAGGTGAGATCTCACCTCCCTGCCCTTGCATGGTCCGTAAGCCAGGAGGATGCTGGAGAGCCAGGAGCTGTGCCCTGGGGCTGGGAGGAGGCGAGGGACCACATCACACCGGAGACTGGGAGAGCCATTAGCATTTTATTCTGCAAAGCCAATGCACGTGGGAACGGCAACCCCTCAGTGGTGGGTTAAGTGAATAGATGTGACAAGACACGTTTGTTTATCAGAATGCTGATCAGTGCCGAGGGAAATGGGGTGTGTTTTGGGGAAGGGGCGAGGCAGCGTGGCAGGGCGGAGGTGACCTCGATCAGCAGGGACCGCAAACACAGCTGTGTGTGCCTGTGTGCCCTGGTAACTCGAACTCGTCGCTGCTGGGAGTCCCTGCCTCAGACTGCTGCCTGAGATGCTGTGCTTATTATTAATCTGCTGGGATAATTGTAGTTTTAATGTTTCCAGCGGGGGAGTTCACAGGAGGCGGAGGCATTCCTAGAAGCCCTCGGTGGGTACCATCCTGGAGGCATCCAACAGCGTGACTCAGCGTCTTGGCTGCTGGTGCTTTAAAGTGGGCCTCGGGTGGGTGCTGATTTTCAGAGCTAGGAGGTGATCTGAAGACGGGGAGCACAGGCAGTGATCTGGAGCTGTGGAATAGCATTTTGAGCTGTGATTAGCAAAAGAGGCAGTTTGGGAGCAGGGCTGCTGCTGAACCCACGGTGGAAGGGCAGTGCCTGACCCTGGTTTGACTGATGAGCGTGCAGGGAAGCGCTGCACGTGCATAAAAGCTGGGGAAGTGCTCTGTGCTGGGGAATGGGAATGGTCCTCTTGCCTTTTCATCAAGAAGCTATAAAATGGCATCCAGCAGCTCTTCAGCCCAGCAAACAGCCCATGCCTGGAAGCCAAAGCCAGGTGCATGCTATCCTGAACAAGGCATGGGGACATCTGGATATTTATTCATTTTTGAGCTGCATTTAGCCACTGGAAGAAATGCTTGCAGAAAGTGGCCTCAGCCTTGGCTCAGCATCCTGCATGCAGACCACAGGTAGCCCTGAAGGGAGTTTGAGCTTGATGAAAGCACATTAGGCCATCAGTAGCAAGAGAAGCAGATAAGATTAACAAGCTGTTGTGTTTGGGAGCCCCATACTCCAGGAGAAATCACTTTCAGAGCAAACACTTCTAGTGTAGCTTCACAGGGCTGGAGGAGGACAATGCAGAAGAGATCCCCAGGGATCTGTGGCACATCTCACCAGGGAGACAGTCCCATCTCCCTGTTCCACAGTGAGGAGACCCTGGAGGGGTGGCTGGGGCAGTGTTTGGGATGCTGCTGGGGGCAGCAGCCTCTGTGTCCCATCCCACCTGGCGGCTGCAGCCCTATGTAAGCCAGCAAGCAGGTGTGGATGGAGTTTCTGCAGATGTGAAACTGATGTCAAGCAGTGTTTTCTCCTATTTGCTTTTAAAAATCATCCGTTGGCTCTGCCTGCTGTGGGGCAGAGAGGTGGGGACCAGGTGAGATGTGACACAGATCCTACACTGGCCTCTGTGTTGCCCTCTGCCAGCCCCTCAAACCCCTGTAAGAAATGTCTGCTCTGAAAAAGTGATTTCTTCTGGAATGTGGGACTGAAACGATAGCAGTGCAGCCTCTCACTGCCGAGCAGAGTCCTCGTTTTGTCTTGTCCCGTTGATCTGAATGAAGTAATTTATAAGGACATTTTCCATGAATCAATAAATCCATGCTTGCTGCTGTGCCTGGGAGGTTTAATTTGCTCTAGATACTGCACGGAGTATCTCTGTCCTGAATTGCACTGCCAAGTTCTGCTCTTTGGGAGAGGATGAGGATACAGCTGGGTCCTCTGGGAACATGCTGCAAGCATCTGACAGTGCCTGATCCCTGTTAATTGTGCACCTCCTGGTGTGGGCTGAAGAGTTCAGGGAGGATGTAAGAGCAATAGTTTCCCTGTGTGTGGAGTTTGAGGGCTTAGTCCGTTTTGTGCCAAGCATTTCCTGATGTTACAGATCTTGGGGAAATAGAAGCCAAAAAGAAAGGGAGGAGTGGGAGCACCGGCCTTTGAAGGAGACCACAATGCGGAAATCTGGGTTTCAGGTAGGTTTTCCTTTCAGGTTTCTGAGTGATGCTTCCTCTCAAGAGGAATTGAAACATTCCTGTTGCTCTGTGCCACCTCCCCTTCCAAAAGCTGCTTTTATGAGCCCTTTGGAAGCAATGCACATGTTTTTACAAAGCCTGCCACTGGATCTGCCTGGAAAAAGAGGGTTCAGAAACACAGCTCTGCTACACATAGAGAAGTCAAAAGTAACACCAAACCCCCCAAGTCCTGAGCTTGTTCCCCCTGTTCTGAACACTGTGGTCTGGTGAGGCTGTAACTGTGGTCATGGATGGATGAGGGGACCTTGATTTCTGCTGTGCACTGGGGTTTGGGGTTGTTCCTGGCCTCTTCTTGTGCACGATGGATGCTTTGAAGGCCTCTGAACTGATGGGGCATGGGCTGGGTCAGCTGTCCCCATGAGCACCTGGAGCCCACCTCTCCATCCTGTTCCACCTGCCTGGCGGAGCCCCCAGAGACCCCTCCACTTCTCCTCCAGAGCAGCTCTGAAACCATTTTATATCTCTTGGAGGTCAGAGCTCAGGCTGGAGAATCCAGAAACGTTCCCAGAGCCAGAACACGCCATGGCGAGCGTTTTCGTGCCTGGTCTCTGCTTCTCATTTCCTTCGTTGCTGTGGGAGCTGCACATGGGGTTTCAGCGGGGTGTCCCCTCTTTTGTTCCTATATATTAGAAAAGTCTGCGCATGTGTTTATATTTAAAAACAATATGTATATATTTCAGCATGGCCGTTTGTGAGCTCTGCCCCTCGGGACTGGTCGGGTTGGGCGAAGGAGGGATGTAGCTCACAGCTGCCTACCTGTTGTACTGGCAGCTGTGTGATGGTCCTGCTGGTCCAGCCATTCTTGCACTTGGAAATAACAGGTGTTGGCAGGGAGTGATCCCAAACCTGCTCAGACCCAGCTAGGAAGGCTCCCTTTGAAGTGAGCAGGCTTTGGAGTAAGTCTGGCAGCACCACTGGAGAGGCTCCGTTGCTGTTATTTGTGTCACTTGTATCATGCCTTCCCATGTGTGCCCATCTTGCATTTTCCATGCCCTTTTTCCCACATGCTTTTGCTGGTGTGTTGGAATGAAACAGATGCAGCTTCTGGTGGCTGGGCTGGATGTTGGGCTTGTTGCCCATCCTTTGGAACAGCAAACGCAAGGTCAAAACGTGGCTGTGCCAACAGCAAAGTGGAGCAGCCATATAAAGTTATCATTTTAAATAATTGCCATAATGGTTTCGCCTCCCTTTCTTCCACCCCTTCCCCATGTTCTTCCCCATCACCGTGTCCTTCCCCACCCACCACCTGGGGGCTGCCTGGATGTCTTCAGGATTTATGTTAAAAGGGAAATGTTATGTACGTAATTAAACCGTCGTATTGCTGGATGGAAATGGGATTTGGTGCTTACCGCTGTGACTCTTTCTCATGCGTGAGGGTGAACTGATTGATTACTGAGGTTTGAGATTAAATATTCCCCTGAGCTCTGCTGGCATTTAGTGTGGTGGGGGGAGGGCAGAGAGAAGGGGCAGAGGGAAATTATGGTTTTCCTCCAAGGCAAGGAGAGTATGGGAATGTCTGCTGAGCACATCCCCCTGTCTTGGTCTGCAGCATGGGCTGTAACAGAGGCTCCTGGCACTGGTGTCTTGGGTGACAATAAAGCAGGTGCCTTTGCATCCACGATGGTGGATGAGCTGCTGGTGGGCTTTGCAAGTCCCTCTCACTCCTACATTGAGCATCCCGCTGCATCCTGCCCGGTCCCCGTGACTCAGCTGCCTCCCCACCTGCCCACATCTCATTCCTGGCTCAGATCCCTCCCAGCCTGACAGCAGGGTAGACCTGCTGTCCCCGCCTTTCTCCCGAGGAGCACACCTTATTTATTTATTTTCTTTAGTTTCTTTTAATCCAAAAACCCCTCTGCATTTGGTTTCGGTGGGAAGGGAGGAAAAACCCCCACACGCGCCGCTCCTCGAGTGCGTGGTGGGTTGGAGACGCCGCCTTCGCCCGCTTCCCTTGAAGTCTAATTTTAGCTGAAGGCGACGGGATCCCTCCAGGGTATGGCAGAGATTTCCTATCAGCTGCCTAGACCTTAAGAAACAGGCACACAAACAAAAACAACACAGAAGCACTTAGGTTTATTTGGGTGAATTCTTTCAAAAAAAGGGTGTGACTTATTTTTCTTTTTTACGAGCAGCCCCTGCGCACACGCTGGCTTTGTTCTGCTGCAGTCGAGTATTTCAGGTCTTCCAAGATGTAATCAGAATAATTAGTTACTGTCTGTTTGTACCTTCTGTTTCTGTTGCAGGGTTACCAAAGGGCGTATTTATCTTCCGGAGGGCTGCCTAAGTGTCGCTTAATCATTAAAGCATCTGATTTCCTCCAAGTTATCTGTCATGCGGCTTATGTAAGTAAGTAAGTAAATAAATAAATAAATGAAAGCAGGGAGGGTGGGGACGGTGTCGGTGGATTCTGCTTGGGGGGGGGGTTGTACGGACTTTTCCTGATTGTCACGGGTTTAATTGTGAGTTGCCTGTGGTTCCCAGCCCGTCATGCGGTGATCAGAGGACTGAGTGTTTGGATTGGCGCTGAACGACCCAGCCAGTTTAATGAGGCTGCTTTCAGCCAAGCCTTCACCCCGCTAAACTGGCAAGAGCTGTGTTGCTCCCTGTCATTTCAGGAGCAGGGGGGAAAAAATGGCCTTACAGGAATGAAAGGCTTTTGCTTTCACTCGTACAGTTACGGCTTTGACTGCTTAACCCAGTGGTATCCCTTATAAAAATCACAGCTCTGTCTGGAAATAAGTTACCACTGTAAGTTCGAAAGGATTGGGAATTAGGTGTTTTTCAGCCTGTATGTGCATGTTTGATTTGGGGAGGGGGGACTGTTAATGCACACATTTCCCATCTCTAACACGGGAGAGGAGAAAGACCCAGGTAGTCACTGCAGAGGAGGGTGGGATGGCTGAGAAGCCTCGCATGGAGAGCAGTGAGGTGCTGAACCCAGCCCTGGTTCGTGCCTGGTGTCTGAGTGAATCGTGTGATGTTTTCCCTTCAGTGTTTGTCACCCAAAGCAGATGAGTGGCCCTGTTCTGATGGCAGTGTGGGGCTGGAAAATTTGCTTTTTTCCCCTGGGTTTCTCTTCCTTCCTGAGCTGACGTGGTAGGGGTTGGGTTCTGAGGTGCTGCTGGCTTGTCAGCTGCCTTTGCTGCCTCATTTATCATGTCCAATGTGCAAACCCTGGGGAGCGAGGGTTCAGGGTGCATGCTCCTTCCCTGATGGGTTTAGATCCTTTTAAATCCAGAAGCAGCCTTTGCCATCAGTTTCTCTGCTTTCCTGTGTGAGAGTGACCATAAATTTTTGAGGTTGGTAGCTTTGTGTTAGCCCTTCTTGGGGATATGGATGCGCAGCTGGGCTTTGCTCTCCTTCCCTGGGAGAAGCTCATGAGAGGGAAGGAGCCTGGACAGGGACAAGGTGGGACCAAAGGGATCTGCAGGGCTTCAGTGGCTTCAGTAGACCCAGGGAAAATTGCTGGTGTGAAGGTTGAGGTTGAAGTCCATCTTCTCTCTGCGTTTGTTGGGAAGAGTAAAGACGAGCCACAGTGACTGGGCATGTGTTGGACTCTGCTGTGGCAGAGCTGAAGCTGGGCATGATCCCCACATCCTGTCCCAGCTCCAGAGTAACAATTTGGAGAGATGCTGGCAAATCCTCTGTCCCCTCTGGGACCGATGTGGTGGCTGTCACCACCAGCACCCCGTTGCTGTGGCCTTCTCTCTTTCTGCTCCGGTGTGCGTAGAGGTGGGAAAAGTCTGATTTGATAGAAATACTCTTAAGAAAGCCTGTCAACCTGATTTTTTCCTTGATGTTTACCCAGCTGGAAAGCTGGTGGCAGTTCAGACAACACCTCCTGAAGCACTGGGAATGTGTGATGTGCAGTACAGCCATTGCTCCTGCCCAGCATGGTCCCTCCAGCCACAGTGAGGGATGCTGGAAGGGGTGGCAGGTGTCTAATCCCCATCCTCCTGGTGTGTGCCTGCCTGCTTCACTCAGCCTTTCACAGCTCTGCCTGGTTTGGGCAGAGGGAGAGGTGGGGAGGAGGAACAGAGCTGCTGGGAGTTGAGGAGGGTGAAAGCACAGAGGGGAAGGGAGGTGACAGAGTGGTGGAAACAGATGCTGGGAGGAAAAGGAGATGACGTGGCTCATTTGCCTGGTGCTTCAGAAGTTGCTTAGTTAAATTAAGTGTTCACTAGGGAGCCTCATTTGGCTTTTAAATAGCTTTGGAGCATGTGAATGCTCTGTGTTGCTCTCTTCTTTCTGCAGTGAGAGTCACCTCCTGTCCCCGTCTCTCTCTGAAGAATATCCCCATTAAAAGTCCACCCTAGGACATGGGAGGAAAGCTTGGTGGTCACCTGCTTTCAAAAAGCTCTTCTAGTTCTCCCCAGCTCCTCATCATTCCAGACCATTTATCCTTTGTTTTTTTCCAGTCTGGACACTGTGAGCTTTGGTGATTGGGACTGACCACAGGTTCCCTGTCCCACAGAGGCCACAGCATGCCAGGAGCTCTGGTGTTCATCACACGGCACCAGCTGGTCTGGGATGAGCTGGCTGGTCTTCCACCACCTCTCCTTGAGCTCCCACTTAAGGCAGAGGTGATGCCCCTTTGGCTTTCCTATTCCTTTGCAGGGCTGTGTATTTCTTCTTTCCTTTCAGCCAGCTGAAACACTGCTCCAAGAGACTGGAGAATGATTTCAAGTACCTTATTTCACTGGTTGTCCCTTGGTGCAGAGCTGGATGTTATTTGTGCACTTGATCATCCTGCTACCTGGTAAATGAAATTCATAGCGCTTAGTTTTATTTAATTTCTGTAGGAAATGAAAGTATCTCAAGCTGTTTCTTTTTCTTTGTCTCCAGAGTAGCACACTCTGTGACAGAGGGTGCCAAAGCCAGGCACAAATCCTGAGGATGGGGATGCAAACGATGTTTGCTCTCCAAAAAACTGTCTCAGTAAAGGATGGGGAATATTCCCCACACCATGGCCACCTTGGGGGGTTCAGCTGTGTCCCCACATGCAAGCAGATCGTGGCCACTGGGTGCCACTGAGGTGTCCCCAGACATGGGGCTCCCTCCCTGCTCTTGTCCTCCACCATGTGCCCACCAGCCGTGGGGGAAGGTTTGGGAGGAGCACACCCCGTTTTCCTCATAAAACTCCAAACAAGAGGCTTGGCCTGGTTTAGATTTTAAAAATAACTTGCACATTTGGAAGCTAAAGTTTCAGAAGGGCTCCGAATGGGATAATGGCTTTGATCGTGACAGTCCGAGATCAAGGGAGGGCTTTTTAGGTTTGCTGCATCAGCTGGAAAATATATTGTAGTGTCTAGACTTTATCATCCTCAAGAAAGGCTCTTTTTTTTTCTCCTACTCTACAAAAGGTCTAATCCAAAGCCCATGTACAGTTGATAGGAGGGGCTTTGATTGTGTCCAGGAGCATGTTGAAAGAGGTGGAGATGAGCTTTGGACTTTGAAGGACTCAGACCCTGCTTTACAGGCGCCGCTGTTTCCGATGAGGCCGTCGGCACGGATGGAAGTCGTGTCAGCAGTGGGGTGAGGAGGCTGAGGATGGGGACCAGCTGTGTGCCAGTCCCCCCTCCCCAGAGCGGTCAGTTCCTGCAGCTGAGCACCGCTGAGACCTCGGCGCTCATCCTTTGGCTGCTGGGCTTGTGGTCAGCTGCTCAGACCAGCATCTCCCACAACTGTCTCAGCTTTCTCTGTGTAATAACCATAAACATCCACGTTTGATGGTGTGTGGACAGAACTTCAGCATTTTTAGCTTAACTGTAGAAAATGTACAGTTTTCCCTTCTTACCATTCCCTAAGTGGGTTTGAAACTTGTTTTTATTGTGTCATTGAATTATTTTATTATTTAATTATTTTTTATAATTCCAAAAGAGAGGCAGGGAAGGCTCCTCCTAAGCTGCTTGGAATAAACTCAAAAGCCTGC
>VZTH01015384.1:3651-23699 GCA_013397815.1 Aleadryas rufinucha | reverse complement strand
GACCGAGTCCCGCAGCGCCGGCTCCAGCACCGCCTACACGCAGAGCTACAGCGACCAGGTGGAGTTTCTGAGCCACCGCGACACGCTGATGGCACCCCCAGGTACGGCATCCCCTGCCCAAGGGGCACCCCCTGGGTGCGGCACTCCCCGATCGGCGGCGACAGCGGGGGCGTGGGGGCACCGGACACCCCAGGGGCTGAAACAACGGGGGTGTGGGGCAGCCTGGGCACCCCGGCTGTTGGGTGCTCCAGACACCCCAACAGGCTGAAATCTGGGTGCCTGGGGCGACCGCCGATGCTGGGTGCGTGGCACCCCGGAACTGCAGAAATCTGGGTGCCAGGGACAGCGTGGCTGCTGGGGGCATGACACACCGACAGGCTGAAATCTGGGTGCATGGGGTGCCTTAGGGTCTGAGCGCTCTGGGGACGGGCTGTGTAGGTCCCTGCAGACACCTCACGTTCTGGGTGCACCCCGAAATCTTGGGGTGCACAGCTGGACTCTGCTGCTGTGCAGGGCACCTCGGTTAGGGACGGCTTCCCACAAGACTCCCCCTTTTCTCTGAGCTATTCGTGGCAGGGAAGCAGCGTTGGAAAACTGTGGAGGTTCAGGAGCTTGTTTTGAGCAGGGGGTTTGGCCTAAATGATCCCCAGAGGTCCCCTCCAACCCTGGGGTGCAAAGTCTCAAGGGGCACGGGGGCTTGACTGGCCACTGTCCCTCCAGCTGGACATCTTGGGCTCTCACTCCAAAGCTGTGGAGCAGGGTGGCTGCAGGATGGAGCAGAGCCCACCTGGGGAAGCTGCCAGGCTCTCCGAGGAGGTGCCCCTGGGTCGTGCGTGTCTGCAGACACATGGAATGCAGACAGTGCCCAGCTCCTGTGTCACAGCTGCTGCAGCTCAGCCCTGGCAGAAACATCGCTGTGCCCTCGTGCTGCTCCTTGCTGGGTGCTGCACATCTCTGTGACTCGCCCTGGGAGGAAGTTCTGCAGGAAGGAGCTAATCCTCCTCAATCTGTTTTGCCCACAGACAATGGTGAAGCCACCGTCCTGCAGGCAGGAAGGCACGAGTTCCCCTTCACCTTCCAGCTCCCCGAGTAAGTTGGCATTTTTGGGAGGGAGAGGACATCTTGAAAATGGGGGTTTTTTTGAGCAAAACCCTTCTAAAATTGTTTGTTGCTCATGCCCAGGACCCTGGCCACCTCCTTCGAGGGGAAGCACGGTAGTGTGCGCTACTGGGTGAAGGCCAAGCTGCACAGACCCTGGTCGACAGTGAAGAAAGCAAAGAAGGAGTTCACTGTGATTGAACCCATCGACATAAACACCCCTGCACTGCTGGTGAGCTCCCCCTGCTCCACCCTGGAGCTCTGGCATCCAAAACTTACCCGGGAAGCCCATGGGGAAGGTGTCTGCCTCCCCTTCAGCACTACTATGCAGGCCTGGTTTCCAGAGGGAGTATTTTCCCCCATGTAACTTGTGCCCTCCAGCATTACCTGGGCTGGGCAGAGGTCAGCTCTGTGCCTCTTTGTTTTTGGAAACTTAAATGCATTGCAACAGCTTCTTGCATCAGATACCTGAGAAGTTGCTGATGCTCCCTGGCAGGTTCTTGGTGCCAGGGAGGCGATTGCTTTGAGTTTCATCCTTAGTTACTAAATAGCTTAAATATTTCCCTTTCTCCAGGCTCCCCAGGCAGGTGCTAAGGAGAAACTTGCTCGTGCCTGGTACTGCAACCGTGGCCAGGTCTCTGTGACTGCCAAGATAGACCGGAAAGGCTACACCCCAGGTGAGACCAGGTGCTGGGGCCCTTGAACCTCGGTGGGCAGCACCCAGAGGAGGGGGGTTTGGGTCACCGTGAGCTGGCATGAAATCGGAGAGCTGTAGTGAGTGCACCTGATGTGGGATGTTCCTCGTGGATGACCCCGTGTGCCTGCCCTGTCCGACAGCGTGGCCAGCCCTTGGTGGAGCAATTCCTTGAGGCAGGACTGGGCTCTGCCTCGCCTCCTCCAACGTGTGTGTGTGTGTCCGTTCTGGCAGGCGAGGTCATCCCCATCTTTGCTGAGATCGACAACTGCACGAGCCGCGCCGTGGTGCCCAAGGCAGCCATAATCCAGACCCAGACCTTCATCGCCCGCGGCACCAAGAAGCAGAAGAAGTCAGTGGTGACCAGCATCGCTGGGGACCCCATCCCGGCCGGCAAGCGGGAGGTGTGGCACGGACGGGCGCTGAAGATCCCGCCCGTGGGGCCGTCCATCCTCCAGTGCCGCATCATCCAGGTGGAATACTCCCTGAAGGTGAGGAGCTCTGCAGGAATTCCCTCCTGCCCAGCTCAGGGGAGGTATCTGCCCCTCCAGACTGGGAAAACGCCGCCAGCTGAGCTTCCCTGCTGCTCTCTGTCTCTGCAGGTTTGTGTGGATATTCCTGGGACGTCCAAGCTGCTCCTTGAACTGCCTCTTGTCATCGGGACCATCCCGCTGCATCCCTTCGGGAGCCGCACCTCCAGTGTCAGCAGCCAGTACAGCGTCAACCTGGACTGGCTCAGCGCCATCCCAGAGCAGCTGGAGGGTGAGCATCTCCTTCTCCCTGGGATAAACCCCCTGCTCAGGACAGCAAGGCTCAGACAAAGTTCTCAACTGGGCCAGTTTTGCTCTTTTCTAACCTGATTTTTTGGTTGTGGTGCTGAATCTCCTGGGTTCCTTCCTCAGGGAACTTGGGAGGGTTTGGGAAATAGTGGGTTTGAAGCTCTTTTATGTGCATGTCCCTCATTTATAGAGTGTTTGCTATTCCCTGATGGTTCTCCTTTCTCCTCAGCCCCCCCTGAGTACTCAGCAGTCGTGTCCAGCCCAGAGGCTGAGCAGAGCCTGGCTCCTCCGTGCCGCAGCGAGCTCGGGGACATCCTGGAGGGTCCCTTCTTCGCCTACATCCAGGAATTCCGCTTCCGACCACCTCCGCTGTATTCAGAGGTGATTGATCCCTCTGGGCTGGGAGGCTGGTGGAGGTGGCTGGGATGTGCCACCGCGGAGGTTTTTGACTCTGAGCTTGGCTGTGCAGGTGGATCCGAACCCCGCGTCAGACAGCATCCGCCCGCGCTGCATGACCTGCTGAGAGAAGCGCATCGGCTGCGTGTGGCAGCGTGACAATCCCTTGGGATGGCAGCTTGCACCCTCACAGCACTTCGGTCTGGGAACGGGGGCGTGAGACCCCGGCTCCGCTCACCGCCCTTGGCCGCTCCCGTCGTGACCGTCCCACGGCCCAGAGCCGGCGCGGTGCCGCGGCCCCGGGCAGGGTAGGAGGACACGAGGGGCTGGCGGTGCAGAGCGGCTCCGTGTGTGGCTGGGCAGGACACGGAGGGCTCATAACTGCCCCGGGGTTTTGGGGTTAGAACAGGGAATACGAGCTGAGATTGCTCTCCCGTCGCCTGCAGTGCCACGCTCCGAAAGTTTCTGTCGGCTCCTGGTGTGGAAAACGGGAGCTCGAAGGTGTTTCTCAGGATTACTGGAGAATGTTTGGATGGTGCTCAGGGTTGGGCCCTGGGGCAATGCAGGCGCAGCCCTTCGCCTGTGGCTCGCCAGGACTGCGGGTCCCCAAGGCAGTGAAAGGTCCTTTTCTGGCTGGATGAAGCAGAGGCCTCAGCCACTGCTGATAATCTGTGCCACAAGCCTGTGGGTGCCTGCGGGGGGAATGGTTTGAGCCACTTAACCGAACTCTAAAAGCCTCCAAGGGCTGATACAAGGACTTGGGGGATGGATTTATGATCTGGGGCAGTGTTTTGGTCCCATTTACCAAGAACAGGAAAGCTGGTTACTGAATGTCAGCACCAAACCTGCACAGTGTGCTGTGCATCCCCCGTGATGGGGCTGAAACCAGTCCCCAAACTGGTACCAGCACGGGGGGTTGGAGCTGTGGCTGGTGGCCAAGAAAGAGAGAGGGAAGCCCAGTCCAAGGCTGGTGGCAGCCACAGGTGCTGATGGGAGATGTGGAGTTGGGATGAATCCTTCAGGGCTGGGAGTCCTTGATGCTGCACCCATAGAGGGGTCGGGGGCCCTGGTGGGGTGAGGACACAGCAGCAACCTGTGCTCACTGGGGTGGGAAGCAGTGTGGGAATGGTGAGCTGGATGTTGTGAGGAGCCTCAAGAGAGTGCCAGGGGCTGACCCTGCTCATTGCAGGGGGACCTGAGCAGAGTTTGGGTGCCAAGGACCTTTGCATTCCCTCACTGAGACAATCCCTGGCCGTGCACAACCAAAGCCAGCGTGCCTTGGGCTCTGTGCTGGGGTTGCTCAGATGAGTCTTTTCTATCTGTGAACACTTTTGTAATGACCACTCCTTTTGTATGACTTTTTGGTGGGGAATTTTTTGTCTGAAATAAATTCTTTAAACCAAACTGTTGCCTGGATCGTTTTCTGTTCCTCTTCCTGCTTCCCGTTGTCTGGAGCCCTGCTGTGGCTGCTGGGATGTGGGAGTGCTCCCTGCCCTCTGTTCACTGCCCTGCAGGCTCCCAGCTCCACCCTGTGCCCAGTGCTGCACTGGGATTAACTGGGTCACTTGGCCAGCACTGCTCCCCAGCAGGACTGGTCCCTTGAGCCTCCAGCTCCTCCACCTCCATGCAGTTTTGGTCCTTCCCCCCTTACCTGGGATGCAGGGCTGTGAGCAAAATTGTATTTTTCTACACTTGCTTCCCCTTTGTGTCCCGGCTCTGGGAGGACAGACACATTCTCCTCCGTCCTGGAAGCCTGGCAGGGACCCAGCATGTCCAGCTGGGAGCTGGGACACTCCAGAGCTGGCTCAGCCAGTCCCAAGGCCCCATGCTGGGCTGGCTGGGAGCTGCGGCTGTGTGGGAAGAGCAGGGAGGTTCCTTCACCTGCTTCCTTTGGCTGGAATTTGTTTTTTCACGGTGTTTCTGTGCTCCACATCTCCGCTGGGCACGGCAAATTGGGGTGCACGCAAGGCAGGGCTTGAATCAGGGCTTTAGTCTTGTCTTCCACGGACTGTGCTGCTCAAAAATACTGCCCCTGGAATGTGAGTTTTTTCCTCCCCTTTATTTATTTTTTTTGTTTGCTGAGCTGCTCAGCCCCGCAGCTGCATCAGAGCACGTGCTCCTGCCCTGGGCCATGGGAGAGAACTTCTCCCTGTGTTTGCCTGCGAGAACCTGGTGCTCCTGCAACCTCTGTTCAAATCTGGTTTTTATTTGGCATCCCCGGTGCTCTGATTAATTTCTCCCGGGGGAGGATTAACCTGCCTCGCAGGGAATTTGTTTGCATCCCCGTTTGGGGGGATCGTGTCTGGATCTGCCCCTGGCGGCAGCAGCAGTGGCGGCCGGCGCTGCGTGGCCTCTCGGGGGTTTTTTGGTGACATCAAAGGGGACACGAAGCACAGCGCTGCACCCCTGTGACCAGGCTGATCCCAGCCAGCTCCAGCCTGGCACAAGGAAGCCATTCTGTGCCGAGCAGCGGGGATGGCCGGGGGTTGCTGGTCAGCCCCGGATCATCTGCCCCGGCTGCACAAGGGGATGTTTATTCCCCGGGCCGGAGGGGGAGGCGAGCGCCCAGCACCCCGTGGCTGTCCTGCTGCGTCTTTCTGGGAAACCGCGTCACCCGGTGACGGGGACAGGCCATGCCGGACCGGGGAACCCAACGCCGGTGGGCAGCGCTCCCGGTGCCCATGTGGGAGCGATCTCTCCAGCAGGGATTCTTGTAGACGCCTCCAGGTTTTTCTCGTCCAGTCGGGCAGTAGCGCAGCGAGGTGGGGGGGGGGCATGGCCAGGCTGGGGCTCGTTCCAGGAAAGGGCTGCACTCCTGAATCCTGAATCCTGGAGGGGCTAAAATTACCTCGTCTGGACATTTGGAGCCGGGGCACGGTGCAGACCCTTCCAGGCAGCGCTTTCACAACCGCTGGCAGCGCTGCCGGTGCTCCCTCCAACCTGCTGTTGTTTATCTGCCCCGGCTCCAAAGTCCTGATTGAACAGCCCGGGCTGTTCCAGCTTTATTGGCACGGGGGATTTGGGGCTCCCTGGGGGTCCGCTGAGCCGGAACGGCCCCGTGCCCTGCGCGGCGATGCCGCGGCAGCACCGAGACCCGACCCCGGGCAGGAGGCGCGTGATGCAATTACAGTGCCGGGATTATTTATAGCTCTTGGCCCCGTGCGCTGGAAAATGCTGCCCAGACCGTCCGTCAGAATCTGCTCCTTGCGAGGTGCACGGAAACCCATCCCCAGCCCCTGCTCTGCTCCTCTGTGCTGTCGTTTCTGCCTGTCTGTCCCAGAATTGTGGGACCCCTCTACCCCGGCCACGGGGGTGCTGGGAACCCCCTCCCCGCTGCAGCTCAGGTCTCTGTAGGGTGCTGGGAACCCCCTCCCCACTGCAGCTCAGGGCTCTGCAGGGTGCTGGGACCTTCCCCCTTGCAGGTCATGGCTCTGTAGGGTGCTGGGAACCCCCTCCCCACTGCAGCTCAGGGCTCTGCAGGGTGCTGGGACCTTCCCCCTTGCAGGTCATGGCTCTGTAGGGTGCTGGGAACCCCCTCCCCACTGCAGCTCAGGGCTCTGCAGGGTGCTGGGACACCCTGCTCCTGCTGCCCCTTTCTGCAGCATTTTGGGGGTCTCCCCCTTCCCCCCAGCTCTCCCCATCCTCGAGGATGCTCGGTCCCATCACGGTGGCCACAGCCTTCAGCTGAGGCTGTTGTCCTGTGGCCTGGGGGGTCAGTGGCGGGGGCCAGCGCGGCCGTGCCGCGGGGAGGGTGACACACGAAGCTTGTGGCCGTCCCGGGGCTGGCAGGGACAGAATGTGCCGGGGCTGGCGCAGCCCTGCGAGGGCCGGGATTAGCTGCGCCGCTGCTGCCTCCGGCCCGGGCGCCCGTCCAGCTCCCAAAACAAGCACCGCCTTCCCCCATCCCAGCTGGGCTGAGCCCTGCGGGGTGCAGCTCACCCCAGAACCTGCCGAGGGGCACCCGCCGGGGGCTGCTCTGTTTACATGGTCGGTGATAAATCTGGATTTTGGACGAAGGGGGATGCCCTGCTCTGTCCCTGCGCTGAGGTCGGGGTTCAGGCACTGCCCAAATTCAGCATCTTTGTGCCGGTGGGATGCTGGGCTGGCAGCGCTCACACCCTGCGGAGCAGCAGTCGGTGCTGATGGGGGCTCAGGGGCACGGGAACCTGCCCAGCCCCGGGTTGCGGGGTCCCTGAGCACCGCGGGGACACGCACAATCCCCAGCAGCGCCAGGCCTTGCTTTGGGTTTGCTCCAGCCTCCGGCGCTGCAGGAGCACCAGGGCTGAGGACGGCGTGGCTCGGCCCTGGCAGCATCTTTGGGATCTGGGTCCCTGAGGCTCCCGTTCATGCGGCGGAGCTGTGCCAGGGCTCCGGGAAGCAGCCGTGCACCCCGACATGCCGGGGCGGCATCGCGGCCGCCCTCCGCCCGCTGACTCAGCCGCCTGTTTGCCGGAGCTGCTCCCGCCCACGGAAACCGCAGGCAAAGTCCCCGCATCCCTGCGCCGGGGCTTTCCCCGCCGGCTCGACAGGAATCGCAGCTTTTCCCCAGCCTGGTGCGGGCAGCGAGCCCCTCCGGGTGCGGGGGAAAACTGCGGAGAAACCGCAGGTTTCTTTATTCCAAACCGGATTTTTCTCATGCCAAAACCCAGGGTCCGGAGCAGCCGGATGGCCGTGTTGTACGTGCCACATGTCCCATCCCCTGTGAGCACCGTGCCAGCAACATGATGGCATCACCGGGTCGCCCCACAAACCCTGACGGTGGCCGGTGCTGCAGTTGTTGTCTTTGCAGCAAACCGCCACCTTTATTCACTGTATCAAACCCATTCCCTTGTTTTTTTGGGGGTCCTCATTTGGGGTCCCTCGCTGTTGGCACTGCCCGGTCCCTTGCGCAGTCACTCCTCGCTCCCTCCCTTCCTCGGGCAATGGAAAATTTTTATGACTTTTTGACTTTTCTCCAGTTGTTTGGGAGCGCGGAAGGGGCCGGTGCCGCGCACAAACATGTCTATGTATAAACACTGGGGACCGCGCCAGGGATGGAGCCGCCGGCACCGGACCCTCCCCACGGAGCCGGGTGTCCCCTCTCCCGCCGGGACCCCAGAGTGGCGTTCCATGCCCAGTGACCCGGAGCCGTCCCCGTGGGGACGCAAATATTTTGGCTTTGTTCAAAAAAAACACCACCACTAAAAAAAATAAAATAAAATCCCCCCCCTCCCCGGTCATCCAGCGGCGGCACGTGATGTGTTGGCGACACAAACAGGGAGCTTGGGGACCGCCGGGCACGGGGCACGGCTCCCACGCCACGCGCGGGGACGGGCTGGGATGTGCGGGTGACACGGCCGTGCCCTGTGCCAGGGATGTGGCGCGATGGGACTTTGCTCCCAGCGCCGCTCCACACCCCGGCTGGGTTTGCCGTCACTCCCAGGCGCAGCTTCACAAATGGCAGAGAAGTCCCCGTCCAGCCCCGGGTGGGTGCGCGGCCCCCGCCACGTCCGGGAGGGTGTGGCACGGTGACATCCCACGCCCTGACCCCCGCGGATAAAACCTTGTTCGGGTGGCGTTTGGCACCTGGGAGGAGCGAGTGGCACCACAGTCACTGGTGAGCCGCTCTGGGTGTCGGTGGGGACACAGCTGTCCCCAGCTGAGAGGCGAGGAGCGCGGGGCTGTCACCCTCACTGCTCGCTGTCACCTCAGCCCTGCTCCACGGCAGGAGTGATGGGGCAGCCCTGTCAAACCCCACGCCTCTGATCCTTCCTCCCACGCCCCAACCTCAAAGTCTTCAGAAACCGGGTTGTGCTTCTTTTTCCTTCCCTATCGCCCTGCAAGAAGCAGCAAATTTGAGCTGATTTCTACAAAAAACCCCTAAGACCAAGCTCGGTCTGGGGGGAGAACGGTCCAAACCAGCTCGCAGGGGTGCCCACACATCACCAGGAGCTTGCAATGAACCCCCTCCCCATTTCCCAGCCTCATTAGCAAGCCTGAAGGCGGTTATCTTTAAATGCAAGGTGTTATGCGGAGGAGGGAGAGGGATTTTCCTGCTGAGCAGCTGTGTAAATGCCACCGCATCCCGGCCCAGCGATGGAGGCAGCGATAGCCCGGGGGTCCCGGCTGGCTGGAGGTGGCTGCGCCGGGCAGTGCCGGTGGGGAGGGCGGCGGCGGCGCCGGACGGTCCCGGAGGGGCTCGAGCCGGTTCCTTCCGCTTTCCCGGCGGTTTTGGCGTGCGAAAAAAATGAGGGAGAGTCAATCTGCCTGCAAAGAGAGCTGGTAAACACCCTGGGAGCGGATCTGGGAGAAGGGGGGTTGCTCTTGGTCCTGTGTTTATCGCTGCAAAGCCGGGCTGGCGGCTGGCTCTGGGATGAGACAGATGGGGAAGGCTGCAGTAAAAAGGAGATTTTTTGGGGGCTCTCTGGTTATCGAGTTGTCCTCAGCTCAACTCTGGCCGCCTGCTTGAGCAAAATATGTTTATGCTGCAAAACCTCTGGCCGGCTCCGCTGCCAAGGGGGCAGGGAACGCGTGTGCCGATAAGGGCGCAGCGTCCTCCCCTTCCTGATCACCCGATACCCAGGCACGGAGGCGGCCGCCCGCCTCCCGACGCCCTGAGTTTATGATTTCTTTTGCTATTATTATAAAGTTTCCGTTGAAATAAAAAACAAAACAAAACAAAACAAAAAAAGAGCATAATTCAATAGCTGTGGCTTTGCAGCTGCCAAAGCCTGGAAAGCTCCGGCCGTGCCAGCGGCTGAGCTGCCCCTGGGGCTGCCGGCCCTGAGCGCAGCCATCCGAGAACATTGGAACTGCAGGGAGGAAAACGCTTCCTGCCACGGCCCGGCCGCTCCGGGCAGCGAGAAGAAGGTTTTATCAACCACCTCTCCCGGCTGGCGTGCTGGGGCTCGCAGCATCCCGGCGGGGTTTTGCAGTGATCTGAGCATCCAGTGCCTCCCCGAGGGCAGCTCCGAGCCCCTCTCGGTGGGGGCAAAAGATGAAATATTCACTTTCGCTGCTGCTTCAAGTCGTCTTCCGTGGCTGGGTTTGGAAACAGCCCTGGCCCGGGTGAGGCTGTTGCAGCTGACGTGAGCAGGAAAGAGCCGGGGCGGCCCCGGGGCCTGTTTGCGAAGGAGAACCGAGATGTTGTTGTTGTTGTGACACCGAATGGTTGCAAAACGCCGGCGGTGAAATACCCGTGACTTTCAAAACAAGCTGAGCCCAGCTGTGGCCGGCGGCTCTCTGTCCACATGTGTCCATCTGTCCAGCTGTGGGCCCTGCAGCCCCTTCCCCACGGGGATGCCTGTACCAGCAATGCTTGGGGTTTTTTTGGGGGGGAGAAGAATCCCAGGAGCTATTTTTAGGGAGGAAAAGCCTCAATTCCCCAGCTGCAGAGGTTTCCTACCACAGGAACCGCCAGGTATCCTGCCCACGGGGGCTTTGCAGTGCTTGGGGGGGTGGATGAGATGAGCTGTCTGCAGCCCTTGAATTCTGCTTAAAATATAATAATAAAAAAAAAAATCCCGGGGATCAGTTTGTTTGCTCAGGGATTAAGTCAGCTAATCTGCCTGGCAGCGGGTGGCATTGTGGAGGTGGTGGCAGCGATGGCTTTTTGCCCAGCAAATAATCCTGCTCCTGGCCACGGCTGGTGGTCGGGCTGGGCTCAAACTTCCCGCTGGCATCAGCTCTTCTCCAGGATGGGGTTTAGGGAGCAGGAAATGGTGCTGGCTCCAGGGAAAGGGTTGGGAGAGGGATGTACGGATGAGGGAAGGGGCTGGGAAAGGGATGGATGAATGAGGGAGGGGTTGCAGAGTTGTGACCTTCTCCTCTGCCTGTGTTAAAGCCAGGCTGTGGCTCTGCAGGGCTGTTTCCCCGAGGCTGGGAAACAGGTTGGACTTCTCAATCTGGGAGCAAAACACCTTAATCTGGTGTTAAAATATCCGTCTGGACCTGCAGGAATGGACCTTTCCTTCCACAGGGGCTCGGGCCCCCCAAGAGCTGATGTTGATGGGGCTGTAGCAAACCCCTCTGGTTATTTTGTTTTATCTCTGAGCTCACATCCCCCAAAATCAAGAGGAAATGGCTTCAAGTCACACCAGGGGAGGTTTAGGTTGGATACCAGGAAAAATTTCTTCATGGAGATGGTTGTCAAGCACTGGCACAGGCTGCCCTGGGCAGTGGTGGTGTCACCAGCCCTGGAGGGATGTAAGCGCTGTGTGCCTGTGGCACTTGGGGACACGGGTTAGTGGTGGGCTTGGCAGTGCTGGATCGGTGGTCAGACTCGATGAGCTCAGAGGGCTTTTCCAACCTTAATTATTCTATAAAATCAGGGAGCCAAGAGCAAATCCCCAGGCTGCCAGCACCTCCCTGCAGCTCCTTCTGGCTGCCCCACCTGCTTCCTTGGGATGCGGTGCTGAATTTTCCACTCCACAAGAGCAAAGTGGAGCCAGGTTAATCCACGTGCACGTGTCCCCAGTGCCATTTGCTTTTGGGGACACAGCACTGGGAGCCTGTGAGAATAGGGAGAATAGAGATTTTTCCCTTTAGGGCAGGGATGCCCACGCTTGTGCCAGTAGATGACATTGTCACCGGTGGCGTGTAGGCAGTGCTGGCACCGTTGGATGTGAACAGGGGACCCCATGGAGCAACTTTGGGACCACAGTGGCACTGGGCTGACCTTTATCTTCCCTGCTTTGGAGGGATTTTGGCTGCTTAACCCAGAGCTGTCCTGGAAGGAGTCCCCTGCTGGGTGTAATGAGTCCCCCACTGGGTGTAATGAGTTGTCCTCAGGCTGTGGGTGGCAGTGGCTCTTGCCAGGCATAGCCAATGCCCTGTGGCACGTCTGGGTGCTGTGCTGGGACAGAGGAGTAGGGAAGGTCACATCCTGGCCGCAAAAGCTGGCCTGGCGGCTGTCCTTGGGTCACCAAGCTCAGTGTGACGCCTGGGGACTCATTTGGAAACCAGTCCTGTGAAATTTAAACTAATTAGCAAGTCCCGAGCCGCTCACTCGCACTAATTGGCAAGCCTGGCTTGATTAGTTTTCCCCGGCACGTCCATGGGCTCCACATGGCACCATGTGCCTGGCAGAGCACTGGCCAGCTCAGGACACGTGGGGGAAAATGCACGGGGCCACTGGTGGGGACAGGGCAATCAGTGGGGACAGGGCCATCGGTGGGGACAGGGCCATCCCTGAAGGTGTCAGAGAGGATGTGAGTGGCACCATGGGTGGGATGGATCCCTGGGGAGTGACCCCATGGGGGCAGTGAGAGGGGTCTCGTGTCCCCTGCCTGCCCAGGGTGTTTGTAATGCAGCGGCCAGGCCTGGCCGTCCCGCTGTGAACGCGTTCCGTGAGCTGGAATGATTAACTGGCATCGGCGCTGGCCCCGAGCCGGGCCATGTGTTTACTGCTGCCACCCAACCGTGCTGAGCTGTGACCCTCAGCGCTTTCCCTCACCGCTCTGACCCCAAAAAGCCGTCTGCAAACAGGGGCCGGGCTGAAACCCGAGCGTGCCTCCGCGCCCGTAACCAGATACTTCCTCCACATGTGCCTGGTGTGCTCTGAAGCGAGCCTGGCATCGCCCAGATCCCGACAAAATCCCTAAATCTGATCTCTGCGCTGGGCTTGTGCGTGGCAGGATGCCAGATCTTCCCCGTCCGGCCGATCCCCAGGGATTTGGGGAGCCGCAGGAGCAAAGCTGCCGGGCACGGGGGCCTGACACACACTCCTGCCACACAGTCCTGCCACAGGCAGGGAGGGAACGATGGATCTGCTCTGCCGAGAGGTTGGGAATCGCCGTGGGGACGTGGGGCTGGTGCCACCTCGTGGCTCCACCGGCAGCTGAGCCGGGCTGGACGCGCGGTGCCGGACAGCGGTGGCACGGCCCCGGTGACACGGTGATGGGGGTCCCGCGCGTACCCGTCTGGATGAGACCCCCAGCCATGGGAGCGACACCACCGCAGCCACCCCATCCCCGGAGCGCTGGGAGTGGCCGTAAATCCAACCCCGGCCGTCACTGGCCGGGGTCCGGGTGAAGGTGCAGCCCTGGTGCGCTGTCTCCGCTCGGCACCGCCGCGGTTTCCGCCCGCGGGTGCCGCTGCTGCGAGCGCAATTTGAGTGAAATACGTTGCAAAACACGAGTGGAGCCAAGAGCAGCAGCGAGGAGGCCGAGTGTCAATGGCTGAGACACCCGGCTGTGCCGGCGCTGCCGCACCTGGATTTCCCCGTGTTACTAAACCCCACGTAGCTTCTGGGTTTTTAAGATTTTTTTTTTGCCCTCTCAGCAAGTAAACACCGCCGCGCCAGGCAGAGAAAACCACAAATCGCTTTTCATCTCCAGTTCTGTCCCAGATAAGGCCCGAGGCGGCGGCGTGGCCCCACGGGAAGGGGCTGGGGGGGCCCCCATGGATCACCCCCGGCCCGGCTGCCCGGCTGCGTCCTCCACAGCGCCGTGGATTGAACCTCGGCTCTAAATCCTGGCTGTAATCTGCCCGGGTCAGGCGAGGAAAAACCATCTCAACCCTGCTGCTTTGTGCAGTTATTTTAATTTTTTTATGTTCGTGTTTATTTTTTAATCTGTTTTTCTTTCTTTCTTTCTTTCTTTCTTTCTTTCTTTTTTGCACATTTTTCATTTTTTTGCAGGTAGCTGGTGTTTGGTGCTGAGGCTTTTTGCTTCCCCGCCAGGATGCTGGTTCCAGGGGTAGCAGCCGGCTGGGATGAAGCTCTGCCTCTCCTCCCAGTCTAGGCATGGAAATGCCCTCGGTCCTGGCCAGACTCTGCAGCCGCCTTCGCTCGGGTTTTATCGCCAGTGAAAGGTTGAGACTGGGAATTACGTGGCCAAAACCTGTCCCGGTGCAATGCTGCATCCAGAGGCATCGCCTTCCGTGTCCTGGAAACCAGAAACTCCCCTGAAAGTGCCGATACGACAGTGAAGCCACAGGCTGGGCACTCAGCATCCCACACCGACACTCCGCATTCCATGGGACACCCCCGTCCCCTTCCTGCCGCCCATCCCCGCTGCTCCAGCCTGGTGATGGCTACGGCACCGACTTCTCCGGCGAGGGATCCCATCCTTCCTCATCCCTGATGATGATGGGTTTGTCGGAGATGAGCAGGGCAATGGGGATCAGCGGCTGGTGCGGTCCCTGCCTTCCCTCCTCCTCCTCTTCCTCCTCCTCCTCCTCCTCTCCGGGTGGGTGCCCGGTGCAGCTGGCGCTGCCAGGCAGTGCAGATCCCACGGGGCTCAGCATCTCCTGCCTGCGGTAGGCGAAGGGCAGCTCCTCGCCACAGCCCGGCGGGGTCACCACCGCTGCCGCCGGCTTTTCCAGCTCGGGGCCGGGCTGCGGCACGTCGGGCTGTGGCACCGCAGTCTGTGTGCCCGTGTCAGTCTTCTCCTCGCTGGGATCCGGCTCCGGCAGCAGCAGCTCGGCTGGGCTGAACCTCTCCGAGGGCTCCAGGAGGCCTGTCTGGGGCTGGCCCTAAGGGTTGGGTGGGTTTGGGGTGGAACGTCCCGTGCCAGGGCTGTGCATGGGCGTTCGGGGCTGTGGGATCTGGCCCCTCCTGCACCTTACACCTCACCTGGCTCATCTCGCCGGCGGAGAACTGGATGGCTTTGGTGCCCACGGGCTTGGGAAGGGGTGGGAAGAGGAGGCGGCGAGCTCTGGGAAGGGAGTGGTTGGTGAGGAGGGGGGTAATGATGGGGGTGGCCTGAGCGGCTTTGGGGACGAGGGTGCTCTGTCACCTCCTTTTGCTCAGGTGGTAGATGGCAGCTGCGGCAGGGAGACCGAGTGAGATGCCCAGGTACTTCAGGTTGCCTCTCCACGCTGCTCCCTGGGGACCTGGGGATGGGCACGGCTGGGTGGTGGCGTTCCTGCCCCCAGTAGGGACACAGGAGACGTTTTGGGGTGAGGGCGAGCACACAGTGGAGAGAGCACCCCACGGGGAGTGGGGAGGGCACGGGGTCTCAGCTATTACCCAGAGCCTTGGTCTGGAAGTGCCACCAAGCGCTGCAGGTCCCCTCGCTGTCCTCCGTCACCTCCCAAACACCCACCCTGTAGGCTGTGCCAGGCTGGAGGTTTTGGAGGGTGTAGTTTGATGCCGTGGCATCCACTTCGCTATCTGGGCAAACAAAACCGAGTGTGGGGCAGTCTGGCAGCTGCCTGCTGGCAGCACCCTCCTCCTGCCCCACGGGGATGGGGGTGCCTCACTCACAGGTCACGTTGTCCCCCTCGGCCACGTGGCAGACGCGGTACTTGGCCAGCGCGCCGGGACAGGCGGCACGTGGGGACGGTTTCCACTGGAGGACGACGGCGGCATCTGCGGTGCTGATGTTGATGGGCACGGCCAGCGAGTCTGTGTGCAAAAAACAGGGAATTATCTCAGGAACGCCCCTTCCGGAGCGAAACCAGGTGCGGATGCACAGCTCCCACACGCACCGTTGCTGGCGTAGTGGTGCCACAGGGCGAAGGTGGCCCAGCCCCGCTCCGCGTCCCAGCCGTGCACGGCGAGGCGGTGACACCCCGGCCCTGCCAGCGCTCCTGGGGAGGAACCAGGGGTGCTGGTTAGACACTCTGACCCCGGGTATGGGGACAGCGGGGGTTTGGGGTGCTCCCTTGCCTCTCTCCACGTGGATGCTGTTGGCAGGGAATTCCTGCTGGACGCAGATGCCCTGTTTTGGGGGCTCTGGCAGTGTCTGCTGCTCGAAGCAGAAGGCATCGCCAGGGACCGGCGCTTCCCACTGCGCAGTCACGGTGCCGCCGGCCACACTGACCTCCTTGAAGCTGAGATCTGGGGTGAAACGGGGGATATTCGGGGTAGCTAGTAAAAACAACGCCCTGAGGGCTGCCAGGGGAGCTGGGCACTTCTAGAGGGGCAGGTACCTGCGCGCTGCTCTGCCGGCACACGGAGCTGCCGCGCCGGCCCCGGCCCCGCGGCGTTGGCCGCGGTCAGCAGGATTTCGTATTCAGCCCCGGAGAGGGTGAGGTTGTGCTCTGTCACCTCCCAGCCCAGCACCACAGCATCCTCCTCATCTGACTCTGCACAGCCACACGCCAACATGTGGACGTCCAGCTTGTAGGTGACATCCCTTTGTTCCTTGAGGACTGGCTGGGGAGGGAAAGGGGTGACTCAGGGGACGAAATGGTGGCAGACATCCAGGAGGGCCCCCAGGGACGCCACTGTACCTGCCAGCTCAGCCTCAGCACCCTCTGCCCGTCTCTCCCCAGTTTGCCCAGCTGATGGCTCAGCACCGGGCTCCCCAGGATTTCTGCAGGAGGAAAAAACCTGACTGAGCTATCAATGTTTTTGGGAGCTGTTGGGATCTCACCAGGCTCCTCTCCTGTTCCTCACCCTCGGGAACAGAGATGTTGCTGCTCCAGTCACTCCAGTAGCTGCTCCAGTGGGGAGCCTTGTGCCGGAGCTGGACCACGAAGGTGCCGTTTACCCCCAGGGCACAGGTCACTAGAGAGGGGTGGCAGGGTCAGGTGGGGGGTGACCCCTCTTTTCCCCAACTTTTGGCCACCATGGGGTGCTGGGCAGGGAGCACAGGGCAGAGCACCCCACCAGGATATGGGAGCACCCCCGGGAGATGCTTGTCCCCAACACTCCCACAGGATAAACCAACCTGAGTCATCTTCACCTGTCACCATCACGGTCTCACATGTCACCTGCAGAGAGAACCAGGGATGAAGACACCCACCCAGTAAAACCAGTATTTTACTGGGACATCAGTGCTGCCCTGTGATCCCCAAACATCCCAGGGGCTGGGAGAGACTAATGGAGTGTAGAGGACATGGTGGCCAGGGGACCCCTCAATCCTGGGACCTTCCTGGCAGCAACTGAGAGGGGTGGGGGTCCCCAGCTGTGAGAGCTTCGCAGGGGACAAGCATCCGGATTTGATCCGCTGTCGTCATTAGTATAATCTGGGGTTTTGTCTGTGTAATCCCTGAGAATCGCAGCCTGATCCTGTTATGGGCAGCAGCAGGATCCCATGGCTGGAGGACAAGGCAGAGCTGATAACGCAGCGAAACAGATGGGACACAGCTGGGTTTGGGGGGGACAGTGACATCACTGAGCCCCCACACTCCCTGGGCTGCCGTGATGCTCCTGACTGTCCTGTCAGTCACTGCCAGCTCCAGCAAACAGCATTTTTACCTGTGTCCAGCTGCTGTCCCCCACCCTCCAGAAGCGAGCCTCGCGCTGTGGTGGCTGCTCCAGGCCGTGGCACTGTGGCTGTGGCACCCGCACCCTCAGCTGGCCACCAGTCTTAGAGAAGGGCATCCCAGTAGGAGGTGGATCCAGTTTGACTGGAAAGATGAGGCGATTTTGGGTGGTCTGGCAGTTATTAGTGCCGGTGCTGGCTGCCAGCCAGGTCCCAGGGGCACTCACCAGCCTCGTTGAGGTGAAGGGTGTGGTTGGGGGTCCTGTGGACCTGGTCCCCCCAGCGTGCCTCCACCCAGGCCACGGTGTTCTCGAAGATGTACACGAGGTGATGGGGGGGGCTGTAGTTGGTCGCCGTGCCCGCCTCAAACTTGCGGCACAGGTTGTGCTTCTCAAAGCTGGGGAGGGAGCGGGCACAAGGTGGGATCCGGGACACATCCCGTGGGCTCGCCCTCCCCGCCGCGCTGCCCAACTCACCAGAAGTTCAGGGTGTAGGAGGTGTTGCCGGCCGGGCCGAGGGGCGGCCAGGAGCAGAGGAAAAGCTTGGGGGTGTTGCATTTCTTCCAGCAGGAGACTCCGTGGGCTGCGACGGTGCCTGCGGGACGGGGCAGTGGCTGGAGGCTCCTGCATCCCAAACTCCATCCCGTGCACGGAGGGAGCAGTGGTGTGGCTGCTGCCTGCTCGCCGTGTTGCTCAAATGGGGAATCAGAGCAGCTGCACCAGCGATTCTCACCCCAAGCCCCCCATGTTCCCCCTCCCCAGTGATGCGGCGCTGGCTGGTGCCACTCGCCCCGGCTCCTGCCCGCTGCCAGCGGGGATTCACCATTTTTACTCCGTCCCTGTGGTTTTGGGTGAGTATCTCCATCTCTCTCCGGGAGCTCCCCAGGTCTTATCGCCCCCGAATCACTCATTGAAAGTCTTCTGAAGTTATCTCTCATCTCGCAGCACCGCAGGAGCACTTACCGCCCTGCGCCAGCGCCGCCAGCGCCGCCAGCAGCCACCCCAGCATCGCCCACCCGGGATGTCCCACACGGGACCCGGGGCTCCGCTGCCCTTCCCGGCTCCCAGCCCCCCGGCACCCCGCGGGTGCCCCTCTCGGGCGTGGCGGCAGCCCCGGTGCTCAGCTCAGCTTCCCGCGCCTGGGGTTGGTTTCCTCTTCTGCTCAGAGTGTGCCGTTCCCAGGCAGGGCAGAGCCCCAGACGTGAGTGCGTGCCCCACTTTTACCAAAAACAAAAGAGAAAGCAACCAAAATATCCCCTTTTTTTTGCCGGCACGGCTGCTGGGATGAGGCCGCCCCTGCCCCGCGGCTGCACCGCATGTCCCGGCCCCGCCACGTGCCCCGGCACGGCGAGAAGCGCAAGGTAAGCGAAAGATGAGTCTTGGGGTTTTTGGTCGGGTTTTTTTTCTTTGCACACAGCGTGTTCTCGGTCCTCTGCCCGTAATCGGGTGCATCTCCAGCGGCTGCTCCAAGGTTGGGGTTCTCTGGGTATTTTTTTGGGGTGGGGTCTGTTGTGCTTGTCCCCAGAGCCGCTCGTTCCCTGCGCCGCGAGAACAAAGCCCCAGTGAGGGCAGGAGAGCGCGGTGGCACCGGGACACCAGGGCCGTGTGACGGGGCGGGTGACCCGGGACGGTGGAGCCGGGTGGCACCGAGGGCCGTGCACAGAGTGCCCTTGTTCCCGCAGAAAGCGGCCCCTTGTGCGGCACTCGCTCGGGGCCAGAGGGCGGCGGTGGCGGGAGTGTCCCAGTGCTGGGACAGCGTGGGCACGGCTGGGCCTGGGGCACAGAGGATGCCCTGGCACCTCCTGACTCCCCGTGTGTCCTCCCTGTGTGTCCCCTCTCCTGCCCGCCAGGGTGGGGGTATACACCAAGCCGTGCCGTGCCGTGCCAAACTGAGCCGTGCTGGGCTTTGCCGTGCTGCAGCAGACTGGGCTGGACTGGGCTAGACTGGGCTGGACTGTGCTGGACTGGGCCGGACTGGGCTGTGCCATGCTGAACCAGGCCATGCTGTGTCATGCCAAGCTATGCCTTGCTGGGCCATGCTGTGCCATGCTGGACTGTACTGGGCAGTGCTGCCCCAGGCCATAAGCAGCTCTGTGATGCGCTGTGCCAGCCAGGACAGACCTGGGCTGGACCGCACCAAGTTCCCACCCCATGCCCTGCTGTGCCACCCCCAGGCCTTGCCATGTTGGGCTGTACCATGCCAGGCAGACTGTGCCAGCCCCAGGCCATCCTGTGTGTGCCAGAGCTGTTGTGCTGGGCTGTGCCAAGCCAGAAAGCCGTTGCCAGGCCTGGGCTGTGCTGTGCTGTGCAGGCCCCATGCTGTGCCATGCTGTGCCGTGCCATGCTGTGCCGTGCCACGCTGTGCTGTGCCATGCTGTGCCATGACGTGGCAGACTCTGCAGTGCTGGGATGTGCTGAGCCAGGCAGACTGTGCCAAACCCAGAAAGTACCGTGCCCTGTCAGCCCCACACCCTGCCATGCCATGCCAGTCCTGTGCCATGCCAGCCCCGTGCCATATGCTGTGCCAGCCCCATGCCATTTCAGCCCCATGCCATTTCAGCCCCATGCCATGCCAGCCTCATGCCGATCCCATCTGATGCTGTGCTGTGTCATTCCAGCCCTGTGCCATGTGGGTCTCATGCCATGCTGTGCCACCCCCAGGCCATGCCAGCTCCACGCAATACCGTGCCTTCATGCTGTGCCATGCAAGCCACATGCCGTGATGTGTCAGCCCCATGTCGTGCCAGCCCCATGCCATGCCATGCCATGCCATGCCAGTTCTGTGCTGTGCTGTGTCAGCCCTGTGCCATGCCAGCCCCATGCCGTGCTGTGCTGTTCCAGCACTGTGCCATGTGGGTCCCATGCTGTGCCGTGCCAGCCCCATGCCATGCCCAGCCCCATGCCGTGCCAGCCCCATGCCGTCCGGTCCGGGGCCGTCCCAGCCCCA
>VZTH01015378.1:0-15505 GCA_013397815.1 Aleadryas rufinucha | reverse complement strand
GCTCCCAGCTCCTCCAGACGGGATCTCACCCACATCTGAAGTTCCTTTTGCCACTTCCATGCCTTTCCTCAGTAACTTTTTTCATTAGTTAGTCTTTTTTAACGGAGTCCCTTTGCTTTGATCCTCACAATTTTCCCTCCCAGTGCCTCTGATAATTTTTTTAAAGCCATCACGGTGACTTTGAAACCTTCCCCACGTCCGGGCTCCGCAGCCTGGCTGAGATCCCTCCCAAACCTTTAAGAATTGTAAATGTGACCTTGCTAAGGAAATGCAGAAAGTGTCATCTCTTCTAACATATAAGACAGGCAAAGACTGTAATTTATAAGGCTGAGTACAAAGGGCTGTTTTTCTTTGAGCTAATTAACTGGAAGAAGAGGATAACTAATTAACTGCAGAGACACTCAAGGAAATATGAGGTTGCAGCAGAGCCCTGTGACTGTGGATGCTCCTTTTCATCTGGTGGATGGATTGCTGGGCCTGAGCTGTGCCTGAGCTGTGCCAGGGGCGGGTGCACGGCCCTGCCCTCTCCTCTGTGTCCCTGAAAACTGCTGGCCTGGAAGTTTGGGATCCCAAATCCCACAGGCTGCAGTGGGAAACCTGCTGGGATGGAGCCAGAGCTGCACTTCCCAAGATCAGGCTGGAGTTGTTAATTCCCATTCATACACCCCAATAATTCCAGTGGTTCCTTGATCCCTCCCAAACCCAGGCTGGAGTTGTTAATTCCCATTCACACCCCCCAATAATTCCAGCAGTTCCTTGACCCCTCTAAAACTCAGGCTGGAGTTGTTAATTCCCATTCACACCCCCCAATAATTCCAGCAGTTCCTTGATCCCTCCTAGACTCAGGCTGGAGTTATTAATTCCCATTCACACCCCCCAATAATTCCAGCCATTCCTTGATCCCTCCCAAACCCAGGCTGCTGTTTTTGAGGGTTTCAGCCCAGCTCCTGGCCTGGCACCAGGCTGCAGATTCCAAGGCATCATCTCCAGTGACAACTCAGATTTTTGGAGGTGCAGCCAGGGAAACTGAGGAATCTCAAGTGGTCACTGCCTTCCCTGCCTCCCTCCCCTGGAAATCCATTAAAAGGCACTTTTAGGGCAATAGGCTTCAAAAATAAGGAACCAGTGTGCATGCACTTGATAAGACCCACAGAATTAATCACAATAAATGACACTGTTTAATGGAGAAAACGGTGCCTGCCGTGGCTGGTACCTGGGAAGGAAGTGGTTCAATTAAAAGCTACCAAGACATTTAGGAATTTTCTAGGCAGATAGAGTTTCTTGCTGGATTCTTCAATCTGGGCCGAGCTGATAAAAGAGCAGCAGGAAAATCTGTGCAGGGAGAGCCCCTTGTCCTGACGAGAGAAGGATTCTCTGGGCTGCTGACAGCAGGAATTCGCTGGGTGTTTCACAGCACGGGGCAGGTGCAGCCCAATTTAACCCTCCTGTGCCTCTTGACGCTGTTTTGGGGGGGATTCTGAGTGACTCTGAGTGGGACTGCCCGGCCTCAGCCACTGCTTTTCCTAGGAAAAATTCCCAATCTCACCAAACCCTCTGAGGCTCAGTCTCCTTTCAGTGCCTTCAGTTAAATCCTCTCTCCCTCCGGTACCTCCCAGAGGGTCCCGCCTGGAATTCCAGGCTGGGCTCAGCCCCAGTGGGAATTTCCCCAGTGCAGGACATCCCAAATGCCTCTCCCAATGATGCTGTGGTGCCCAGCACAAGCCCGGGGCGTCAGGGGCCATAAAAGTAAGAGAGAACAACTCTCAGCACCACCACAGCTCGTTATCCCCTGCAATTATCATTCCCTGTGCCACGGGCGAGGAGCTCCATAAATTACAGGGGTCTGAGAGCGCTCGGGACCTTCTCCCAGCCCCGAACTGTCAGGCAGCAGCGGGCTGGGGTTTAATGGCTGCAGACACATCCTGAGGTGCCTGGGAGCAGAGCTGAGGCAGGAGGGTGGCTCGTTCACAGGCTGCTCTGCAGCCCCTCCGAGGAGGCAGCTCCATGAATATCGCAATGAGGAGGGTCCTTAATTTCACTAAATTCCACAAATGGTGTAATTCCATCTGCTGCTGGAGCGTTCTTCCACGGAGTCCCAGCCCAGGCTGTCCCTGGGGCAGGAGGGACCCCAAACACGCCCCAGGAGTGGGGGTTTGGTGGTGTCTGTGTGAGGGAAAATCTCTGGGAAGGGACACGACACAAAAACTCGGGCCCATAGGGGATTTTCCCATTTTTTGGCTGAAGGAAAAGCAGCCCAGGATCTTGCTGAGGAGGAGAGGGAGATTTTCCTGCCCTCTCCCACCTCCAGGGTCCTGTCCAGGCTCTGATCTCTGAGCAGCCACAGCGACCTCATTTTCATCTGCTCTGACATTTTCCTTTCCTTTGGTTTCCAGGGCCTGAGACAATTTGTCCAGGTGCTTTACCTTTTCCCTTCTATTCCCACAGCAAAGTGAATCACAAAAATCCCCGAAATTAGAGCAGGGAAAAGACCTTTTAGGCCGTTCCAGTCTCCCCTCAGGGCAAGAGCCGCCAGGATTCCCACAGTCTGTTTGCTGGAGCTTTAATCAGTTCAATTTTCATACTGTGGGTCACAGAGGATTAGACAAGAGGAAGGGCTGGGGAAGCAGCTCATCCTTTGTTTTTATCAGCAGAATTCTGTTCTGGGCTAAACCAGCGGGAAACCAGGAGTGTTTTGCTGAATGCTGGATAATTCTGGGTTCCTGTGCCAGGGAGATCACTCAGAGGTGTCCTGAATGTGAAATTCAGCTCGGCTTAGGCCGATGTTGTGGCTGCTGCTCCAAGGACCGATCGTTACCTGCGTTTCCAGCAAGGGCTGATGTGACTGGCCCCCCCTGGCAGCTGTCCCTGTCCCAGAAAAGTCAATAAATCGCCCCAAGATGGGCTGCAGGCAACTTTGCAAAAGATAACTGGAGGATTTAGAAGTTAATTCCGCCTGTCTGTCAAACGCAGGTGATATCTGTCAGTGGTGAGCACGGGATCCAGCCCCTGGAGGGGCTCCCTGCTGGCATTCCTGCCAGGATTGGGTCAGAACCCCACTGACCCGAGTGGGAGCAGGTTTGGGGCACATCCCCACTGACCCGAGTGGGAGCAGGTTTGGGTCAGAACTCCCCTGACCCGAGTGGGAGCAGGTTTGGGGCACATCCCCACACATCCCCAGCAGCNTTGGGTCAGAACCCCACTGACCCGAGTGGGAGCAGGTTTGGGGCACATCCCCACTGACCCGAGTGGGAGCAGGTTTGGGTCAGAACCCCACTGACCCGAGTGGGAGCAGGTTTGGGGCACATCCCCACACATCCCCAGCAGCTCCAGGGCTTTTCAGAGCTGCCCGGGGTGCTCAGCCCTGGAGCCCTGTGAGTTATTTCAGAGCAGTTACCAAAACACTCTGCATAAACCCAGCCCTACCCGCGTTAAACCCGTGGTACTTAGAGAAAACGTGGTTTTGGAGATGTCCTGAAGGAGGACAACAAGATGGGAACAGCAGGGAATAAAGGTTTGTGAAGACCAGGAGGATTCATCTCCTGGCTGAACGAAGCTGTGCCGGACTCCTGAACTCCAGGACTGGATGTCTGCTGGGAATAGGAACTGTGCAGCTGCACGAGGCAGAGAAATTCCAGTTTCCAGCCCAGAACTGCTGGGAGGGGTGGGGGAGGCAGAGGGAGGAGCGGCTCTGTGCCTGCCCGGGGCACGAGCAGCGCTGGGGCTGCGTGTGACAGCATCCACACACACCGAGGGATGAGGAGCCCAGATGAGAAACAAGGATGAGAACAGCTGCATCCCGCATGGATCCTCCTCCCGACGGGGAATTCAGGAGATTGCAGCTCGTTCGAGTAACATTGGCTCGGGGCAGGGTTAGATTGTTCTGCGTTTTGACCTGGTTTTGTAATTATCGCTCCTTCAGAGGAAGATGTGTTGTTTAAATATCCTCTAATTTGCTTTCAGAGATCATAAACCCTCTTTATTATCTGCTGCCATGTATTACAGACAGATAATGACTGACTTTTGCCTTCCCACTCAGAAAAGTGCATTTAATTTGGTGAAATAATGGAGGCATTTGTTCATCTTTAATGCCATTTTCTGTGCTTCATTCCCTTTTACCTCACGGAGCAGCCTCCTCTGGAGTCCTGCCCTGTGATTACTCCTGCTGCAGCTCCTGGGCGCTGCTGTGGGGGATATCCATCAAAAACCCCACCAAAATCTCCTGCAGGGCGTCCCAGGGAAGGGCTGGTCCCGGGTGTGATCGGTTCCATTAAAGGCACTCACGGCCCAAGGCGCTTTTCCCAAATTCCCGCTAATTAAGGCGTTTTTCAGGGCTGGACTGAGCCCGCACTCAGGGGATGGGGCACAGCCAGGAGCTCTCCAGCCTCTCTGGGATGGAAGGTAAAACCTTTCCCCAGCCCAGCAAAAAGCGCCCAAACCCAGGGATCCCTCGGCTTTTCCACATTTCCTCCATCTGTGGGTTTGTCACACTCAGATATTCCCATAAAAAGGGCTCCGTTCCATCACTGAGAGCAGATCTCAGCTCTGGCTTTATGCAGGCACAGCACTTTTCTTTTTTTCTGGATATTTGCAAAGCTTTTAAAAATATGAAATAATTCCTGCTCGTGCTTTGGCGAATGTATCAATTATTTTTAATTTCTCCAAACTGCTACTGTAGCATACAAATAGAGCAGAAATGAGAGGGCTTTTTTTTTTCCCCCTCAAGAGGAGGCTTTGAGCATCCCCAGACAAATCCAGAGGGGGAGGAGAACTGTAACAGTGCCTTGCTCCCTCCATATTTCTGCTTTTAAAGCAGTTGCTGTTTGTATATTCTATTATCTGGCTAATTATTCATCCTCTCTCGGGCACTGAGGTTTGCTCTGTGGATTTTATTGTTGTTTGCATTGCAGGGTGTTTGTCTAAGAGCTCTGCAGACACCCAGCAAGAGGCAGGTTTGTCATCTTCAGGGAATCCTGGAATGGTTTGGGTTGGAAGGGACCTTAAATCCCATCCCATTCCACCCCTGCCATGGCAGGGACAATTCCCACTGTCCCAGGCTGCTCCAAGCCCTGTCCAGCCTGGCCTTGGGCACTGCCAGGGATGGGTCAAACCCGAGGATGGCATTTCCCAGAACTGCCCCGAAATTTGGGACTCTTTCCCTCATTTTGCTGTCTGTAATTGCTCTGAGGCCAGGAGCTGCTGGCAGATTGAATTTTACAGCCCGTGACACACCAAGGCCTTGGTTCAAAAATTCCTTTCACTCCGCTCCAATTATCCACATCCTGCCAGTTCGGATGTCAGGGACAGGTGCCCTTCATTCCCAAGGAAAAGGATTTGCCAGCCCAGGGCAGAAATCAGGGATTGAACCCAGCAATGAAGGGGAGAGGGAGCAGGAAAGGGGGAAATAATCAGGGAAATGCACTCGGCATTCCAGGTCCCACCTCTGCTCCTGGAGGGGAAGCTCGGGAACAGTTCTAACCCACAAAGCAATTACTGCCAGAGGAGAAAATATATCAATAATGAGGGGCTTTTGGTGCCAGCAGAGTTTTGCTCAGGAGAGAGGAGAGAGGTTTGAGCAAGGATCAGCCGTGCCAGAACCCCCCTGTGCTCAGGGGCTTCCCACACTGGCACCCACTGGAATTCTGCACGGAAAACTGACTCAGCAGAACGGGGCTTTCTACCCCAAATCAGCCAGAAAAGCACCCAGGCCCTACAGGAAGGGTTCTCCCTGAGAATCCTGCCAGATTTGTGTTTTAAGCCCCACTCCAGCCCAAACTGGAGGTGATTCCCAGCACGGCTCCGCTGGCTGGGTCCCTCCCAGTGGGAGAACACAGCACGGATGAAGCTTCTTCCTACATGGACATTTTTTCTTTTTTTTTTTTTTTTTTTAAAGAAGAAATTATAATTATGCTGGGAGAACATTCATTTGCTTGTTAAGTGAAATTTGAAGGGGAAACTTTAATGATGGTAGGAAGAAAATCCGATCTTCTTGTTAAAGTACGTTCCGAGGGAACTCATGCTGGACAGCACATTAAGCATCAAAGACTCATCAGTGATTCATAGAAGACTTTTTTTCTCAGTGACATGAATTATTTTCATGGGAAAAGATATGAAGATATCTTAGATGAAGAAGAGGAGTGAAGACTTTTTTATTTCTGTGCTTGGGAAAGAAATGGCGTATAAATAAACCTTCAATTTAGAGGCCATTTGAAAACCCGCAAACTTATATTTATTTTTCGTTCTGTTAGCACAGAAAAATAAGTTCTAATCCCTCAAATTCAACTTGGAATTGCAAATTGGTTGATGCGTTTGCAACTGAGCTGTGGGAAAATGGATATACAGTGCAGGTTGGTTTGTATTTTCCCTTAATAACTCCTTGCTTAGAGGATGGAGCACGTTCATCCCGGGCTGGGTGGGATCTGCTCCCAGCTCCCAGTGCTGATCCTGCTGCCCTGGGGTGCTGCTAATCCCTCCTCGATTTATAGGTGCTTATCACCTATTGATGAGAGTTCAGCTAAAATCAGCGGCGCCGGAATAACAATATTATTGTTGCCACCAATCCCCTTTCTGAGGCAGGATCTCGCGCTGTTAATTAGGCATGGCATAAATAAATCAAGCCTCCCTTCGCAGCCGCGTTTACTGGAGGTTCTCTCACGGAGAGGGACACCGAGGCAAGGAGGGTTAATCCGCTTCCCTTTGCACACCCCCGGTCCCGGGGTAATTCCCTCGCAGCCCCGACGCGCTCGGGAAGGCGCAGGAGGAGCGCGGCCGGTTCCGCAATCCCGGTCCGGGAGGGGAAGGGAGCGCGGGCAAAAACGCATTTCCACGGGAGATTCCCCGGCCCGGAGCTGCCTGAGGGTGCTGGGAGTGGAGCCTCGCCTTTCCCCGGCTCCCAGCGGCATTCCCAGGGGATTCTCCCTGCCTCCCAGTCCCCGTTCCCAGCTCCCGGCGGTGCCGCTCCGCTCGCGGATCTCCGAGGAGGACGGGAACAATTACTGTAATGCGAATAATAACCCTGGGATGCTAACGAAGGATACAATTAAAGGCAGCCGAGCGTTTATCCCCGGAAACATCCTCATAAATCCCAGGGCCCGGCTCAGACGAGCGGGGGACCCTGCAGGCCGTTCCCCGGGCCGGGTTGTGCCGTGATGGAAGCTCGGGGTGGTGGGGAGGGCTCCTCTGCCAAACCCACACCAAATATCCACTTCGAATTCATTTGCTGCCATTCGGAGGGAGGTGCAGAGCAAACGGGAGCAGCAAATGTCAGGCACAAAGGTCTCTAATGCCACCCCACATCAGAGGTGCCCTGTGCCAGGGGCTGGGGGTGCTCCATCACCAAACGTCCCCGATCCCTGTCCCCTCCATCCATCACCCAGCGACAAATCCACCACTTCCTTCCCTGGAATGTCCATCGTGCTGCTCTCTGAGGCCTGAACTGAGGAGGTGTGAGCTCCTGAGCGGGCAGAACCCTCCCCAAATCTCTGCTCCCCTCCTCCTGCTTTAGGAAGTGCCGGGAATTCCTGCGAGGGCGATTTCTCCCTGCCAGCTCCTCTCCTCCTCGCCAGCCCCCGGCTCTCCTCCCACCCAGGAGTTATTAGATGACATAACACTCGCTTTGCTGAAATATATTATTCAAACTGAGCGGCTTAAAATTGAAATGCTCCCGTGGTCGTGAACCCTGGCTGCAGTTAAAAATAAATCCCTTTATCCGCGCCGCGTCCTCGGCTCCGCATTTTCCACCCAAAGTCCTTTAAAATACTCCGGACTCGGAGCCTGAACGAGATCAAATGTGACTTTTTAAAAATAGGATGCCTTCTCCTCTCCCTTGGCCTCCTTGGGCCGACAATGGGAGATAAATTCGCTCGGCAGGCCCCCTTTGTGGGCCGCGCTGCCGAGGCAATTTGCAGTTTGCTGTGGAAAAGGCATCTCACGCCACATTTATCACCCCCCGCCGCCGGCTACAGCCCAGCCCCTCGCAGCCACCGAGCAGAGGTGCCGAGCGCGGCTCCCGCGTTATTATTCCACATAATAATGGGCGTTCGGGGAAGCAGGAGACAAATATAGAGTCTATTCCAGAAAGGCTCAGCTGGGGAACGGAGGTGGAGAGCCGGGGGGTGGGCTGGAGGCAGGGAAGGCAGACGGGAGGGAGGGGAGCGGGGGGAAAATGAGTAAATGTGTTGGGAAAATGGGGCCTTCCCCTCGCAGGGCTCCTGTCTGAGCTGGATGTCACCGTCCCCCAGCCGGGGCTGCCCGTGAGGACACAGAAATCCTCCAGGGACTGCTGGCAGAGGTGGTCCCTGCCTTCCTCTGCCCCATTCCCGTCTCTGCAGAGGCGGCATCGCTCAGCCAGGTGCCACCCGAGCGGCTCAGAACAAGGACTGGGGCTGGGAACAACAAAATAGAACAACAAAATAACAACAGTGCCCGGTCAAGGCACTGGGAAGTTAATTACCAGCCCGTGGGCACGAGGGAAGTCACCAAGGAACCCGAAATGCTGCGGTTTAACCCTTGGAGTTTGGCCTCCATCTCCCACATACTCATGGACCTATCTCCACTACCATAAACCAAAAGCTAATCCATCCTGTAGAGGCAGCAGAAAAAGCTGTATAGCAGATTATAAACAGATTTAGATGATCAGAGGACAGTTCTGTGCTTTTATATGGTTATTTTTTCAGGTTTAAAATCAAAAGAGAGATAACTTCACCAACGAGAGCTCACAGGCAGATACTCCTTTATCTTGCCTTCCTACACACTCCCAGCCCAGAGCTTTGCTGGAAATCTTTGCTGAGTATTTTGGGTAGCAAATGCCTGGTGAGGAGACAATCTGAGCATGTCAAGTGGAGGAATTCTTCTCACATGCCTAAAAAAAAAAAAAAAATAACATTCCTCTCATGTTTCCTGAATTTCACATCTGTGAGGGTTTCATTTGTTGAGGGTTTCATTTTTTGAGTGCAAGAATGAAACACGGGCTCCTGTCTGAAGGTGTGGGGTTTGATCCTGGGATTGCTTCATCTCGGGGCCCTGGCAGTGTCCCTGCCTGACACTTGTCATTACCATTCCTCTCCATCCCCTTTCCCCTCCCTGTCAGCTCCTCCAGTCATGTCAATACTCATTTTTCTTTGCCACAGTAAGTTGGTTAATCAGACCTTTGAAAGCAAACTTTCAGCTGGGTATTTGTATGCAGCCCCTCGACAGAAATGCAGATTTAAGGAGGCAGCCATATGCAGGCGTGAAGGGAGCAGCTGTTGTACAATCAGGGGTAATTTAAAAGAGAGGGGGAAGGTGAGGGAAGGACGACACGAATCCAAAGTCAAGGATTTTTTTGTTGTTGCTGCAAACACAGAAATGATGTTTTACTTTACACCTCCCGGTCCCACAGAGAAAACACCGCTTGTCTTCTGGGTCACTGCCACCAAATGCCACCTCTGTGCTCCCAGATGTCGTTTCAGAGCTGTGCTGTTGCTTCCTGCACTGCACAGAGAATTCATCCCACGCATTTTTCATCTTCCAGACGTTTTGGCAGACAGAGAATTCCTTAAAGTTCATCCAGTTCCCCCTCCCTGCCACGGGCAGGGATCCCCTCTCTGCACAGGGTGCTCAGAAAGGCAGAGCTCCCTGGGAATTGCTGGGTCTCTGTTTCCTGGGCCGGGAAAACCCAGCAGAAATAGGACTAATTCCTGTGGAACCTATGGATCAGCAGGTCAGGATGAGGCGAGGGGCAGAGCTTTGGGCTGGCTCCACAGCCAGGGCTTTACCTCCCCACTGCTTTCGGAGCTGCCAGCCTTCCTCATCCGCAGAGATCGAGTTTTACCTTCACCCATTGTAAAAGGATCGAGAAAGGAAAATAAAAGTAATTTTTTTTCCTTTTTTTGCAATTCAGTGCAATCCTAATCAATTGTGACAGGACCTAGAGAATATTTTCACGGTGCCAATTACATAAAGGGCAGAGATGCCACGGTGCCATTAAAGGAACAGCTCCGGCAGCTCTCGGGGACGCGGCAGAACGAGGTACTAAATGTTGTTCCACTCGTTCCACGAAATAAAGGATTGGGTCATTAACCTTACCAATGTCAATGTGTTGTCACTATCAAATCCGGCTAAATGAGTGTCCAAGGTAATGGTGAGGAGCTCGTTTCCCCCCGTGCAATGCATTAATACATTAGCGGCTGCTGATAACGAGAGGCCGAGCGAGGCACTGGGAGCTGAGCCACAGCCGGGGCTGAGAGGGACAGGGGCAGCCTGGCTGGGACAGCAGACATCCAGGGGGACGTCTGGGAGGCCACCAGCGGATTTATGCACTCACACATGCACTTTACAGCCCGTGAAACCACTAAATAGGAAATTTATGGAAGCAAACTCCAGCGCTGTAAACACGCATTACAGGAGCAAATGTTTGCAAACTTCCTTTGGAGCGGGGTTTCAGCTCGGGATATAAATATCCCTGACAGGCTGCCTGTGAATCCTCACCATGAGAGTCACCTTTTTCCAGCTCTCCTGAAAAAAATGTGCATCTGCAGAGCTGAGGGGGGACCCTGCTCTGTTGGGATCCCCCAGGGAAGGGGGAAGACCCCAACATCCCCCTGTGTCCCAGGGAAGGGGGATGCTCTGGGATCTGGTGCACCCCAGTGCCAAGGAATCGATTCAGGGATGGCTGCAGCTCGATAACCCCCGGCACTGATGTGTGTGGAGAGGGGAAAAACATTTCTGAGGAAAATGGACGCTGCTCCAAAGAGAAAAACGTTGGCACTGAGAAAAAAAATGATCGAAATATTCAGCCACTGTAAGATTTCAGTATTTTCAGGTAAAAGGAGAAGGGAAGGAAATGCTCCTTCCTGGTCCTTCGTGGGAGCAGGGATAACAGCGTGGGTACAGCATGGGATCATTGGGTGTTTGGGGTTGGAAAGGACCTCAAAGCCACCCCTGCCATGGCTTCCACCACCCCAGGCTGCTCCAGCCNCTATCTCCACTACCATAAACCAAAAGCTAATCCATCCTGTAGAGGCAGCAGAAAAAGCTGTATAGCAGATTATAAACAGATTTAGATGATCAGAGGACAGTTCTGTGCTTTTATATGGTTATTTTTTCAGGTTTAAAATCAAAAGAGAGATAACTTCACCAACGAGAGCTCACAGGCAGATACTCCTTTATCTTGCCTTCCTACACACTCCCAGCCCAGAGCTTTGCTGGAAATCTTTGCTGAGTATTTTGGGTAGCAAATGCCTGGTGAGGAGACAATCTGAGCATGTCAAGTGGAGGAATTTTTCTCACATGCCTAAAAAAAAAAAAAAAATAACATTCCTCTCATGTTTCCTGAATTTCACATCTGTGAGGGTTTCATTTGTTGAGGGTTTCATTTTTTGAGTGCAAGAATGAAACACGGGCTCCTGTCTGAAGGTGTGGGGTTTGATCCTGGGATTGCTTCATCTCGGGGCCCTGGCAGTGTCCCTGCCTGACACTTGTCATTACCATTCCTCTCCATCCCCTTTCCCCTCCCTGTCAGCTCCTCCAGTCATGTCAATACTCATTTTTCTTTGCCACAGTAAGTTGGTTAATCAGACCTTTGAAAGCAAACTTTCAGCTGGGTATTTGTATGCAGCCCCTCGACAGAAATGCAGATTTAAGGAGGCAGCCATATGCAGGCGTGAAGGGAGCAGCTGTTGTACAATCAGGGGTAATTTAAAAGAGAGGGGGAAGGTGAGGGAAGGACGACACGAATCCAAAGTCAAGGATTTTTTTGTTGTTGCTGCAAACACAGAAATGATGTTTTACTTTACACCTCCCGGTCCCACAGAGAAAACACCGCTTGTCTTCTGGGTCACTGCCACCAAATGCCACCTCTGTGCTCCCAGATGTCGTTTCAGAGCTGTGCTGTTGCTTCCTGCACTGCACAGAGAATTCATCCCACGCATTTTTCATCTTCCAGACGTTTTGGAAGACAGAGAATTCCTTAAAGTTCATCCAGTTCCACCTCCCTGCCACGGGCAGGGATCCCCTCTCTGCACAGGGTGCTCAGAAAGGCAGAGCTCCCTGGGAATTGCTGGGTCTCTGTTTCCTGGGCCGGGAAAACCCAGCAGAAATAGGACTAATTCCTGTGGAACCTATGGATCAGCAGGTCAGGATGAGGTGAGGGGCAGAGCTTTGGGCTGGCTCCACAGCCAGGGCTTTACCTCCCCACTGCTTTCGGAGCTGCCAGCCTTCCTCATCCGCAGAGATCGAGTTTTACCTTCACCCATTGTAAAAGGATCGAGAAAGGAAAATAAAAGTAATTTTTTTTTTCTTTTTTTGCAATTCAGTGCAATCCTAATCAATTGTGACAGGACCTAGAGAATATTTTCACGGTGCCAATTACATAAAGGGCAGAGATGCCACGGTGCCATTAAAGGAACAGCTCCGGCAGCTCTCGGGGACGCGGCAGAACGAGGTACTAAATGTTGTTCCACTCGTTCCACGAAATAAAGGATTGGGTCATTAACCTTACCAATGTCAATGTGTTGTCACTATCAAATCCGGCTAAATGAGTGTCCAAGGTAATGGTGAGGAGCTCGTTTCCCCCCGTGCAATGCATTAATACATTAGCGGCTGCTGATAACGAGAGGCCGAGCGAGGCACTGGGAGCTGAGCCACAGCCGGGGCTGAGAGGGACAGGGGCAGCCTGGCTGGGACAGCAGACATCCAGGGGGACGTCTGGGAGGCCACCAGCGGATTTATGCACTCACACATGCACTTTACAGCCCGTGAAACCACTAAATAGGAAATTTATGGAAGCAAACTCCAGCGCTGTAAACACGCATTACAGGAGCAAATGTTTGCAAACTTCCTTTGGAGCGGGGTTTCAGCTCGGGATATAAATATCCCTGACAGGCTGCCTGTGAATCCTCACCATGAGAGTCACCTTTTTCCAGCTCTCCTGAAAAAAATGTGCATCTGCAGAGCTGAGGGGGGACCCTGCTCTGTTGGGATCCCCCAGGGAAGGGGGAAGACCCCAACATCCCCCTGTGTCCCAGGGAAGGGGGATGCTCTGGGATCTGGTGCACCCCAGTGCCAAGGAATCGATTCAGGGATGGCTGCAGCTCGATAACCCCCGGCACTGATGTGTGTGGAGAGGGGAAAAACATTTCTGAGGAAAATGGACGCTGCTCCAAAGAGAAAAACGTTGGCACTGAGAAAAAAAATGATCGAAATATTCAGCCACTGTAAGATTTCAGTATTTTCAGGTAAAAGGAGAAGGGAAGGAAATGCTCCTTCCTGGTCCTTCGTGGGAGCAGGGATAACAGCGTGGGTACAGCATGGGATCATTGGGTGTTTGGGGTTGGAAAGGACCTCAAAGCCACCCCTGCCACGGCTTCCACCACCCCAGGCTGCTCCAGCCCCATCCAGCCCAGCTTTGAACGATTCCAGGGATGCAGCCAGAGTTTCCCACAGCAGATGCCCTTCAATCCTTGCAATCCTATCCCAATTTTCCGATGAAATGGAAGGCAGAAAATAACTCAGATTTAAGATATGCAGAGGCGGAAAAAACCACCAGGATACCGGGCAGCGCTGCCGCCGCTCCCGGCCGGCTTCTGTTTCATAATTAATAACTTAAATGGGGTAATTTGAAATTGTTAATTCTTTTCACAGAGCCTGCACGAGCTCAGGTGATGTCAGACACGCTGTCACCAGGAAGGTTAAATACTCCTGGTAGTTGCTAATTACCTAATCACTAAACGTATCTCGTATTAATCCTGCCCGAAGCGCGGAGCGCGTTCTGCCTGAGCAGGGCTGCTGGAGAAGGGGCTGCAGAGAAACCCCCCTCTGTTTGCATTCATTCAAAGGAGAGGAAAAAACCCCTGCTCAGGGTGCTTGTCCCCACCATTGGGTGAGCCTGAGGAGCACCAAGAGGATTTAGGGACACGGGGAATGGCTTCAAAGTGCCAGAGGGCAGGGGTGGGTGGGATTTTGGGATTTTGGGCAGGAATTCCTCCCTGGGAGGGTGGGGAGGTGCTGGCACAGGGTGCCCAGAGCAGCTGTGGCTGCCCCAGCCCTGGAAGTGGGAGCCAGTTCCAGTGTTTGGTGACACTTCCTGTTAAGAAATCGTTCCCAATATCCAACCCAAACCTCCCCTGGAGCAATCTGAGACCTGCAATGCTGGGATCTGCTGGAATCCCCGTGGGTCAGCTCCCTCCTGGGCTGTCCCACACGTGTCTGAGCCCTGGGCATGGGAGGGGACGTTTCCTCTCCAAAACAGAGCTGCTCTTTCGCCATCCACACCCCCAGGTGCCCACCCTGCGATGGGGAAGCTCTGGGAGCAGCTGGGTTTGTGTCCCACTGCCCTTCCCTGGGCTGGAATCAGCCCCGGGCCGTGTCCCCGTGCTGTCACCCCTCGTGAGGAGTGGCAGGTGTCTCACGGGCACACAGCTCCAGAGTTCCATCTGTCAGGGAGCTGCCAGGAGCTCTTCCAAGGCAGGGAGAGTTTATGGCTGTTTTTAGTGCTGTGCTATTAATCTTTACATCTGATTCAAACTGTGTATTAGGGGATGGCAGCTACGGAGCTGCAACCTTTTGAAATGCTAATTGTCAACCCAAAGTTTAGAGAGACTCTTTCAAAGCAAAGTTGCCACTATTTGGAGGCTGTGCTCTAAATGCGAGAGCTCAATTATCTGGAGTGTCAAACTTCTGACACCTTTGCTGATCCATAAAAACAAGGGAGATTAAAGAGTTTTCTGGAGGAGAATCTCATTTTTATGCTCAAGGTTATTTACTGAATTATACATCGTGGCCAATCCCAAATCCAGCTCAGTGATCAGGTGTATAAATATGTATTTATGGTTACCTGGAGCACCCCAGTGAGGGGACAGCATGGAGTTTGTAGAAACACTCCCAGTGTTTTGCTGGATTTTTCCAAGCCAAGAGTCTGTTTTTAAGACTTTGAGAAGAGGAGCACTGGTGACTCTTTTCTGTCTTTTCAGAGACAACAAAGCTCTTCCTTTATTGTTGCCTTGATTTTCTCTGCTGTTAGTGCACGGAAGAGCCCAGGAGTTTCTTAGGGGACAGAAGCTGAGAGTTAGGTAAAAGATGAAAGGTGCAGCATGGAAACGCGGTTTTGGTGGGGATTTGCATTTGCAATTCAAGGTTCTGAGGAGCTGTGGCTGCTGCGTCTCCTGAGAGCAGAGGGGGAGATGGTGGGGATGAGTTCTGCTGGTTCTGCACCAGGAACTGCAGCTCCCTGTGCAGCCAAACCCTCCACCCAAAACCTCCTCAAAAATCCCTCCAGCCAAGCCCTCCTCAAAAATCCCTCCAGCCAAGCCCTCCTCAAAAATCCCTCCAGCCAAGCCCTCTTCACCTCCCAGTGCTGGAGAAGCAGAGCCTTGACAGCTTGAAGAGAAGCCCTTACTGGGGAATGTGGAGTGGGAAAGATCCTGCACAGGGCCTGAGTGCAGCTTAAATCCCACTGGTGTGGAGGGTGTGAGGGCAAACAGGAGCTGGCAGCATCCTGCTCTGCAGGGAGCAGCTCCTGGCTGCTCCTGGG
>VZTH01015377.1:20626-49746 GCA_013397815.1 Aleadryas rufinucha | reverse complement strand
GGGGCTGGGGACAGGCGCTCCCTGAGGCGCGGGGCCACTGCGGCCCCTTCCCCGCCCGCTCCGGGTGCCCGAGCAGGGGCCGGGTTTGCAACTCGTGCCCGGGGCAGCGGGACCCCCGCGGCTCCGGGCTATTTCCAGTCTCGCGTTTTCCCCCCGTCACGGTTCCGCACCACCGGGGCAGCCGGGCCGCGGCCGCCCCGCCCATCCGTCAGCCCGGGGGCTCCCGGGACCGAGCGGGACCCGCTCCGGCCGGCTGAGGGCGCTGCGAGACCGGGCAGCGCCGGTGCCTCGGGGCCGGGAGCGTCCCGGCAGCCCCAGCACCACCCGGAGCGGCCCCGGGCCCGGCCGCCGAGGCGAGCCCCGCCGGGGAACGGGGCCGGGGCGGGCTCGGGCTGCCCGGGGTCTCTCTCAGCTCCAGGGGGAATTCGTAGACACTTCCAGGACACAGCCCGGCTGCGGGGCGGCCCGGAGGAGGGACGGGGGAACTCGGGGCTCTCCGAGCACCCCCAGCGCAGCCCACGGGGGGCCGGGGTCTCCTGCCAGCATCGGGGCTGCGCCTGTGACCCCAGAGCCATGGAAACGGGCAGAAATGTTGTGACTGCACAGGAGAGCGGTGAAAGAGAATATCCCCCCGGCCATCTAGGACGTACAGCTACAGGAAGAGCATCCCCCGGACCAGCGGGAAGCCGGTTCCTCGTCCAAAAGGTGAGGGCGGCTGCGGCCGCAGTTCAGCGCGGCTTCTCGCCCTCCCAGAGGTATCAGGAGATGGGAAACACACCGACATCAGCAACACAGAAACCCCGCAGAACCCTCCCTTCCGCTGCTCCCGCACATGTGGAAATACCCTGTCCGGCAGGAAGGGCCTGAGTAAACACGGCCCTGCCGGGGGAGCGGGGGTCCCCGGGATGGGGAAAGCGGGAGCAGGGCACAGCCCCGGGCAAACAGAACGTGCTGCCCCACTCCCCGTCGAAGGGTACCCACAGCACCCGGGTTAAACAAGCTGGAACTTTTCCTCCTACACAACTCCTTGTTCCACCCAGTTATGGGGTCTATCAGGGTGGGCAGGAGGCCCCGGGCCAAAGGGCTCTGGCCCAGCCTGTGCTTAGGATGTCGCTGGGGCTCGATAAGCACAGAGACATTGCAGCCCAGGCAGGGTCACGCCACTCTTGCTGTAGAAATCAGCCCTGCCCACCCCGTGGTTCTGGCCATGGAGGTGACAGGATCCTGGGCAGAAATGCCTAAGGTCCCAGCAGCTCTGGGGGTTATGTTCAGTGTAGGTCAGGGATGAGGGGCTGCCCCTGAGCCCCCTCAGTGAGCCCTGGGGAAGCAGCAAACAGGCCACAGCGCTTGTTGTGGAGTTCATTTAATTTATACAGTGACTGTCAGCAACATGTTTCACCCAGGCAGCAGAACACAGCAGGACTCATGTCAAAGCTCCACCTGCAGCCACACTCTGATTTCACCCTTCAGTCTGCAAACACCTCTGTGAATACCCACCATGTCCACCTGTAACACAGCAAGTGCCCAGGGCCTGCCCCGGTGAGCATTGCAGTGTGCAAGGTACATGTAACTTTCTCACCTAATTTTAAGCAGCCTGGCACCTTGAGGCATTTCCTCCTTGCTTCCAGGTTAACGAGTCTCGTTATTGTTCTAATCTGTTCATACACAGATACTCAGCTCCACTGCGAGAATTAAACACTGACAGTCACACATAGCACTAACACACATCCCACTGCTACTACAGCTACATCGAGTTGAGGAGTGCAAGGAAATACTGACAGCTCGGACAGGAAAGAAAGTAACAGCTAATGCAGGGACACACCACAGAGACCCCCCTGCCATGGAGCTATTTTGGCAAGACTGGGTCACTGCTCTCCCTTAAAGGGCTCCTCATACCTTAAGTGCACAAGACAACGTGAGTCACTGGTACATCCACCTGTGCAAAAGCTGCCTCCACCGACCCCAAGCCCACACAGGCACTGTCTGATGTGCCTTGAAGGCTTTGGCTTTAAACCAGAAACCCCAGAAGTTCTGCTGCCAGTGGCAGTACCTGCAGTGACCAGTGACAGTCTGCACCAAGGCTCATCCCTCCCCATCCTGCCCCAGGCCACAGGCAGGCAGCTGAGTCCCAGTGCATGAGGACTCCCCACCACTGCCTCCAGCAAAAAGAGGGGGAACAGCCCTCACTCTTCCTGAGCTGAGGTCGTTGGGCCTTTTCTCCATGTCCCCTCAGCACAGCTGCATTTCTTTCCTGCCCTGATCAGCTGCCAAGGAGTGCGCAATACAGGGAGCACACGACTGCACACCAAACAGACACCTCATGCACTTGGTACCTTTGGGAGTAAACTCAAGGAACGAAAAGTTTCTGTGATCCAGTGTTGTTACCCCAGAACGTCAAAGCTTTTGGCTTTGGGATGCCATGGTAACGCTCAAGGGTGCTGCAATAAGTTACTGTCACTACACACACGACTCGGACACACGGGGAGGGGTCAGTGACACCCTTGGTGTTGGGGAGGGTCAGTCACACACACACACACACACACAACGTTTAACACTGCTGGAGTGGGAGGGTCTCAGTCGTCAAACCTCCCCTCACGGATGATGTCAAAGGAGAAAGGGAGAAACTTGAACCCAGTGCCAGTGTAGAACTTGTTCTGGAACTCAATCCTGCAAGAGACACAAGAGTGATTACTCATTAAAAAGGTGGCTCTCAATAGGAACAATTAGCAAGAATTCCATTAAAAGTAGGATTATTGACTAAAAGAAATAAAGCTTTAAAGAGAAAAAGAGGCATTGTAACATAATGTATCTTCTGGCATAACCCCTCCATCTATGTGTGATGCTTCTGTGTGGAGCAGAGAGCTGCCAGAGACTTTGATCCCACCCTCAGGGACAATGAAAGGGCAACAGGAGCTGAAGGCCAGCCCTGACCGCAGTGTCCCAGGAAGCACAAGGAGCAGACACAGCATTTTCTACCCCAGCTGCTAAAGTTCCCTTTTTCATTAGCACAAGCCTCAGCCACGTGACACTGAGCTCAGACTCCCCCACCAGCCACTTCTGTTTATTCCCTTGCAGCACATTTGCACTGGGACGTGCCCGCCAGCTCCAGCCGAGCGTTAGCTCAGCCCCATTTGCTGCTGCCCCTAATGAACTCCAGTAAAAAAAGGAATTATTCTAGAGAACTGCCCAATAGTCAGCGACAGCCAAATAGGGACAGGGAAAACTAATCCCCTGATTCCCAGCAAAAACAAGCCCAGGCTTCACAGATACTTTCCACTGCATAATCCACTGGAAAACAAAGTCTCTGCAGGCAGCAAGTGACAGCAAACTGGGGAGCATTTAACACAGCTCAAGAGAAGGGGTTTTTTTCAGAAAAAAAAGGGACAAACTTGAATTATTTTTCCCCAAATGGGGAACCATGGCAAACTCCAGAGCTGCTGGATTCAGCTAGCAAAAAGTGATTTCCCCACAGAGCCCCAGAGGGAAGCGCTCAGGAAAACCAGCTTTAGCTTGTATCTACTGCTGCCTTGCAGGCCAAGGGATCCCCAGGATGAGCAGGATTTTCCGTGTGGGAGGAAGGGCTCCTTGCCAACGTGCTCCAGTTTTTCAGGAACCCTGATAATCTCCACAAGTATCCTGTGACTAAGTAACTGTCCTGTAAGCAAAGGGAAATGAGAGGCAGAGGGTTGGGTATCTGAGTCACCCAAGCTCACTGTGACTGACATGTTAACCCTGATGATTCACAATTCCAGCTGGCCCCAGCATCCAAAATGCTCCCTTTGGACATTCCTTTACAACTGGCCACAACTGGAGGCCTGACACTGGAAGAGAGGCTGCTCTAAGGTTTGAGAACTAGCAAGGAAAGTGTATTTAACCAAATAATCACGGTGTTAATGGTCAGTAGGGTTTTCTGCAGGTGTCTCCAGGAACACCCAGAAGCCAGCAGGAGGCACTGCTGTTGCCAGGCTCAGTGCCTGTCCTGTGTCCCAGTTTACTGCTAAACCCTCCATGTGTCTCCCATCAGTGACCAAGTTTTGCCTGGAATTTATAGACAGTGGCACTATCGGCAAACAGCCCGGGAGTTCTCTGGCAGCAGGGCTACAGGAAACCCACTCTGCAGCTTTTTGCATTAATAGTTAGAGTCAGTGTTTGTCAGACTGTAGCTCTGTGGATTTTCCAACCCCATAGAGTCAGGGTACTGACACTGGAAAATCATGCAGCTCCAGTCCTGTGAGCAGGAGGCAACGGGAACCCCGACGGTCACTCTGTACAACTGCAAACTCCCACTCTGTGTTTGTGTCCCTAAAGACAGAGCCTGGGGTCAGGTGTGCACCAGGCACAGACAGAACCCACTGGGGTGTCTGTGCAGAGACTGCTGCAGTTCCTCTTTCCCAAAAAGGGCAGAGGTACCATATCTGTCACCGTGGGATGTTCCATCCTGCCTGACAGGAGGCTGTGGCTGCCCCTCAGAGCAGTGGCTCCTGTGGCCACACTGCAGGAGTGTGGCTTGAGACCTTTACACAGGAAAATCAAATCCTGGCAGGTGGGTGAGCAGCTGGACTCCACCATTCCCCTCACTGGATTGGGAGTGGGATGCAGCTCCCAACACACCCACACCTCTTGGGAAGCAGCACTCTGAATCCAGGTACAGACTTTTTCTTTTGGGCATATTCTGTTTTGGCTCACACTAGAAAAGGTGACTAGGTTAAAAAGGGGGAAGCTGCTTTAATCTGAACGTTCATGTCAAACTGCATCACTGAAAAGCAATAATAAATGGAAAGAAATATTTCAGAAGAGTGATATGTTTCAGAAGAGTTTCAGCAGAAGAAGCTGACAGCATGACAGCTGAGACATGTACTGAGCTGCAGTGGAGCCCCAGTTCACACCCTGCAATCCTGGCAGCAATCCAGAGTGCTGCCTCCACCCCAGAATGGTCCAAAAAACCCAACCTGCTCAAAGAATGCACACTGAAAAAGTACAAAATAAACCTCCCTCATTTGGGACTGCCAGGCACAGCATATGGAACAACCTGTGAATTCCCTGGCCAGTAAAACCCATGCTCAATTTCTCTTCCTTTCCAGGAAGGCTGAACCACCCACACCTCAAATTCCTGATAGGTGACTCTTTTCCCATAGCCAGAAAATCCCATCTGCTCCTCCCAGGACAGCTGTATGTGACCTCTGCTCTCCCTTCCTCTTTCTAAAAAGGGAACACCTGCCATTGGAACACCCTGTTTTCGGTTCAGGAGCAAAAAGGAATGTGAACAGTGTGCTCTTTGGAACCACTGCAGGTGCCTCCCTGTGATAACCAACACCCAGCAACCCCAAAATCATTTCAGCAGATCACTTGCAGTCTGAAATAGAACCTTAAACTTGCTTTTTGGGCTCTGAGCCTGAAGAGATTTTCTCTCAGAGCCTGTGCATGGAAGGCTTGCAAGTCTGAAACACATGTTAAGGGAAAACAGGACTTTGTTAAGCACTCCAGTTCCACAACTGCCCTGCACTGGTCTGCATGGCCGGAGTGGTCAGTGTGCTCACTGCTCTGCCCCTGGGTTTGCCTGTTTGCCATTTCACTGACCATATACAGATGGGTTTTTAATGGCCCTTTAGGGAAAGCCTATCAGTGTGAACCATGACCTCCAGCTCACACCTGTTCCAGGTGTCTGAGCCATATCTGGAGGTGCAGTTTGTGATTATTAACACAAGACAGGTACCTCCCCAAAAATGTACTTTCTGCTCCAGGGAGCCTGTCTAGAGCAGCTGCTCAGAGCTGTTCCCCTGCTGCTGCTTAGAAACGGCCATGCAGCTCCACAGCCCGGAGAGGCCAGACCCTGGAAATCCTCTAATCCCCAAGGAATGGCAGAGCAAACCCACCACATCTGGAGTTACAGCACTGCTGCCCTCTGCTCCTCTTGGACTGCTCTCAGTGCCCAGCAGGGTCTGCAGGGCTCCTGATGTCACTGCTGTAGTGGCCCAGCACGGTGACAGCAGGGAGAGGATGAGGGGCCTCTGGCCAGTCAGCAAGGAGCTCTCGAGTGACTGCTATGCAGGGTTCAGGCTGGATGCCAGGAAAAACAGAGGCACCATCCAGCAGCCATTTCCAGGAGTGCCCCCCTGGCTCCCTCGGCACAAGATGGCTTCGCCCCAGGATGAGCTTGGCTCCCTCGGCTACAGAGACACAGGTGGACCAAGACCCTCCAGCCTGCACCTCACCAGCTGCCAAGGGAGAGGGCAAAAGGCCAAAGCTTTCCTTCCCCACAAGCAGGGGAAAAGTGCAAAAAGGCTGATTTTCTTTTGTGTGTTTTTTTTTTTAGAGGCACTGGCTTCCTTTTGCACTTACAGAACTACTTTCAGAGAGTGCTCCCAACCTTTTCTTCCTATTTAAGCAAGACAGAGTATTTCTTGTGACCTTCAGGGACTTCCCTTTGCTCTCATGACCCCCCCCACCAGGAAATCAGCAGCCTGAACCCCACAAAGGCACAGACTCTCCTACACTTCAGGCTGAGAAAATCCCACTCCCAGCTGCTCCTCTGATCCCCCCATTGCACTAACCAGGCAATCTGAAGTGGAACAATGAGCACTCTTAACCATGGATTAGAGAAAGCTCTTGAATACTTCCCATACTTGGGGGCAGAGTAATTCCTTCTGCTTTCCTGGCTGCATACACAGGAACTTAATGATCACAGGAAAAGGGCTGCAAAAGCAACTTCCAAAAGCAAGACCAGCAAAAACTCGCTGCCATCCCAAAGTACCCCAAAGGCAGAAGGCAAAGCCACTCCTGTCCAAGGCAAGGTCTTACAGTGATGAACAAGAGCAGGAAAAGGAACCTGCAGTCAGTGGCTATTGCACACAAAGGAAAACAAACATGGGAACCAGGGAAAAGACCAAGAGATGGAATGAGAAAGTCCTGCTGAAAGCCACAAAACACACTGTTCCAGCTAGCACAGCCTCCCCAGTCCCTGATCCCAAAGCTTTGGTCCTAAAGCTTTAGTCCTTATTTTTAAGCAGAGCTCCACAACTTTAAGCAACAATCAGGGAGAGGTTTTACTACAAACAGGACTGAAATCTCTGACCCTTTTAAAGACTTTCTGCTTTCAGAAAATGGCATTTCTGCACACTCCAGGTGACATCAATTTTCTCTCCAAGTTTCTGGATGTTCCAGTAACTCACCAGTGCAAGCGCAGAGCGTGGAGGAAGGCCGAGAGCCCCTCCATGACCAGCAGAATGGCCACTGTCAGGGTGGCAAAAGCAGCAAAGATGAAGAAGAGGCCCAAGCCTCCCCCCAGGCTCCTCACGCTGAGGCCGATGTGGATCACCATGGTCCAGAGCACCTCCGAGAGCTCTGCCGAGAGAAAGGGGAGAAGACTCCTGTCAGCAGGAACAGGGGATTGTTTACTTATAAAGCAAAAACTAAAGTCAAGCAAACTCCTGCCACAATGAGGTGGAAACTGAAGAGGGACAAGAACCTTCTCAGCCAAGTGTGTCAGGACATTGCCTCCAGCTGTCACACAGGGCACAGCGGAGTCCCTGCTCAGCAGCTCTTTGCTTTATCCTGTGATTTTTAACTCCGTTCCTCCCATTCAGCAGAGCTGTGGGAGCAGACCCTGGTGCGTGGAGCTCACTGCTCCCAGGTACTGCACACGCAGCACCGTCCTGTGCCAGCCGGGCCCCGAGAGGCCCCTTGTGTTCCTGCCTCCCACCTGCCCGGGCTGGGCGGGCACAGGACCCGCAGCTCGGCTCCCTGAGGGACACTCACGTGCGTGGGCCAAGCTGAGGGCCCAGAGCCTCAGGTAGGACGCGGTGTTGGAGATGCAGCCCAGGCAGTACTCGATGGTGTGGATGGCCTGGTACACCACGGTGTCCCCGAAGTCGAACTGCAAAGGGAGCACAGGATGAGGGGAGCTGGGAGCGCGGGGCGGCCAGGCAGGGACATGGAGGGGACTGCTGCTATCGCCAGGGACCGTGTGTGACGCTGCACACTGACACTGTCTTCTCCTGGTTCAGCACGCCAGCTTCACAAATGAAAACTGAGTCTCGTCTTGACGGGTTTTGCAGGATGGCAAATGCTGTGATGTGAATATTGTTTTCTCATTCTGGCGTGTGAAAAGTCAGGTATTATTCCAAATTCACCCATGGGCTTAGCCAGGAAAAGACTGCTCAGCAGAAGGTGGTGTTGGTGTGCATTGCCCGGTAACCTGGAGGTGCTGCTATGGGAAGGAGGCAGTGCTCCAAGCCGTACTGTGTGTGCCTTTGCTACAGGAGCAACAGGAGCATTTTGCAAGACATGAACCTGCCCTTTTTGAAAGCAAAAATAATGCATTAAGCTATCCTGAAAAAGTCACATCTGTGCACCATTCCCTGGCAAAGTCTCTGTGTCTCGGTAATTTTCTGCAATAATAAAAGAAGACCTTACAAGGAAGTCTGCCATGTAGGGCAGTTTCTTATCCTGCAGCTTGGGAAAGCATTCCCTGCATTTTGGATTTAATCCATGCTTCAGAAACTGCTCAGATTTAAGTGAACACGATGTTTTAAATACATCCAGTGACTAATGCTCTAGGCATGCACACAAAGCTATTTATATTCTTAATTCTCCCCTAGTATATCCAAGGCATTAAATATTTCAAACAATTCAGTTAAATTAGCTGTCAAAAGCCTAATCCTTTCTCCACAGAACACAAGCTGTGAAGTTCTTCACTAAAGGCTGCCCTAGCCAACAGTTCCAGCTCCGGACACACGAGCTGGGCTGGGAATGTGGGAATAGTTTAAACAAAGACCTTTCAAAGCTGAGTGCAACTGCCAGAGAGAGCGACCACTGTGCCAGGAGTGGGAGCATCTGGACTGCTGTGGCACAGTCCTTGTGGATTTACACGTTTTCCCCAGGTTCAGTGAGACATCAGGTACACCAGAACAGGACCCCCGTGCCCCCTCCCTTCCCCCAATTCCACACAGGCCTGTGCACAGCAGAGCTCTGAGCAAACCACCCTCAGCACAATCTTCAGCAGCAGTGCCCTGGTCAAGCTGTTCTGATTTCATGCCATTTGTATTTTTTGGTAGTAAAATTGGTTACCTGATAGTGCTGAAACCTACACTCAATCCTGCATCAGTATTCCTAACCCCTCCCATTTTTTTAATACTTGTTACAAGTGCTTATGGATGAGCAGTTTCTAAGAACGGAGCTTCTCTTTTACACAAAGCCTCTGGCCAGTTCAGTTCTTGAACTACATGAAACTGGACTGGTTGTGCTGCATTTTCTCTCTGGGTCAAACACCATCATCCTTAACATGGCAGATAGTTTGTGGGAAGAAATCTCTTTAAATAGTTTGCTGCAGCACAGAATTAAGAAAGCCACAACACAAAAACCCTGAGATTTCTTTGGAGGCTCAAAAGTGAAAACTTTTCAGTTTCAGACCTCCAGCTGGACAGTTTTCCCAGGTAACTGGGAACAATCTGCAGACAGGGGATCAGACAGACAAGCTGTATAGATGAAGTAATTAAAAGTCTGTTGATATATGTATGTATGTATGAATTAAAAATGGCCTTTAACATGAAAACAGCGAGATCTTTTGGAAAACAAGATGCTGTGACATAACATGTTCCATTCAGCACGTTTTACACCGATGGGAAATGGCCCAGGTACACATGAAGGCAAAGCTGCTGTGCTCTTACCACCTCGTCCTCTGTAGGCTTGAAAACATAAATTTACATTTAGTGCAGTGTTTTGATCACATTAATCATGAACACATTCAGCAAGTCCCTCCTACGCACGCCACGGAAAGCAGTAACACATCCCATGCACTACAGAGGCAGGATCTGCTGCAGTCGTTCAGAGGCATCAGAAAACTCCCCAGCTACGTCAGATCGACTGTTTTTCTCCTCTCCCAGAGGAAAGGGAAGTAATTAATATCACCCCCAGCAGTCAAAATGAATCTATAAATAAAATTTCAGTGCTGCAGAAAATACAGCCCCTGAATTTCCACTGGCACGGGAGAAGCAGGTAACACGTGGCACCTGGGAGTGCTGTGCACCCCTGAGATGGTGGCTCTTTGGGGACAAAGAGAGCCACATCTCCCAGGATATACAAATTATGCTGCTGTTTCTGGAGTCCTGGGAGGGACCAAGAGACAGTCAGTGAGAAAACTGCTAGGAAAACACTTCACTGGGAATGTTGCTGTTTAAACAGCCTGGAAATGAGTAACTACAGTCCCAGTGAGCTCATCCTGCTGCCGAGTGCAGTGCCCTGAGAGCGAGGATGCTCAGGTGCTTACCTCTTCCCCCTCCTCAGAATGGGTAGATAACTGGTCATGTTGAATGATCTCAGCATCCTCCTCCGTTGGGCCATTGCCCACCCGGATCCCACCAAAGTTGTGCGTGCCCTGACACATGCAGAAAAGAAAGAGCAAAGTGTTGTTTGGGTTTTAGTGCAAAAGTGCAGGTTTCTCATGACTCCATGTGCAGCAGCAGCTCACAGAGGAAAACAAAATATTAAATATTAAGGCCCAGATTAAGGCAGGTACAATTCTATTTTCCAGCTTGGATGGGAAAGGTGCTGATTCCTGCTGGGGCTGGGGAAAAAAAAAAAAAGTCTGTCTGAGTGAATCCTTGGTACATTTCTACAGTGTATCTGCAACCATGAGGACAATAAAGGCACACCTCTCAGAGGACATTTGCTGGCTCTGACTTGCAACAGCTCCACATCCTGCCCAGCACGGCTGGACAAGCACCGACACACCACTGCTGGGTACTGGAGCAGGTCATGGAGCAGAACACAAACACACACACTCTTGCTCCCACCAGCCTCAGGCACACCAACACCGCACGGAAAACCAGATCTTCCCCTGCTTGGAAACTCTACGTTGTACAAGCAGGTCCTTTTAGAGACATCTGTGCTGACATTCAGCATCTGACCCTCACCTGCACCTCCAGGACTCCAAAGGGAAAAGAACAACACACAGACTGAGCTGAAATGCTGAAATCGGGAGCAGTTCCCACCTGACCCCTGAGTCTGACCCCTAGAGAGGCAAACTACAACACCACAAATAAAAATAAACCCTGTGCCCAGCTTCAGCACTGTCTTGGGTCACCTGAGATGCAGGATGTGACCAGGCTGACTTGCCACATCCAGACTGCAGAAGTCCAGGGATGCCCACGCAGATGAAAGAGGCTGAAGGCCCCGTGACCTGGCGCTTGCACAGACCAGCAGAACAGCTGCTCTGAGTTCTTCCACCTCCTTTGTCCTTAGAAGCCTGCTTTTATTTTAGGCTGAACTGTAAATTTGCCCAAAATGGCAGATATGAATTAGAGATTTTGTCAGGTTTCTAAAAACAAATTAGGTAGGTGTTTATGCTCTGAAAATAGAAATAAAATTTTTAAACCCTCCATATTTACAACTAAGACAATGCTTTTATTAGGATTTTCAGTATCTCTGAAACACCACAAGTGACTGATGACTCCTGTCAATATTCTATTTATGTATTTCTAGCCCGTGTGAACTTGCACTTGAGCAGCTTTTCCTTGCACTCGACTCATATCCATTCCCTGTGAACCATCCAACCTAAACACAGCTCCAACAGCTCCAATTGTTTACTTGATCCTTCTAAGCTCACTTCACACAAGACCTCCCCTCGCAGCTTCCCAATGGAGACGCATTTCATACGCTGGATGGATCACGCACAAAAGATCCATTTTCGTTTCCGACACTTCCGTGAGGAGACCAAAATGTCATGAGAGAACCGGCTGACGTGTCCCTCCCAGCACCTCTGGCACCTGGAGCACGATGTGCTTCACACAGTCAGTGAGATTCACGCTTCCTAGTCAGCCAGGCAGATTCAGAACTAAAATCGAGCTGAAATAGGCAGCACTGGGGAAGGGACTAAGTTCTGGGGGCTGCCACAATCCTCACCCCAAAGCTCTGGCAGCAAAGGGCCATCTGCAGGCTTAGAAACACGTAAGTCAAAACAACCGCCACTGAGAAGCTTCTTGTGCACAACCATTTTATAATAATTTCAGGTCGAAGTGTGTACAGGACAGATGTGTCACAAATCCAATGATTACTGACATGGAGTTGCTGGAGGCCATCACATCACTGTGTGCTTGGGAACACGTAATGCAAACAGAAATGCTGCACTGAGAAGAACCCTAATCTATTTTAAACAAATACACAAGCCAAAGGAAAAAAAGGGAATTTAAAATGGGGGGATGTGGTAGCAGGAAATCCTGTGCTGCTCTGCAGGTTGGATTCAGCAGCACTCCTGCAAGGGAAGTGTCTCTGTGCACACGCAACTACCATCCTCCAGCCTGGGTGTTCATCCAGAATGTATCAATTTGGCTAAACTTTGCTCTTTCCAAGAGACAGTGTTTTTCACCCTAAAGGTGCACTTGCCATTCCCTTACGTAATTCAGATACATTCCATGCTCCCTCGGTACTCAGACACAAAGCCAACGCTCATCTGTAATGCATCAGGCGAGTTTGAAGTGCACTCACTGTTGCAGCCGCTGCTGCCTCGAGCGCCTGCGCGTTCGTGCTGCCCTGGGCCTCCTCGGGCTGCCCTTCCTGGGGGTGGATGGAAGAAGAGAGAGGGGGGAGGAAGAAAACAAAAAGAGAAAGGGAGACGAATGGAGGGGACATGGGAGGATGGAAGGTGGTCAGAGAAGGGAGAGGGAGTGTCTGTAACTGAACTGATCTTTGACTCGCTGCACATCCTCACGGCGCTGCCAGACGTGCAGGGAGAACTCGCACGTCTCCGCATCTCACACACAGGTACTTTACAGTGCAGCTGGAAACCTACAGAGCACCCCAGCAGACAGCCTCTCACATGAGTCTCTCTTTTTCATTTTAATTGTTATTTTTTACCATCCAAGCTGCTTTAACAAAGATAGCTGAGAAGTCTGCCAGCCAATTCCATCTCTCTTTCCCACTGCCAGCCTAGCCCAGCCACAGAAGTGCATCCAGCAGCCAGTGAGACTGTTCCTAAACCAGCTGCCAAAGCCCAAGCCAGAGACACTCTTCTGATCATTACCAACATAAGGGGTTTTTAAAAGCAGGTTTGATGCTGGATCCAGATCTGGGAAGCAGGGAGGCAACACTCTGTCTCCAGTAACACCCACCTGCTGGTATGCCCAGGAATATGCAAAAACACTTTACAGGTTTCAATGCAGTGTGAACCCATGAATCCAAGCTCAGGATGGAGACACACAGCTTTTCAACCAAAACCGATTTTCATATGTAAAATATAAAAGGGAGTCACCCACCAAGTATTTTCTCCTTAAATACTGCTGGCGAAGGACCAGGGGTTTGGCTACCAGCATCCACGGCACACACAGCAACGCTACCACCACGAGGAAGCACTGGAGCCCTTTCTGCAAAAGAAACAAGTCTCAGGTAATTCAGTTGCAGCCCCTGCTCAAACACACAGAGAACCCAGCAAGAATGGCTGAACTCCCAGTGTGTGGATGCTTCACCACCTCTCTCTCTTCTGGGAACAGCAATTAAGTACTTAACACCTGCAGCTGCCACCTCTGACTGAGCATAGCATTTAATGCTGAGACTGGGTTAGATTAGGGAAAAATCCAGAAGATCCTGCAGGGAATGAGAATTTGGCAGATGTCTGATACTGCTGGGAGGAAACAGTGTTGGTGCCTGAGCTAAGCTGAGAGGTATCACACTGCAGACAAGGGACAATATTCCTAATTGCTTTCCACTATTAATCAGGATCCACATGTTCTGAAGCCACAGTTGACTTATGGTCAGACAGATAAAATTCCTGGTATAGGGATTATTCCTTCCTTCTCTTCAACATCACATAGTATCAGCCTTCAGAAATGCTGTCACAGTGGAAAAATGTTTCATGCTTGATTTCACAATTATGACAAGGCCAATGAAACACTCCATTATCACGAAGCATCTCTAATTCTGTTCTAGCAAGAGCACGCACCTGCCCACTATAAAGCATCTTATTACTGGTGTCCTCATAGGAGAACAGAAACATGTTGATAAAGTGTATTAAGAGGCTTGGTGCTTCCTTGGATGTGTGAGCATCGTATGCTGTCCACTTGTAAAAGATGAGAATAACAAGGTATCCAAAGAGGGAGGACATGAAAATCATCTCTGGAATAAATCCAAGGTATATGTTCAGTGGCTTCTTAAAATAGCTAAAGGGAAGAAAAAAAAAAAAAGAAAGCTTACATTACATTTGGTTAGAATCAGGGCAAAAGCTTTTAATAAGAGTGTGAGGAGTCTTTGGAATGACAGTGCAGAGGCTCAGCAGCTTGACAACTGCTGGGCCTGGAGCACAGGAACTGCCTGACAGGCACAGTTCCACACAGAGCCAGAGACAACTGCACTGCACCTTCCATCAGGAGCTGAGGGCTGACAGGCATCTTAAACCAACACACACGCGACACCCACAGATTCTCCATGCCCCCCACCATGAGAAAACCAGAGCAAAGCACTCACATGTGGTTGAGGAGACTCAACGCGACACCAAAGAGCATCTGGAAAATGCCAAGAATCACAGACATCTTCATCTTAAAGGAATTGAGGAAGGCCAGCTTATTGCTGGCAATATTCCAGATCTGTGAAAAACAACACCTAGTCAAACACCAGGGAAAGGAAAACAGGAGAAGGAAAACACTCCCTTTAAGCTAAACAGTACGAACCAAGTCAGGAAGTGTGAGGCTGAAAAAGCAGGTTTTTAAAGATGTGTTTGTCCCACGGGTATCTTTTGGGGAAATGAGCAGACAAGCTTTCAGCTGGGAACAGTCTTACAGTAACTGAGCCCACCATTGAGCAGGAATCAAACCTGTTTTCATGGTACCTCAAAGGTGCAGGAGAAAAGAGGCTGTATTCTTAACTATAAGAATATGATTTTCCATTTAAAGGAACAATTACATAGCTCTGATTTCCTGCACTTTCTCTTTATGTGGAACCCACACAACGTTTATCATGTATTACAAGCAGAGTTAAGAGCACAGGTGTTGATGCAGGCAGGTACAAAGTGATAGGATTACTGGGAAATGTACATTTCCAAGGGTAACTGAAAAAAGAGATTAACAACTTTCCTCAAAGTAAAAAAAGTAACTTCAGAAAGTGATTTTCAAGTCTAATCAGATTTGTTTAATGCACTGCAGGTTAGAAAGGGTGAGAAAGCAGCCTTTAATGGACCTCAAAACAAGGATCTCTATCCCAAATCTGGCATCTCAGTAGGAATTCTATCGCTCAGAAGTATTCCCACCATTGATGGACTTGCTGAGGGAATGGCTGGGCTGGGGAATCTTTCACAGAGCAGTGAACAGAACAGGTACTTCTCTTTCTGCTGACACAGAGGATTTTGCCCAGAAGACTGCAGAGGAAGGATGAGCTCTTACCGGGTCAATGCCAAAGGGGTAAGGCCCACCAAACACCCCCGGGACAGCAGGATCCAGCTGCAGCAGGGGGGTGGTCTCCAGCAAAGCATCTCTGTTTGGGAATAAGATTATACAAACATTAACAAGAGCAATGCCACCCTCCTTCTGTAAAAACTAACAGCACTCTTCCCTCGTGAGAGCAAAGAATAGCTCAAATCCAGAGAACTTTAAAGTTCCAGAACCTGGATGGTTCTAGAGATTTTCACAAATGAATGAAACCCTGTTTCTTGGCCTTTTACTCAGTGTCAAAAATAGACATTTCAAGATTACTGTCCCTATGCACGGGACAGGAATCTTGAAATGTCTATGTGGAAATAGGTGAGAAACTGCATCTTTGTACGTTTTCAGGGAAAAAAAAATGAATCTTGGCACATTTCATCCTATTTACACCCCTCTTCTGAATCTACCTGAGACAGAGTTCAGAAGTTTTTGTTTTGCTGAGTTGGGAGGACAATGGGGAAGGACAAGTCACCTGCTTCTCACTGTCTCTACGAAGTTACCAAGAGTTTACTCACGACCAGTTGGCTTTGTTGAACATTGGCCGGACGCTCCAGGAGGAACCGAACATGTTGAGGGACTTGGAGAAGCAGTCGTTGTAGATGAGGCCCGTGTACGTGGAGAACAGCCCCATCAGCAGGATGATGTATCGACCACTGAACACCATGTTGAACATCTGGTGTGAAAACCCAAAGGGAACAAAGTAAGTCCATGAGAACAGGGAAGGTCCCTCCTAAAGCCAAACTAGGGGAATCAGTCTGTTGTAGGACAAACACTGGCCATATCAACCGAGAGCCCAAAGTCTCTATTTCTCCTTGGCAGGGATTAAGGGTGCATGAGGGAGCATGGCAGCACAGATAACGAGGGTAAAGGGGAAGCGTGGCTCTCCACAGGGAACCAGGGATTAGCTGGAGAGGACAAACTGCACTGCACAGCCTGATGCAACTCCCAGCTGGCAGCATGAGTTTGGAACCAGGAGCACAGACCTTGTCAGCCTTCTCCAGCTCTGCCAGTGTATCTTAACTCTGGTTCAGCTCCTGTGAGCCCTGAGCCAGCAAAACCCACCTTGAGCAGCAGATAGGAGAAATGCTAGGGATAGGACATTTACATACAGAAACTGGGAGTTCTGCAGAGACTGAAACCCACTACAATCCAGCTAAATTTGGGGTGATTTGTTTACACCAGCTTACCTACTACACCTGATAATTTCCTTCAGACAACTGAAATTAATAATTTCCTATAAATATCCAAATGGAAAACCAAGGGAACTCAATACTATTATGAAATTACACTACTCAGGGTGTGTGTGCTCTTCAGGCTTCCCAGCCTGTCCATGTGCTTCCAAAGCACATGCTTCCAAAAATTCCAAAGGAGGAGTAATGGACATTGTCAACTCAAGGGCAAAAGGATGGGAGTAAACCAAGCTGCAAGGTTTTGTTTGAAATGCAAAGCTCAGCACGATCTGCCACTTCACCTCATTGTCGCTCTTCTGGGACAGAATCCGGCTCTCCCTCACCACCATCCACACAGCAATCAGTGTCATCAGGATTCCATGGCCAAAGTCCCCAAACATCACAGCAAACAGGAACGGGAAGGTGATGATGGTATAGGGTGCTGTAAGGGAAAGCACAACATTCCCAGGGCACTGTGTGTGAGTCAGCCCAGATTCACCACGGTACAGTTCAGGCAATTTAGCAAATATAATTCTCCAGCTTCCCCTCTGCTACTGAAAACTGCTGAGTCTCTGCTAAAATTCTCTATTAGAAATTTCCACACAGGACGGGCAATACAGATAAACATCATGACTAAAAAATTTGAGACAGAAGTCTTGGACTTCTCCAAGCCTGAATTTACCTGGATTTATTTCCCGATATGTCCCGATGCCGTAAGCATCGACAATGTTTTGAAAGCCAGAAGTAAACTTGTTGGTTTTGTTGTACGTGGGTGGGGTCTGATTGGTTTGCATCCTGTTTAAAATAGATGGGACAGTGGATCCGCTGTGCTCCTGTTGGAGAAAAACAAAGGGAAGATCAGCAAACCCACCCTCGGAGCACTGGAGGACAAAGTCCAACACAGATGTCCCGCTGGCATTTGGAAAACTGCAAGCTTGAGTGTTTGCAGTGTGCTTGCACAACGAGACACTGGAGCAGCTGAGGAAGGCTGCCAGGATTCCACTGCTCTCCACTTTGCTTAGCAGGAGTAAAGGTGAACACTGTCTGTGTAGGACAGACAAGAGAACAAAAGGCAAGTGGAAGGACTTAAAGAAACCCAACTGTCTTGTCTATCTGAGCAGAAGGTGAGATTGCCAACAACCTGGAGAGCTCCTATATCCAGACACCAGGACTACAGAGCCCAGCCAGGGTAACTAAGCATACCAAAGGACTCACAGATGGGAAAATTCTCACCATCTCAGCATCCACCTGAGCTTTAAGCTTCACATAACTTATTTGTTACTACTTTTATCTTTAAGTCACTATCCTTGCATGTTAAATAAGCTGTCCTCTGTGAGGGCTGATTCCAACAGCCCAAGGGGATGGTGTCCAGAGGCTCACAATACAGAAAAGGCAACGAATCCACGCGGTGCTGCCACAGCTGACTGGCCCAGCAGCCACTCACAGTGCCTCTCCTGAGAGCAAACTGGATGGAATCGAGGTCAGCAACAGGACACCACACTTCAGCAATCAAGCACTTCTGTGTCACGTCGATGTTGCACAGGTTCAGGGTGTGGTAAATCGCCTTCATCTTCCGCACTTTGATGAACCAGACACGGATGTTTTTAGCAGCCGCCTGCAAAACCCTCTGGCGATGATCCTCGGTTTGGTTCAGCACCTTTCAGAGAAGCAGGAGAAAGATGAGGCCAAATCATGGACCAAAGCTCAAGGTGCACCAACAAGACAAGCTTTACCCAAAGAGGATGAACGACCAGCCTGCTCCCCCACCCCAGGCACAGGCTGTCCCATGCCTGCAGTCTGTGCTGTAGCCCCCACATTAATTAGTTCTGCTGAAAGGCTTAAGGGCTTTTTCCAGACACACTTTCTGATTATTTTCCTCCTCCAGCTCCAAGGTCAGTGGTTGTTTCAAACAACGAACTGTGCCAAGATCACAGGGAACAGTTTTACCTCCACCCAGGTTAAAAGAGCAGAGAAGAGTTCTGCAAGTAAAGGGTTTGCTGCCTTGAGAAAACACACAAATTACCCTGAAAGACTTGTTTACTGAAGGGAAAAGGAGAAAGTGTTTCCTACTGAGGGTGTTTTCCAACTGGAACATATCAAACTCAGGCCAAGTCAGATTTCCAGAGTGGAAAGTCTTAGATTGCAGGGAAAGTGAGGACACAAAGCACATGCAGCTTACAGCAGTTACACTGCTTCTGAGTTCTTGTCTACTTTAAAATAGCTTTCAAGCCACACTGCACAACTCCCAGCTTGAGACAGTTTCTGTATCAAATAAGCAGGTCAAATTTAACCCTTTTCCCTTTTAGTTTCTGAACCTTTTCTTAATTTTTGTCATAAATCCCTTAAATCTTTCTACATTATCACATACTGCCTTTCTTCCTTGAAGCAAGCACCAGGTATTCCAGAGGTGGCACCCACGAGATCTGGGTGCTAATTACTTTTTACCAACATTCAGGCTGCTGCACAAGAGACTAGTTGTTAAAGCAGAAGCTCTTCAGGACAGCAGAATGTTAAAATACAAAGCCAAGCAGAAAAAAGAAGAGCTAAGTTAATGTTAGCATTGTTATCTCAGCTTGGAAAAAAAGTGAAAATGTTTTTAAAGTACTTGTAGATGAAACAGGCAATTACACAACATGTTCTCAGAGCTGGAACACATGGGATTTCCCTACATGTGTCAGTTCCTCTTTGCTCCCTGGTATGGAGTTCTCTGCACTTGCATATAATGAATTGCTCAGCCCTCCAGAAAGATCAAACCACCCCATCCCAAACCCTGACACAGAAACAACTGAGCAGCCTCCAAACATCTCTCTTGCACTGCTGGTCTCAAGCTACCTGAAGCTGAAAACGTGGTCATCTGATAGGGGCAAAAATCCTCCTGTTTTAACAGGATCCAAAGTTTCCAAATATAGTTTTCAATTATATTATTAAAGAAAAAACCAAAGAAAGGTCATTGAGCCCAGTTATTTTACCATCTGAAGATCATCAATTCTGGTATTGACACCAGAAGCCATTTCCTTCCGCTCCTGAGGTGTTTCTGGGCATGGGTAGAGGGAGGCCCGGAACCTGGAAGACAGGGAAGCACCTCAGTGACAGAGATGGAAAGGAGATCAGTTGGTCAGGGGTGAGCCACAGGCACCTTAAGAGAAGTTTCTGATGAGCAGAGACTGCCAAGCAGAGCTCCAGCCTCTACGTCAAAGGGATGCAGAAGTTTGCTATAGGCCAAAGTGATGCCTCAAGATGCCTCAAGGCATCAAAAGCAGAAGCTGAGTGCTAAAGAAAACAGAAGTGAGAGAGAATCCTCTGCTCCCCATGCTGCCAGTGTCTCCAGGCACTGTCACAAGGTTGGTCAGCTGAGGGGGGATGCTGTCACGCCAGTGCAGCTGCTGACAGAAGCAGTCACTGTTGTCTCCCCTGTGAGAATATCCCACTGATGTCCCATCAGGTCTGCCCCAGAAATCAACACTCCCTCGGTTTTTAGCATTCCCTAGCACAGCAGTTGTGTACTTTGAGCATTACAGGCTGGGGAGTGGTGAGTCTGACTGTAAAATGTGTTTCAGTTACTTATGCCACATTTCCTTTGGTATCTAAATATGTGCTCCTGCAGCCACTGCAGGACAGGGAGTTGAGAAATATCGATATTAAGTCATGTCACTGTGTTTCAAATAATTGAGAGCTGCCCAGCTGTCAGACTTTCATACCCTTCACAGATCTTCTTGACTCTGTTCTTCAGCTGGTCACCTTGGAAGAAGATGATAAATACAGACTTGTGCACGTAATCCCCCTAGAACAAAGGAAAGAATTGTAGAAATTAGCATTAGATAATTACCAGAGTTCTACTTTTCCTTTTGCTGAGTCTGTATATCAGAGCTCAGATCTGCACAGTGGGTCAAGAATGTACCTGAGTAACATGGGAACAGTCACAAGGAGAGCAATTTTCTCAGCCTCAGTACAGAATACCTGCACTGTATTTGTGTTTACTGAAGTAAAATGCCCCAGATTATCCATTACTGAGTCCGTGCAATACAGGAAATGGGAAAACCTGGTAAGATCTCCAATAACAATGGAGATGCAATGAAATATTTATCAGCACTTAGTGCAGTCAGCTCACCTACAGAATCAAGCAAAAAGAGTGAATGAAGAAAAAACAAAGTGGAGTTTAACCAGTGTGGTTCCCAGGGAGGCCAGAGGAACATTCCTTGCACAGCTGTGTCCGTGGGGGCAGCCAGGGCCCCTTTCCTGCATTTGTTGACAAGTTATTGTTCTACCTTACTTAGGAAATTTTAACATGTTTCAAGAATAATTACATTAGGTGTAACCTCAATTTAAGGAAGTTCTGCACAATAAGAACAAAGTCTCTCCTAGCTGACAGATGATTCCACAGGTCAGCTACCAGTGGTCAGTGGGACAAGGGAATGCATCAGCCCCACATGAGAAACAGAGGGTGTCAGTGAGCTTCACCTCCTGGGTCTGTGCTCCAGGGTAGCCCACACACAGCCTTTACTAGGTAACAGCAAGGGTGCCCCAAGTTTGGGCAGTGCCCACTGGTTTGAGCACAGAGGACACTGGATGTGAAACCAGGCCCAATCACAGCATTTACTATTTATATCTGTACTAATGCAAACAGTTCTAAGGTGGATGTTTAAACTATTAATCAGTGAATTAAGAAAAAAATGAAAGGTTTGAATTCAGAGAAATGAGCTTCAGATGTTACACACCGCCCATGTCCCAAAAAGCATCTTCCAAGGAGGATCACTACTCATTCAGAACTGCACTTGCAGTTTGGGCCAGAAAAATCCCTAAGCCCTGCCACAGTCCACATTTTGAGTTGTTTCCCCCCTTCCAACAGCATTTCCCATCCAGCCTCCTATTTTTGTTTTAATTAATCAGGGAAACATTTGTTGATGAAGCTCAGAGGCTGCAGTAGGTGCTGGGATGGACCTCACAGAGGGGCAGAGGCTTTGATCTATCTATAGATCCTGCTGCTGTACCCAAGAGTCCCTTTACCGTGACGGGGTCCTCCAGCGGGTTCTCGATCTCCGCCTGGCGCAGGAACACGTTCCCGCGGCACACGCGCCACAGCATCCGCTCGAACGTGGGGATGCGCTCGCGGTTGATCACACCAGCCACGAACCTGCAAGGGGACAGCACGGCCTCAAGGGCTGCACCCCAACCACCCCAGAGCCTCGCACCCGGCACACGATGGGAGCTGGGGGCCAGCCCCCCACCGAAAGCTACAGAAGCCTGGTTCTAACATCAGTTCTTCAAGCAAAATGGAAGGTCCTCTAAATGAACAGAGGTAACACACAACGTAACAACTGCACTAGAGAACAGGCTCTGGTTTTTAACAGAATGAAATAATCTTTAAAAAAAAATCACTGCTTATAGAAGAAACAAATGCATTTAGACACACAGTTTCTAGCCTTCATTTCCCTGCAGACCTGGTACATGGGCTGCAAGGGTTAGAGCAGCCACAGCTGCCAGTGACTGTGTTCTGCACTCACGCTTCAGACCTCACTGGACCAAACCCCCACATCCAGATAAAGAATTGCACACACACAAGGAAGCCTGGAAGCAGCTGATAAAGAGGATGTAGAACCATACAGTTATTTCAGACCATTATGTGCCTGCAGTAGTTACAACTTTCAACAAAGCTGTGAGATCTCAGAATGTCCGAGGAAAAAAACAGACACACTTCCACAGAACAAACTGGGTTAATTCTTTGGTGCAGAGAGAAACTTGTGAAGCACAAACGTGAACTGGGAAGTTAATATGGGCAGGAAAAGAACAGAGAGCTGGTTTTAGATCAGCTTCCATCTGCTTGGTGTGGAAAGTTCCACAACTGTGCTCAAATTATTGCTGCTTCCACAGGCTGGTAATCCCTAATCCAGCAATCCCACACTGCAATTACCCGAGTCGGAGCGGGGCACCTCTTCCCATCTCGCTCGGCTCCAGCAGTGAAGAGGATTCCTCCAACAGGTCTGGATCCGCCATCTGCTGATGATGCAATTCAGCCTGAATTCACAAATCAATTAATATCTAATGAAACCAGTTAGTGGCATGCAGGGAATGAGGAGCCAGGAGATAGTTGGGGGAGACAAAGAAAGAAAAGAAGAAAGGAAAGGAAAGAAAAGGAAGAGCAAACATAAGACAGCAAAAAGAGGAACGAGATGACAGAAAAGACAGCAAGAATCACACATGGAAGGAGAAAAACAAGAGGAAAAATGGAATGGCTCAGCAGGGCTTCCATACAAGAAAGGTTTGAGGATTGTTGCAACAAAGGGGCTAGGGGATATATAAGTCTGAAGAAAGGCAGAATTCAAAAAAAAATTTCAAGTTTTAAACACAAGTGATGTTCCCAAGAACCATTTTTAATGGCACAAACCAGAGAAACACACTTGACTCGAGTATTTCCCCAGATATTAAATTAATTTATCATTATTCATCGTATGGTTCACCACCAGACACACACACTGCTTAGGGCAGGCTGGCAACATGGCTCATCTCTTGGCCAGCCAGGCATTAAAACAGGACAGTTTTGCACTGTCCTTCTTTGCAACTCATTTGCAGGCTAAAATTCTTAGGAATATGGCTTGTAAGTGTCAGAAATTCAGGCCAAGGATGCTCAAATCACATCCTCTTGTGCACCATCTTCACACTTGTTCAACCCCGCCTCACACTTAGCTCTACCTCTGCAGCTTATACAATGAAATGCCAAAAATTACAGTTCCTGAGCACAACCAGAGGGCCAAAGTCTACCCTCTGTGGTATGCAGGAGGTCTTTCCCACAAAGCCATCGAGGGAACTTGTTAAATCACACTGGAAGGCAGAGTTTGACCCAAGGACACATCATATCCACGCACGCACACAGAGCACAGCCTTGCAAAATCTGTGGCAAGTGCAGTAGCTTAGCCCCAGTCTCTGCATTTGGGCAACAGCTGTGTCAGAGTGAAAATCTCTCCAACACTTTACCTGCCTGTCAAATAAAAGTGTTTGCCATACACAAGAGAGTTTTTGCAAGGCTGACACCAAATGCAGCTCAACTGCTTGTACACGCACTCGCTGCAGCTTAGGATGCTACACGAGGGAGGGAGCCCTTCATTGGGCTTGGAAAGGCAACACAGGAAATCCCTGATCCTTTCAACTCTAAGGCAACTTGTTGCAACATCAAAAACTGAATGAAAATTCAGTTCACAGAGGACACAACTAAAATAAGAAAGTTTGGTACCTGAAAACGAAAACACACAGACCAAACATCTCAGCAACTGTTTGACATCTCGATTTCAGGATGTTGAAGAACAGTAAGTTACAATTTTAAGAGGCTTGTATTGTATTTCCAGTAATCAAGACACTGTCTGCAGTAAGTTTTTGTGACGTGCAGCACATTTTATCAGATGACTCATGAAAAAGGAAGGACAGCACATGTGACACCTTTGGATTTGCCCCACCTGAGAGAGAATTTGTTATATGTGTTTAATATTAGCTTGGCCCATTTGTGTCCTTTATTCAGGACAAGTCCTGCTTAGAGGGGATGGAATTACAAAACAAAATGGTTTAGAATAAATGTGGATTAGACCAGTTTTACTAAAAGAGAACGTTCTTTTGCAAGGATTATTTGCATTACAAATTCCATGTTCCTCAAATTCATTTTTCAACCACTCTGATTTGATGAGCACACGCTTTCTAGAAAGGAAAAGGCACAGCAGCAGCAGCTCTGCAGCTGGAAGGATAACTAAAGCACTGCTGGGGGATTGAATAGAAATAAAAAATAGAGACTGTGTGGAAATGGAAGAGCTATCCAGTTCCCGTGCAGGAAAACAGGATTTTGGGAAATTTACTTTGAACATGAGTTTTCACCAGCAGTGAGTGAAATGTCATTTATTGTGGAGTATTTTTTTACTAGATGAGGTCGTTCAGGTTTGGAATCCCCCAGCATTTCCACCAGTAATCAAGAAGCAGAGCTTTCATTATTAAACATTTTCAAATTGCTTATTGATCCCCTGATCAGCACTCAGATCAGCACCTTTAATCTCAAAAAAGGTTCATTTTCTCCACTCATTATTCCAGTCCTGCCCTGTGATGGTTTTTGCCCAGTGCAATCCCATACAATTCAAGCCCCTTCCAGGTCACAAACAGGACAAAAATCAACGTTCACAAGAATGAAAAAAGATTCATGTCACCATCTAACTATTAACCCAGAGCCAGACAGAAGTGACAGATGCAAAGCAAACAGAGAAAAGCAGATGGCAGAAGAGTCAGAGGGAGGAAGAAGGGACTGCATGCCATTAACCGTTACTTTTCCAGTCTTCTTTTACGCTCACACTCTAGGCAAAGCTCTCAGAGAAATCTCTCCAGCTCATACCGCTCTTCATAAGCAAGGACAAGAAGACTGAGAAAAGGAGCATAATCATCAACATGGTGTGTTGGAACAAGAAATGGCTGCTTGGACTGGAATGGTCACAGGAAGAACAAGGGGACATTTTGCCACCCTCCCTCCCCCCATGTTCAAACTCTGGAGAGCAAACGCCAAGCACGAAGGAATTGGAGAGTCAGCCATTTCTTGTGCAACTCATTACTATGAATAACACAATCTTAATTACAAGTTATTGTAGTCTTCAAGTGTTGAAAGTGCTGTGCAATGGCAGCATGGAGAAGGGGAGCGTTGGCCACTCCAGGATGATGAGCAGAGGCAGTTCTGGGCTGCTCGGGGCTCGCCCCGGCTGTTTGCTGAGCACAGCATGAACTGAGACAGCTTTAAATTGTCTGCACTTACGTTTTACTGAACATCACCTGTGAGCTGTTCTGCTTGCTTTTACATAGAGCAGCACATGTTATTTGGTGTATTTTGTTTTATTACTACAGAAAACAGTTATGGAAGAGAAGCAGAACACATCTAAGCTTTCTGTGGCTGGTTCGTGTAAGGCTGTGGGTGACCTGACATGGACTGTTTAGAAAACTGATTTTGATCTTTAAATTTAGTTTGATCCAACTGCAGTTGAAGAAGAGCAGTGGGCAGCTCTCACTGGAGAGGACAGTAATTAACAAGGCCAGGTTGGACAGGGCTTGGAGCAAGCTGATCTAGTAGAAGGTGTCCCTGCCCATGGCACGGGAGTGGATGGGGATGAGCTTTAAGGTCCTTCCCAACCCAAACCAGTCTGGGATTTATTCTCAATGTAAAAGTGCTCAACACTTGGTTTTACACGATACTCAGAAAGGGCAGTGCTACTTTAACACAGCAAAGTAATGGATTATCAGGTTAATCCTGTTTGTCCAAGGGACACTTTGAACATTCAACACTCGAAGACAAGGGTTTTTTTGTACTGAAATCAACCCCACAACCCAGCAGCCCTCACACCAGCAGCAGTATCTGTGTCAACAGTGACTAGGACTGGCACAGGACCAACCTTGGTGCCTGAACAGGCAACACCTTGTGCCAAAACAACAAAAAACAAACGGTTAGATAAACGGCCTGAAGCGTGCAGGAGCCCAGCTCCACCTGACAATAGCCCTTGTAAATACCAGGAGCCACTTCCTTTAAGAATTCTTTGATCAAAGCCTGAGATTAGAGGAAACAGGACATCTACTCGGTGAAAACATGTCCCGAAAAAACATACGGGAGCTCTTTGAGAGAACTGCCAAGACTCTTGAGATACTTCAGCTTTACAAGGANGCTGAGCACAGCATGAACTGAGACAGCTTTAAATTGTCTGCACTTACGTTTTACTGAACATCACCTGTGAGCTGTTCTGCTTGCTTTTACATAGAGCAGCACATGTTATTTGGTGTATTTTGTTTTATTACTACAGAAAACAGTTATGGAAGAGAAGCAGAACACATCTAAGCTTTCTGTGGCTGGTTCGTGTAAGGCTGTGGGTGACCTGACATGGACTGTTTAGAAAACTGATTTTGATCTTTAAATTTAGTTTGATCCAACTGCAGTTGAAGAAGAGCAGTGGGCAGCTCTCACTGGAGAGGACAGTAATTAACAAGGCCAGGTTGGACAGGGCTTGGAGCAAGCTGATCTAGTAGAAGGTGTCCCTGCCCATGGCACGGGAGTGGATGGGGATGAGCTTTAAGGTCCTTCCCAACCCAAACCAGTCTGGGATTCATTGTCAATGTAAAAGTGCTCAGCACTTGGTTTTACACAACACTCAGAAAGGGCAGTGCTACTTTAACACAGCAAAGTAATGGATTATCAGGTTAATCCTGTTTGTCCAAGGGACACTTTGAACATTCAACACTCGAAGACAAGGGTTTTTTTGTACTGAAATCAACCCCACAACCCAGCAGCCCTCACACCAGCAGCGGTATCTGTGTCAACAGTGACTAGGACTGGCACAGGACCAACCTTGGTGCCTGAACAGGCAACACCTTGTGCCAAAACAACAAAAAACAAACGGTTAGATAAACGGCCTGAAGCGTGCAGGAGCCCAGCTCCACCTGACAATAGCCCTTGTAAATACCAGGAGCCACTTCCTTTAAGAATTCTTTGATCAAAGCCTGAGATTAGAGGAAACAGGACATCTACTCGGCGAAAACATGTCCCGAAAAAACATACGGGAGCTCTTTGAGAGAACTGCCAAGACTCTTGAGATACTTCAGCTTTACAAGGAAGGGTTATGTCTTCTCCCAGGCAGGATTTATGTCGGTGCCACGAACGACATCGGAGAAGCTCCTCTCAGGTCCAGTGAAAGTTGCCAGTTCCTGGCCCAGATGGTATTTGACAAAATGTCGAAGACTTTAAATGTCAGCTCTGCTCCACAACTGACCTCTGAAAGCTTCAGGGTTTGATCAAAGGCTCAATTAATTAATTAATTAATTAATCTATTACTTCAGTGGACTTTTTATTATGGCCCTGATGAGTCTGCACATAACACTTTAAAGGCTGAAGAGAATTCAGCTCGATTGTAACTCCTCTGCACGTGCACCAAAGAGACTCTTACCCACTGGGGACAGTGCTCGCTGTAGCACCAAATTTTGGGGCTGTTGATGTGCTTTCAAAACTACTCACACCTTAATTATTTTACACAATTTTTAGACAAACCATTGCTTAACTAGAACGAGCCCAAAATCAGCATCGTAGGAGGTAAATCATGGGTAGCTGTGTGTACTGCATGAAGAATGGAAAACAATTTGTGCAGCTTTCTTAAACAAAGCATAAAATGACCCTGCTGTCCAAAACAGCAACTAAAATATATTTGAGAATAAAAATGGTAATTTCTATGAGAAGAGCCAGCTCCCCAAGTGTTAAACCCCACCGGTATTCTGACCTCATCAAAAAACTGCTGAGTTTTACGCAGTATAAATTTTAATTCTGTCAGCTCCAAGAAGTTTCTCTTCAGAGCCTCCTGGTTGGTGTTGATTTCTTTAAGCTCGTTTTCAATTTTCTCAAAGTTTGCCTGGAAGATGTGAAAAGGAGAAAGAAAAAGGACTTAAAGCAATTCTGTAAGTGCTGTTCAGTCTATCAACACACAGAAGCAGGTGAGATGCTTCACATCCCCACCTAATCTGCATGGATTTACAGGTGCATCTCCAGCTTCCTGTGGCACAGATCCAGATCTGCCACATCTGCAGGCAACTTCAGACTTCTCACACTCAGCCAGACTTTTATGGACTGAATTGATAGAGTTCCTTCAAATCATTAAAATCGTGATAAACTTTATGACCCCCCACCATAAATCACGTGGTGCCAGCAGTTTTTGGCTCATTTCAGTGGCGAAATTCCTGTTGAGTTACTCCCACTTCTGTATCTGGACAAACACAGCCAGCCCAATATGAGCTGGCAGAGCTGCTTCCAGGGACAGCCAGAGACTAAGCTAATGCCCCCCTGCCACTAAACTCTGTGGGCATCGACCAACAGAGACAATTTTCCCTGTTTCCATCCAGAGTCAAACACTAGTTGAGTGTTAACACATCATTACCTCCAGGTCAATCATGTCACGGGGAAAAGGCACCTCTGGGTTTTCGCCAGTGTCCATGATAGGAATGTTTGCCTTTTTAATCTCCTTCTCCACAAACCCTGAAGAGACAGCATGAAAAGGGTAAATTACAGACACTTCAGAGTCAAAGTTACCCCAGCCTGCACCTGGCCCCAACAGCAGCTGATTCCTTCACCTCCTATTCCACGATTGTCTGACTCGGCCAGTTATCTTTCGAGGGGGACATGAATCCCTGGAGGCAGCGAGCCGTGGCTGTGCCCGCACCCCTCTGCTCTGCACCTAACACTGCCCTGCAGCTTCACCCTGCCTTGACTGGGTTTTTGTTATTTTATCAAAAGCTGCAGAGTCAGAACCACATCAGCCCCAGCGGGAACGTACGGAGCTTTCGGTCCATCTCCTCGCACCTCCGGACTTCATTGACGAATTTACGGTGGAACACGTTCACGTCGGGGTTCAGCTGCAGGGAGAGACACGGGACTCAGCAAACCCCCCCCAGCCCCGGGGCCGAGCCGCCGGGCAGCGGGGCCGGTGCCCCCGGGCCCCACCGGGCATGGGGGCGGGGCCGGGCGGGGCTCCCGCTGCTCCCGGTGCTCCCGATCGCCCCGGTCCCGCGG
>VZTH01015377.1:0-17191 GCA_013397815.1 Aleadryas rufinucha | reverse complement strand
CGCTGCATGATTTGGGTTATATTGTGCTCCTGGTGTGTCTCCGAGGCAGAAAAGGGGCTCAGCTGGAGCTAATCCAAACACGGAAAATGACTCCTGGCATTCCAGCCCAGGGCAGTCGCTGTGGGCACAGAGGCACTGAGTGGGGCACTTGGTCTCACTGAGCCCCAGGAACAGATGTAAATCCCTGTCCTGTCGGTTTATGTGGTTCTATCCAGGCTGACCTACTCAGGCAGATTTTTTTTTTTTTTATTATTCCCAAATGGAGATCCAAAGGCAGAGAGATGCATTGGAGTCACACATGGAATGGATGACAGGCCCACAAGGAGCTCTGCTCTGCGTGCATCCTGTCCCGTACCTGAATCCCTACACATTTATCTGTGGAAGCCCACCCTGGAGCAGGTGTCCCCAGGGACAAACAGCTCGGGGGCCTTGGGCTGGCTGCCTACAGTGAGGGGTTTTTCCATGGAACTCTCATCAGCAGCAAACACTGGAAATAAATGCTCTGGAAAAAGGTCCATGCAAGAAAGAACAGCGTACAGAAAGCAGCCTGTTTTCACTACGTGACATAATGGCTGTTGTGGGGGCACAGGGTACAATTCTGTGATCCCAGAGCCACCAGGCCGAGGTCAGTGGGGAGAGTGAGCGGTCACGGGGCAGGGACGCGGCAGGGAAAGTGCTGACTGCCCTGAGCATTGTGAATGAACAATGTCCCTCTGCATCTGTGGGATGTCCGGGTTCCCCAGTGTGAAGTTGGGATGGATCATTTCTCCCAGTCTGCCCTGAGGCAGCTGAGCTGGAAGGAGCCCAGGGCTCTGGGGCATTCCTGGTATTTGCCAGCCAGTGGCAAAGGCCGGGAGCGGACTTGGCCTGGCAGGAGGCAGGAGGTGCTGAGGATGAATAATTGTTGTCAAAGCTACAGAATGAGAGAAGCTGCCACCTTCCCAGTGTGCCCACAGCCTTCCCAAGTGGCAGCTCTGTGCATGGGAGCTTGGTTCCCTCTGGCTGAGCCAACCCCAGAAGTGAAGGGTCTGGCCCAGGGTCTGGCACAGGGTCACTCCCAAGATCTGAATTTTCCTTCTCCGCATTCCTGGCGTGCTCCAGCTGGGTTGTTGCAAAGTCTGTGGTGGCACCTCCCACGTGTCTCCCTGTTTTGAATCATTTAGGGGTTTTACCACTAAATCCACAAGTAACCCGCTGTATTTGGGCTTTGTTTACAAGCACAGTTTTGTGCAGTGTACACTGCAGAGTGTCCTGCAATTAAAGTCTGGTGACTGGATCTGTAGAAGGCTCAAGGATTGCGGAGCTGGGAGAGCTCCTTTAGGGGGAGTGCCCAGCTGCCTCACTTCAGGAGTGAATTATCCTTTTCTGGGCTAAATCTGCGTGGAGACGTGTTGCACCCTGCATGCACTGTGTGTGCCTCTTGTACATTCACATACATGGGAGGGGGCATTCTTGAGATACCAACGTTTTCATGCTGTAACTACTGAATTCAAATTGTAGCATTTCTTTAAAATATTGAAAATCAGGTTCTCATAGTCCTCGGAAAAAAACCCCAAACCGAAGTATTGGCAAAAGGTCTGAACTTCCAGCTGAACTTCAGCGTGTGCTGTTGTTTAAACCAGCCTTCAATGCACACAGCTGTGCCCAGATGGGGCTGCTTGCTTCCCACTCTCTTCCCAGCAGCTTCCCGAGCCATTTACTAAAGGATTTTGTTTTTTCCTCCCGTTACTTACAGTGCCTTTAGACCGAGGGTAAAGAAGGGGCGGCTGCAGTTCCAGAGCTTTGCATTCCTGGCTGGGCTGTGCTTGTGTTTGCATGCAGAGCCATCGCCTCCCCTCCAACTATTTTAATCATTTCAAAAAGGGTGGGTCAGCAGGCATTTGGCAGCGGCTTCTTTTCTATAGCTGAGGTGGAGTCAGCCAATGACCTGCAAGCCTGGAAAATTTTGCAGGGCAGTTCCACTGGACGGCTGTGCGGAGCTGTGCCATTTGAATTTCAGCACAGACTCTCCCTCACTGCGCTCTCCATTCCTGGCGTGTCTCCCAGTGCGGAGTTAGCTGAGGCTCGGGCTCAGTTTTCCCTGCTCCCTCCCTGCAGTGACAGCTTCTCCGGGCTCCGAGAGCCAGGACTCCCGAGCGACCATGGAGGACACCACCTTGCAAATCATCGAGCCACCCACCGTTTCTGAGACCTCGGAGGAGCAAGCGCCTGAGGAGCCCATCAAGTCAGACCAGATCAACGGTGTGATGGTGCTGACCCTTCTGGACAAGATCATCGGAGCAGTGGATCAGATCCAGCTGACCCAAACACAGCTGGAGGAGAGACAGCAAGAGATGGATAGCGCAGTGACCAGCATCCAGGGAGAGCTGACCAAGCTGACCAAGGCACACACCACCACCAGCAACACTGTCAACAAAATGCTGGAGAAGGTGCGCAAGGTGAGCGTCAACGTGAAAACAGTGCGGCAGAACCTGGAGAAGCAAGCCGGGCAGATCAAGAAGCTGGAGGCCAACGAAGCGGAGCTCCTGAAACGCAGGAACTTCAAAGTCATGATCTATCAGGTAAGGAACCATTTCACTATGTCTTGACATCCTGTTAGTGGGTGTTTTCTTTGCCGAGGGTCCTGTCACGCTGCATGTTCGGTCCAGCCCTCTCCCAAACTCCCCGGATTGTCTGGCAGTCCGAACTGAGGCGGGTCCCCCGGCACTCTCATTTGTGGTTTAACATTTTCTGCGTGTCCTAAGGCAAAGTTTGACAGAGTTGTCCCATTTAACAGGAATTTTAATGCAGATAGGGAACGAGGCCCTAAGAACTCACTGCAATGGGCCAGAAGTATCAAAATAATCCGATTTTACTGCTTAGCTCAACAAAGAGCAAGAGTGCTCTGGGATCTGGAAGGGGCTGTTGTAAATCCGTCTGCCAACGTCTCTTCTACCAAGAGACACCATGTGTATGGCTACGTGGAGACCGATAATATTTCAGATTTGTGACATGCATCTGGTAACAAGTGATAGTAACCCCAGCCTCAGGGTTAATCTGTCCAGCCAGGGCAGATAGAGCTGTCAGAGAAAATCCAGCCCAGCCCCCTGACCTGCTCGGGGCAGCCTTTGCTGAGAGCTTGTACGATTCCCACCTTCTTTCTTCCGCATCCTGCAAGCCTTGAGCATTCTTGTTGTTTGGTCTCAATAACAGCTTTGGTTTGCTTGATGCTCACCCCCAGCACTAAGTGTTGGAGTTTTCACTTAACATTAAACAGGGGGAGAGAGAGGAACGCGGTTCCGTCAGGTTTCCTGCCTGGATTTAGTTTTCCGCAGCAGAGCAAACTCTTTTATTGGGCCACGGGAGAAAAGTGAGCGAAACAGTTAATGCTACAATTGGAAGCCTCTGGGTTAATAATAGCCAGCGCTGGGGACAAATGGAGAAGCTTCGAGTGCTGATCATGGGAAGAGAGAGAAGAAAAGCAGAATGAAAGGGAGAATGGTCCTTACTGTGAGGTCTGAGGGCGAGTGGCTCATGACAGGCTCAGGGGTAGGACACGTACAGGGCCCGTGGGACTCCTTGATTCAGAGCTTGAGCATTTGTTGTTTTATCGCGGCTGAACGGCTCAAATACTTGAGCCTGGTGAGATCATACAGGAAACACAACCAGTTACAGACAGATACATGTGTATGGATTTATTACAAGCTCTTTGTATCAATTTATCCATGGAAAAGTAAAATAGAAGCAACAACCACTGCAAAATGAGAGGAGTGAAGAGAATTGTTTAAACACGACATTCCATGTCAGTTACGGAAATAGGTAGGAAGTTGGCAAGGTTCAAGGTCCTTGGGAAGCATCCCAAACATCTGCAGGTTAGTGTTTCATGAGCAGTTTGTGTTGGTTTGCTGTGGCTTATTGATACTGAGCAGAGTTTGTTTCTGAATATGAAAAAGCAATCCTGCTTCTAAAGGCTTGGGGCCTGCCCTTGCTGCTGTGGTGAGGGCAGAGCAGCCTCGGAAAGAGTTGTTTGGCCAGGGACAGTGTCAGGGACTTGGGAATTGTGGAGATATTCGGGGAAGAAATAATTAGGGATTTGGAATAATTTCCCAGCGTGGAATTTAGTGTGATTTGAATGTCACGGAGCACAAGTAAGGGATTCTCCAGGTTTGCACCATGTGAAATGGAGCCTTTTGTGCCCTCATGGACATCCTGGCGCTTCCATGGGAGCCAGAGCAGACCCGGCCCCAGTGGGAAAGCATCGAGCGCTTTTCCATCCACCCTGGGGGTTAACTGAGGAATTCACTCTGCTCTCCTAACAGTGTCTGCAATTAAAACAAAATAATTACAAAATAAATCTCATCTAATTCAGTATCTCACTTCTCAGACCCCCCACCTACCAAAGTGTCTGTTGAGTATGTTACTGGTCATGTAATTATTTCTGCAGTGCTGAGCACATTATTGCTCCTCTCTGACTCAGGAAAAGCTGCTCTGCCAAGCTGGGAGTGATTTCTATGTGTTTTCAGTTGCTGTGGCAAAAAGTCCAAAGATTTATTAGTCTTTTCTTTTGGGGAACAAGAGATAAACTCATCCTAAGAGACGTAAAATATTCCATAATCCCAGCGGTGGCTGATTTTGGGTGAGAGAGCTGAGCAGAGCAAGAGTCGTGCTCTGAAGGATTCAATATTGCACAGTTCTGCAGTTGGAAGAAATAAAGGAGGTAAAAATAAATGAGCTCTTCACTGGTTCTTGATGTTTGATTATTCTCTCAGCATTCAGTCCTTGTGGAGGGATTGTTTCAGGAGTGCAAATAAGACCTTTTGCACCTCAGAGGGGAAGTCAGACTGCCTGTGAGAATTGTGTTTTGCTCGCTGTAGATTAGGAGGAGATGAAAACCAAATTTTATTCAGGGGAAGCCCGACCTGTGGGATGATCCTGAGCACATCTGCTGGGGCAGTTTCAAAATCTGTGAGAGAAAGTGCAGGGCTGGATCTCACTCCCACATCCTGGCTAAGGGGAGGTGTTGAGCAGAACGTTTACAGGCGTCACTCTCAGTCCCGTCCATGCTCACGTTTTCTCACTTGCTTACCCTCTTTGAGCTGATTTTGCCAGGAGCTGGTCTGATTTCTACCAAGTTAAGAGTTTTTGTATAGATTTAATGTAGGGAATTAGATCAATTCTTTAGAATAAAACTCAGAAACAACCATACCCCTCCAAATTGCCCTATCTTGCTCTTTTGAAAACTTGCCGAGCCAAAGCAGAGGTGAGAGCTTTGACAGGCTACTGTGTATGCAGACATTCAGTGCAGAACTTACCTTCCTAAAAAGTCTGACATCACTGAGTGCCTGCACTGCTCAGCACTCCCTGGGAACAGAGCTCAGAGCTTCCTTTGTGCCTCTGTCCCGGGCTCCTGTCTTTCAGAGAAATCAGGACACCAAAAAATTTGGTGAGAGTGGTTGCTAATAAAAACAAACTAAAGTGACTTCATCCCAGATCTCCTGGTTTTAGGATCCTGAATCAAGGGCTGGTTACTGCAGTTCATGGTTAAATAATGGATGTCCTGTGCAAGCAGCTACTGCTCTGAAACCAGATTTTGTGCCATGTTCAGCTGGAGAGTGGCACGCGGCAGTTTATGTAAGCTTGGCATTTTCCTCCAAACAGTTTTTGACAATTAAACTTATTCCTGCAAATGTCAAAGGCTGATTTTCTCACAACCGGACAAACCCTTGCAGCACTCGGCACACACACAGAGTATTGAATTTCTAAAGTGTGCCGGTCCTTTATTTTGAGGCTCGTGTGGGCGCCGAGCTCCGGGAGCTCTGGCTCGGGATGTGCAGTGTTTTTGTTGGGAAGAGCAGCCTCTGTCCGTGGGGTGTGAGTGTTCCCCACGTTGTCCTTTTCGGAGGCTCCAGTGGGGCTCATCTGCTCTTCAGGGGGCTTCGGTGGCCGCTCTGAGCTGTGTGAGATGTGAGTTTCCGTGGGAAGGGCTGTGCAGTTGGGAGAGCAGGGTGGGACCTGGATCCCAGCCATGCAGTGTTGGGTGGGTAGGGCTGGGCAAGGAAATATAAATAGCCCAGCCTGGCTTTGTGCTCGCGTGGGCCTTATACGGACGGGAGCAGCGAGACTGTACATCGTGAGAAGGAGGGGTAGATTTCAAACCCACACATTAATGTGACAGATTTAGAGGCAAGACCTGAACTGCCTCGGTTTTGGGTCTGCACTCCTCAAAAGAGAGTGTGGCAAAGGACATAAAGAAAAGTGCTCAGGGGGCTGAGGAGAAGCACAGGGCAGGGAGCCCAGGGCATACAAACCCAGTGCCCCGGGGCTGCAGCCTTTCTGCACTGCCCAAACAGAATGGCAGCTGCCCTGAGCTATGGTTTTGTTTCAAATTAATCACTCAGAAACAAAACCATGATGAGTTTAATGGCAGTGGGGCATTGACAAGAGCCAGCAAGATCCGCAGGCCTGAGGGACAGCCTGGGTGGGTGACGTGCCTGTAGCTCAGTGGAGCTTGCCCAGCTACCAGCATTAAAAAGTAAATAGGAATTTCCAAAGCAATTTGGGTGACAGCACTGGGATAGGCACGGGCACCAGGTACCCACGGGGTGCTTTTCCTGCAAGACCAGCTGGCTGCATGTAGCTGAGAGCTCTCTGTGCTGGAACACCCATCCCTCTTCCCAGTGGGTCACTGCAGGGATTTGCATTGCAGCAGCCACTGTATTTATTTTCTGATATTACTTTAAAATAAAAAGCTGGTTCCACTTTCACTGCAAATCCAGTCTAAAGCAGCTCCTGTCAGTGCTGACTCCATTGCAGAAGCACCACCTGAACATCCCAATGTACAAAAATCTTGCATATTCTCTGCATATTACGGAATTATAGGAGTCTCAAGATAATAATTCAGAGGAGACTGAGCCTTAAAAAAATGCCAGGATGTTAATAGCTCTGACTTCCAGGATTTTTCTTAGTACAGATTACCAGTCTACCAGTAGACAACTCTGGAGCATGGATTTCTCTGTTGCAGTCTGGTATCAACTGCATTAATATTTCATTGCTCAGCTATTATTTATAAGCAGTTGGTGCCAGAACTGTTTGCTTTGCTGAAATCCTTTCACCATTATAGTTACAGACTGAGCTGTGCAGCCATAAATTGTCTCAGAGCAAAGGGCCAGAGGCTGCCCAGCCGTAGGGATGGGGTTAGATTGGGTGAGTAGTGGCTCATGAAAACAAACCCAAGGTAATATCCCTCCTGATCACGTATTCCTCCCTCAGGCCTCTCATGTGCACAGCCCAGAAGGCACAGCAATGACTCATAAACTATTCAGCAACAGGTTTAGCCCTCTTTTATCCCATTTGGGATTGTCCTCTTGATTCTGCTAGATCTCCTACAACTTACAGGGCGCCTGCAGAATTGTGGGTCCACCGTCCAGCTGCGAGGTGGACAAAGAGCAGAAACACAATGTGCAGTATCAGTAAAGGAAGATCAAATATTTAGAATGAAACGTCTCAGGATGTTTAGTCTCCAGTTTTATGTGAGGATGCAAATGTCAGTGTCTGCAAATCATCTGTAATACAAACCTCATCTTTGCTGCTTTGCTGTCCAGGAGCAGCTCTGGAGACATCAATCAGCTCAGACAGATCTATCCGGGAGAAGTAGATCCGAGAGCAAAGCCAGTGGTACAAACAGACTGATAATGGCAGCAAAACTTTTTGATGCTGTCAGTGTGGAAGAAAGTGCCTTTTCACTCTCAATCTATTTACTTCTCTGTTTCCTACAGCCCTGCCTCTCTTCTGACTCACTATAGGCAAAAGTATTTTTCCAAGCACAACCTCCTCCTCTCCCCACCCTCCCTCCCTTCCTTTGCACCAGCTCCGGTGCCTGTACCAGGCTGTTGTTTCTCACAGCTGATGAAGCAGATCCAGCTTCCAGAACATAGGGTAACTGGATGTGCCTGATAGAATGAAGTGCCAGGCAGATTGCACAACACCCAGAATTTTGGAGGGTGGGAGGACTCTGCTAGTCAGGGAGATGCTACTTGAGAATGAACTACTTATCCCTCTAACATTTACCTAATCCCAACTTGATTTGCTTTCTCCCCTCGTATTTTAGATCTTTTTCTCTCAGTAATATTCCTTGGTGACTTCTTACTGCAGGATGCAAAAGTCTCATTTCTAAGGCTTGAGGCTTCTCTTTTCATGAACCTCTTGGCACTATTGGAGACAAACTTTGTCCAACCCTTGGAACCCACAGTCAAGGCCATGCCTGACTTTGCTGTGTCACTGGGTGCAGACATCTAGGAGCTGCTGGGAATTATCCAGTGCTGGTTTAGGGTAAGGTCAGTACGTGACAAAACCAGCGGATAGAGTTCTGGAGTTGCACCCGGCTGTTTCAATCTCTGCAGCCTCTGCACTTGAATTAATCAACACAGGGGTTTAAAATCAACTCCCTTTTTTTCATGGTCTTACACTTACAAGCAAACTCTGAGTTCAGCTACGCCACAGCAAAGGGAGACATGTCCCCAACAGGTGACACTGAATCCCTGTGACCGTGAGCAGAGTCTGGCCCTGTGGCAGTGGCAGTGTGAATGTGCCTGAACCCACAGAAGGGATCCTGTGTCTCCTGGGACCTTCTGAATCAGAGACAGACACTCTTCCATCTATAGATCTTTGCTGACTCTTTTCTGTCAAATTCTGCTTCCTGGCTGCTCCCTTTACTAAAACGTACCCCTGTGCCTTTTCTCTCTGCCTGTTCTCGTGCTAACGCGGATCACTGTTGGCATGTTCCCAATCAGATTCCCGGCAGGAACAGGTAAGTGTTTCCATTGTGCTCCCTTTCCCCGGCCATTGAAACGCAGTTTTCCTCATCTCAGCCCGAGAAGAACCCGCGCGTGTGCCTTGAGTCTTCGCCAGGGACTGCCCTCTGAGCCCACCCCGTGGAGACAGGCCCGGGGCAGCAGAAGACACGCGAGGAGGCAGCAGTTTAGGGCCTCGTCAGCGGCACCCCCCGAAGATCACTCTGAACCTCTTCAAAGCTCTGGGAGCTGCTGATTCCGAGCCTTTGCTTCTCTGCCTGCTTGGGGCTGCCTCAGGCTCTCAGACCCGCAAGGCTGATCCTGCTGCTGACTAATTCGCTTTCTGCATGAGCGTGGGTGTGAGGAGCTGGGATTTTCCCTCAGGCAATCTGGGAGGGAGGAGCTGCTGTGTGGCTTGCATGAAGGGCGGCAAGTGGCCAGGGGCAGTTGGCTCTGCTGGCATCTGCTGTGACTGGGCAAATCCCACCTGTTCTCTGAGCCGCTGCTTCTCCCTCTGAAACACAGCCCCGGAACCCCCACCTCCTCAGGCTTCTTGTGAGCATTAGTTTGTGATTGTGAAATGGTTTGAAGTGGTTTGAAGTTGTTGTTTTAAACAGGTAGAACAGGCAGAGAGCACAAACTGTGACATAAAGTTCCAGTGCCTCGGGCAGCCCCTGCAGCATCTCCATTTCTGTCTGGCTGCAGCCCCTGGCGCTGCTTGCTCGGAGTCAGGCCCTGCCTGACCACGCTGGACTGGTGACTTTAACTGCTGTTCATATAACATTTAGGCCACAGAGGCCACAGTGGCATATTGCCTTCCTGCCATTGTGCAGCTACTGGACAAAATGCGCCAAGCTCTTTGGGGGTCACCCAGCACTGTCCAGTGGGAATGGCTGCCTGGGTGGACAGGACTGTTCCAAGAGCCAAGTGAGGGTGAACCCGGTCTCTGGGCAAAGCTGCCAGGGAAAATTCCTTTTCAAGGAGGGTATCAGATGTAAAAAAAGCCCCTTTTTTTTTGTGATCTAGCAAAAAAGAAACCAATCTAGCAATCTAGTAGTTTCAGTCTCCACAGAAAAGGTCTGTTCCACCCAGGCACTGCAGAGGAAAGCACAGCCCCCTCTGTGCAGGGCATCTGGACACTCCTGAGCTGTGCTAGGCTCAGGGTGCTTCTCAGGCCTGTTGCTGTTACTCACGAAGAGCTGAATCCTCCTTCCCATGACACTGCTGGAAGGTCAGCACAGAACGGTCTCCTCTGGGGCCTGGCAGAGCAGAGCAGTTATCATGGCAACGGGAGAGCAGAACTTGTTCTCCTCTGGCACAGCTTGACCTGACCTGGAGGGCTGTTTGCTGCCCGAGCTCCTAACCCTCCCCCGGCCTCCCCGAGGCCAGGGCCGGGCTGTGCTGCCCGGGGTGGGCAGAGGGAGGGCTGGGGTGCAGGAGGGGCTACGGGCTCCAGCTCACCCAGCGTTGGGATCAGTCCGATTTGGTCATAGTGGAGCCCAGGAATGTGAGCTGGTCGTTTTCTGCACGTTATGGCTGCAAATGTCAACCAACCTCACTGTTTGTGCTGTTGCAGTTGTGTAAAAATAACGTAGTGAAATGAATTGCAGATGTGATTTGCATGTGCATGTGAGAACCTTCCATTAAACCTTCCAACTGGAGACTGGAGTGGCTGGGAGTGCTGGGACTCTGTTTCTTACACACTGACTGGGAATGCAGCTCAGCTCTGTGCCTCCTTGGCCTTTTATATGCCAGGGGAAGTGTTTACGTGTGTTGTAGCAACCAGGCGGGTGTCCATGGCCGTGGGCTGCGGGTGACTCACTGCCAGGGAACTCGAAAACAATGTCAGATAAAAGCCCGCTCAGGGGAGCCGGGAAGAGACTGCTGTGGATCCAACAGCTCGGAATTGTTTGAAGTAGGAGGACACAGAGCAGCTGGCAGCCAGCTGCCTTTGGGGCTGGCTGTGGGCACTGGGGCCCCTCTGGGTGCCCACAAAGTCCACAGATGGACCGGCCCAGTGCCAGGGAGCTTCCCGAAGCACAGCTCTTCCCAGGAGGTCTGTGCCGCAGGGACAACACACGTTCCCTGTCCCTGTCCTGCTGCTGGGTGCAGCTCTGCACCCTACACAGAGCAGGGCCAGAGTCTGCTGCTGCTGGTACCAAAGTCTTCTGAAAAATGTTGTTTACCCGCTGTCCTTGTGCCAGTTGGATCCAAGCTGAGAGGACAGAACTGAATTGCCTCTGCTGATTGGGAGCCAGGCTTTGAACACCCCAACAGGCAGGGATGCCAAGACCCAGGATTTTGGACTCGCCCACTTCAGGATCAGTGTTTTCCGAGTAAAAATAGAATGCCTGGTGTTAAAAATGTGGCTCAACTGGATGAGTCATGAGTGAAATGAAGCGCAGAGAGCATCATGCCTTGCTCAGAGCAGGGATATGTGCAGCAGCCACCCGTGGACCCAGGATGGTTCTTGATTGTTCCAGTCACATCCCATTATCCTCCACCCCTGTGTCTGCAGGCATGTCCTGCCCACACCAGGCAGTTCCCCTTCCCCTTCCCCACTGGAGAAACCTCCCAGGCGGGGAGGAGGAGACTTTTGGTGGCTTTTGGGCAGTGCCTGGGTGCAGGGGGGGAGGTATATGCAAGGGATGCTAAGCAGAATGTGCTCATCCCCATTAAGATGTGCCAGAGCTGTGGATGTTCTTGCACCAGCTGTGCTGTGCCTGAACCCCCAGGAATGCTCCCTGAATGCAGGTGAGCTTGGACTTTGGGGAGTGTTCCACAGCACCCTGCTGAAACTCCTCCAGCAGTCCCCCAGCTGGTTATATACTGCTCAGATCAGCATCAAAGTGAGGAAGAGTTCGGTGGGGGTGGGAAATGCAGGAATTATACCATGCTGAGGAGAGAGGCCAGGAGCAGGACGAGAAGGGTTTCCCAAGCACAGCCGGAGAAAAGCTCTCGGAAGCAGTCCCAAGGGGGCAGGCTGCGATCCTCACGTATGGGAAGGGCTGCATTCCCTCTGTGCCTCTGGGTCTGATCCATGAGGTGCCTCCTCAGAGAGGCAAGAGCAGAGCCGTGAGTGCTGCTGGGCTGGGGTTGGGCTGTGGGGATGGAGCCGGGCCGGCAGAAGTGTGTGAAGTGCAGCCCAGGGGATCACAGAGCCGGGCAGCAGCTGCTGCTCTCTTGGTGAAGTGCAGGATCAGGGAGAGCTGCAGGCACCCCAAAAGGGGTTGCTCCCGCTGTGCCATGTATCCAGAGCTGCTGCTGGCCGTGTCTTCATGGCTGTGAGGGAAGAGCAGCAGGATGCTGCTGATGCTGGCGCAGCCCATCCCACCACATCAGAAAATTCAGTCAGGAGCTGGATATACTGCTGTAACATGAGGGAAGGTGGTTGTTTATGTGACAGACGTGGAGTTTTTGAGGTGGTGTTTCTTTCTGCAGACACATATTCTGGAGCTCACAAGGGGCTGATAGGATCAGGGTTTGCAGGATATGGCCCATTTCCAGGGACAGCCGTGCCAGGCGAGAGGGGGATGCCTTTGTTCTGGCTCATTGTGTTGCCTCAGAGGGAAGGAAGTGGCTGGAGTTCCTGATGTTCTGCTGGCTGGGCAGGGTCCCTGGAAGTTTCTGGGATTGCTCTGGCAGGTGTTGTTGTGGAGAACAGGATCCCTGCCTTCCCTGTGATGTGGGTTTGCCCTGGACTGACCTGGCCCTCTGGAGAACGTGTGTATTGTTTTCTGCTGAAGTGGCTCATCAAATGAAGAAAACATATGTTGGCCACTTCACCTTAATCTTCACAAAGTGTTTGGGACCTGACCTGTGATCTGGAGGGTGAAGAGCTTCACCCTGCACAGCTCTCTACTCTGAAGAAAACCCAGAACGAAACCTCTGCTCCAGCAGGCTCTGTATTTTCACCACAGACACTGCAGCCTGTGCCATCCTCACTGAGCCCAGTGCTCCATGGAGCTGGCTTGTCACTGCTCACAAAGGTTTCTCCAGATGCCCTTGTGCTTCCAGAACTTCAGCTGGCCCAAGGAACAGCACCCGTGCTTGGGAAAAAATGAGAAAGCAGCTGAGAGCATCTGGATTTCACCCAGGTGAAGCTGTGCTGGTGTCACGTATTCAATGAGTTGTGTCACTTCTCCAGGGGTGCAAGGGAAGACAGGGCTGGGGACAGCGCAGAGGGCCAGGCACAGCGCTCATGTCTGCAGGGAGGGCATCTCCTCCTGCCTCTGTCCAGGGGCTCAGGCCAGAGCCACAGAGTGGCAGTGACCTTGGTCAGCCAGGGCAGTGACATGCAGTGGGACAGCGCTCAGGGTGTGGGTGTGCACACACGCCGTCCCTTCCGGCGCTGAGCAGGGACCGGGATGTTCTGTCCCACGGCAGCACCAGGGACACCCCTCCTTGTGCTTGATGGTGTCCTGGACATCCCTGGTGTCCTGGCTCTTGGCACCTGCGCAGCTCGTTCGTGCACGGCTGTGGTGGAGCAGTGGCAGCTGCTGTGACATGCAAAGCATGGGAGGTGCCACAGCAAAGTCACCCTCCTGGGTCACAGGGCAGCTCCCCAAGGCGGGGGCAGGCAAATCACTGCCGGTGTTCCAGGGTTTGCCATGCACTTCAAGCACTTGGGGTACACCAGGGCCTGCCCCTTGATTTCCCTGGGCCCAGCTCCTGCCAGTGCAGGACTGGAATCCTGTCCTTGCTCCGTTCTGCTGCTGTCTGCCCCAGGGCTCAGAATGGCACCTAGCTGTCCTGCTGCCCAGGCTCTTCTCCAAACCTCAGCCCAGCAGCTCCACGTGCTGTGTGCCCGTTCCACACATTGCCCTTTGGCTGCTGCTGGATTTCTGACAGTGCTGGTCCTGGCAGCTCCCACCTCTCCCACCCAGCTCTGTAGATTAAAACCGCTTGGGCAATAAATTTCCGAGCGTGGGCTGCAGCCCCGCAGCTGTGACGCTCCGTACAGTGATGGGCTATTTCCAGCCTGTCCCAGGAACAGAGAGGTGAATCACTGCAGCAGGGACGCATGCTATGTGCCGCTCAGATGAAAACCAATCTCGCTCCAGACCTGTGCCCCTCTCGCGGGCACATGCTTGTCCTCTGCCACCAGGATCAGAAACTTGGCTGGCTCAGGCTCGTGGAGAAGCTGAATGAATCCAGCCCTGCCCCAAGTAGAGCTGTGTAGCCTTGCAGACCAGGCTGTGTGAGTCGGGGCCACTGTCTCCACCATCTCCAGATGTGGACTCGGGCGAATTCTCTAACTTATTCCCCAGTGGAGAAATAGGAAAAACAGGGCAGCCTGCTGCATCCCAAGAGATGTCCCAGCCCCACATCTGGATCCTGAGGCCTTGGGAAAGTCTGAGTGCAGTCTGGAGGTGGCCAGGACAGTGTGTGCACACTGGAGCTGTGGCCAGACTCTCAGCTCCGGCTGTGCCTCTGCAGCCCTGTGCTGTGCCTGGGGCCACAGCTGGACCTGGCCAGGCTGGAGACCTGAAGACCACCATCCTGTGGCCAGGAGTGAGGGGCTGTGATGGCCAGATCCTGGGATAAAGATGAAACTGGAGGGCACAGGACTGTGACAGGGGCAGAGGAGGAAAGGAAAAGGCTCTAGTTTCAGTGCTAGGCTGCCTTTCCATACTTTTGGGGTCACAGATGAGTTTGGAGCCAGCCCAGGGTGAGAAGAGCTGGTGCCTGAGTCCTGGTACGAGAGAGTCCTAAGCAGATCCTCTTCACAATGACTTATCAGCTGCAGTACGGGAGGATGAGCCCAGGCCTGAGGTACCTGGGTCTGTTTAGCCGGGTGGAGGCTGATGTCTCCATGGCACCGTGGGAGGGAGGACGGGCTGGCTCCAGGGCTGCCGATGTGTGTGTGTCTCACTGGCTCCGCTCTGTGTCTTGCAGGATGAAGTGAAGCTCCCATCTAAACTGAGCATCAGCAAGTCCCTAAAGGAAGGTGAAAAGGTGGAGAAGGAAGGCGAGGGTGAGGAGGCGCCTGTGGGTGAGGACCATGCAGAGGAGGACCACATCCAGCTCTCCTCGGATGAGGAGGTGGAGATTGAGGAGATTATCGAAGAGTCACGGGCAGAACGCATCAAAAGGAGCGGCATGAAAAGGGTGGATGACTTTAAGAAGGCGTTTTCAAAGGAGAAGATGGAAAAGACTAAGCTAAAGACCAAGGAGAACCTGGAGAAGACCCGCCACAACTTGGAGAAGACCCGCCACAACCTGGAGAAGAGGATGAACAAACTGGGCACGAAAATTGTGACTAATGAAAGGAGAGAGAAGATGAAGAGCTCTCGGGACAAACTGAGGAAGTCTTTCACCCCTGACCACACCATCTATGCCAGGTCCAAGACAGCCGTCTACAAAGTGCCACCCTTCACTTTCCATGTCAAGAAAATAAGAGAGGGTGAGGTGGAGGTGAAAGCCACAGAGCTGGTGGAGGTTGGTGGAGAGGAGGGAGAAAATTCAGATCTGATGCGTGGGGAGAGCCCCGACATGCACACACTGCTGGAGATCACGGAGGAGACTGACGCGGTACTGGTGGACAAGAGTGACAGCGAGTAGGACAGGCTGCAGCGCGCAAGGGTTGTGGACGACGGCTGAACACATTATCACTCACATTTCGAGCTCTCCCTGCCCTGGAGCCCCAGGGAAATGTACACGATGCATCCTTCTTACCCTGCAGAGCCGACGCCGATCCCCTGCCTGCTTGTACAAGGTGTATTTTATATTTTAGTTTTAGCACACATTAGGAACACGGAACTGTTTTTCTTACACTACTAAATCACCCTCAGAGACCATTCCTGCTGCAGCCTTCTTGCCCCACACCTGAAGATGGGCTTTGAGTGACAGGGCCCTAGCCCAGCTGGAGAATGCTGATCCCAAGACAATGGCTGTACAGCTGAAAGTTCAAGAGTCCTCCATAAGAAACACCTGGTGTCAAGAAAGCTTCCTGCAAGTAGCCCACCAGCCCACACCACCCAGCCCCCTGTGCCAGGCTGCACAGCCACCCCTCAGGCAAGAAGACTCCCAGCACCCAAACCAGCTGCTCCTTCGGGGGACCAGAGGAACTGGGATGCAGCTGGTGCGTGGGAGGGAAGAGCTGAGCAAGTCCTGTTGATGGGCAGAGCACGGCAAAGCTGAGCTGGCGTGGGGCAGATGGGGCTGCTCCTCTCTGCCCTCCCAAGGACTGGGTGACCTTTGCATGAAGCCACCCTGCAGCTGGGCCTGCCGTGGGTCACACAGCTGGGACCCGCTGCTCCTCCCTGCTGTGCCCCAGGGCCATGGCAGGAACAGCGCAGGCTGCAGGCTTCCCGCAGGGCTGCCAGAGATCCAGGGTCCATGGCGAGTCCTGGGAGGAGCAGGGAGCAGCATGGAGGTGGCGTGCTGGATCTGCTCCCACCACACCCACGGAGGTGGTGGCAGCAGGCAGCGAGGTTCAGGCTTGCTGCCCTGGGAGAGGGGGACACACAGGCAGCGATGCCGGAGCAGCCACCACGGCTAGCGACTTGTTTCCAGAGGGATACGGGATGCACTGCTGCCATGTGAGGCACCAGACCATCACAGAGAAGCCGTGACACCTGTCCAGCACCGGACCTTGAGCATTTCTGAGCGTCTGCTTTCTGCAGGGGTCCTGGCACAGCTCAGGCTCATGCCCATGCCCACGTCCTGTGCTTTCCTCCCTGTGTCCCGCTTTCTGCAGCTTCCCTCCGTGCCCTGAGCGAGGCAGCACGAAGGCAGCACACGGTGGCTTGGGGGCTCTGCCTGGCTCGGCCCCGCTTGGCTCTCACATACTCAGCCCCCGCTGCAAGCCCCAGCCCCGCATCCCCCATCCTGCTCCCCCAGCACGAGGCTGCTGCTGCTGCTCACATAACCCAATATATAAACTTGCTTTTCCTTTAAGAATTATTTTCCTTCATATTGTCCAGTGCATCCAGCCTGTCCCGGCCTCGGGGTCCTGCCGCAGCTTCCCTCCCCACAGAAAGCGTGACCGGCCGGTTCCGTGTGCCGGCTGCAGGCAGCCCTGAGACACCGGTGGCCCCGAGGCTCCCGGTGTGGGGAGGCACCGGGCACCGGCTCTTGGCTGCCGGCGGGGCAGGCGGGGCGGTGGTTCCCGGCCCGGTGTGGGCCCCAGCCCGCAGGCCTCCTGCCCTCACCGAGTCTCTTGCGGGCCCACGGGCAGTTTTCACGCGGGTTTTCTCTGAGCAGCGGGGCCAGGACAGCAGGGCCAGGGCAGCAGAAGCCCGGGTGATCCTCGCCTGTTCCCAGGCTGTGCCCAGGCAGCAGCGCAGCAATAAAGTCTCTTTTGTAAACCACCAGCGTGCGGCCTGTCCATGGCACCGAGCGCTGGGGAGGGGCTGCCACACAGGGACTGAGCCCCACAGCCCTGCGGGGCTGAACCCCAGAACTCCACAGGGATCCAT
>VZTH01015376.1:24119-41930 GCA_013397815.1 Aleadryas rufinucha | reverse complement strand
GAGAGGTGACTCTGGAGAAAGGCAAAGCAGCATCTGCTGTGGGCAGGGAGGACTGAGGGAGCTCCAGGGGTGTCCCAGATGCTCCAGAACCCTCCAGCCCCCGGAGCCACACTCCCAGTCCTGCACTGGGATATTCCCAGCGCTGCAGCGGGCACAGCCTGCTGGGAATTTGGCTGAGCTGGGCACCTGGAATGTGGCAGGGAAGGTGCAAAGCCAGGGCTGTCACTGCTCTGTCCCATGCAGGGGACACACCACAACATGTCACAGCAGCACGGGGAGCAGCTGGGGCTGTGCCAGGCTGAGAAGGGGAATCAGGCACTCGTGTCCAGGATGAGCTGGGCAGGGGGAAGGGGTTGGACTCTTGCTGCTCATTAACACCGTGCTAACGAGCTGCAGGGGCACTGGCTGAGCTCATTCCTGACCAGCTTGGCTCCTGGTGCTCCTGCTCTTCTCCCAGCAGGAATGGCCCAGCTGGAGGCTCTGCACGAAGCCCTGGCACCCACCCAGGCAGCTCCGCGTCCTTCCTCGTGCTGTGCTCCATGGCAACTGGAACTGCCGGCCTGGGAGAGCCTGGGAGAGCCCAGGAGTGGGGCTGGAGCTCCTGGAGAGCCTGGGAGCAGGGCTGGAGCTCCTGGAGGAGCAGGGCTGGAGCTCCTGGAGAGCCTGGGAGCAGGGCTGGAGCTCCTGGAGGAGCAGGGCTGGAGCTCCTGGAGAGCCTGGGAGCAGGGCTGGAGCTCCTGGAGGAGCAGGGCTGGAGCTCCTGGAGAGCCTGGGAGCAGGGCTGGAGCTCCTGGAGGAGCAGGGCTGGAGCTNAGGAGCAGGGCTGGAGCGCGGGGAGAGCCTGGGAGCAGGGCTGGAGCTCCTGGAGGAGCAGGGCTGGAGGCCCTGGAGAGCCTGGGAGTAGGGCTGGAGCTCCTGGAGGAGCAGGGCTGGAGGCCCTGGAGAGCTGTGAGGCCCAGGAGAAGCAGCAGCACTCACCTGTCTGCCTGTGCAGGGGAAGGTTTCGGGTTCTGGCCCCGCTGCCGCTCCTGTTTGGGCGACGAGAGTCTCCCGGTCGCCTTCCTATCGCGAGAGCCTGGTGGGAGAGGAAAAGGACATTCCTTCATTTCCCTGCTTGGCACCAAGGCACAGGTCACCCCCTGCCTGCAGTGACTGACCAGATTGTGCCAAAAAAAAAGCCAAGTCCAGCAGCAGCTGGAAAAACCTCACCCTGCTGTGCCCCCCACGGCTCAGGGGGAGCAGAGAAGCCAGTCAGGGCTGTGCCCCATGGTCGCCTGTACCCACCACCTCCCACTGCCCTTCCTCACCTTCCAGCTGCTGGAATAAGGCTCTTCCATGGCATTTCGTGCCTGCAGAGCTGCTGGCTCTGCCCTGGCAGGTCACAGGGTGTACTGGCTCCAGGAGTGACAGGCGAGGGCAGCTCTGCCGCTTTCGGAGCCAGCGGGGCCTCCCCCGAGGCAGCAGCACCCCCGTGTTTGTTCAGCACGGCTCAGCTGCCAGGCCCTGCCCCAGCAGAGCTGCCCTGGGCACTCAGGGATGCTGGGGAGCAGCTGGGTTATCCCAGGAACAGAGAGGGAATTCTACCTGGAACGCAGCCCTGTGGAGCTGCTGTCCTGCACTGACCTCAGCTGGAGCAGCAGCACCGCGGGCAGCAAAGGTGTGCCAGGGCAGCCCCTGTGTGTGCCAGGGCAGCCCTCTGCTCCTGAGGATGGACACTTGGACAGCCCCAGCCCACAGGGTACACAACAGGTGACACACTCAGGCCACCACCACTGACCAGTTTGGTGCTGGGATGCCGAGGGGCTCAGCCCCAACTCAGCCAAGGACATGTTTGCCACTGGATTTGGGGCTCCACGGCTCGGACTCCCCATCCCTGGAAGTGTTCAAGGCCAGGCTGCATGGGGCTTGGAGCAACCTGGGATAGTGGAAGGCATCCCTGGTCTTTGGTCCCTTCCAGCCCAAACCAATCTGTGCTTCCATGATTTGCTACAGCTTAAAAAGTGCTAACACAGAGACAAGGAAAAGCAGAGAATGACATCGAAGCCTCTCTAGAAACTCTGCTGGCCTGGCCCAGCCACTTGTGTGTGAACCAGACCCCAGTGAACTTCAACCTCAGGCAGTCCCTCGCAGGCTGCCCTTGCAGGAGGTGAATGTTGCAGGTTATTAGCACAGAGCTGCTGCTGGCTGGCACCCAGAGTCAACAGGATCCACCTACAGCTGAGCCACCAGGGAAAACAACATCACGTGGCAGCCCCGACGTCACCGGCAGCCACCTCTGGCTGCCACCTGCCCCCCACCCCCTCTGCCCCTTGGCAGCCACAGCAAGGGCTGCAGGGTGGCACTGAGGTCCCTGCCTGTGGCTGCCAGCTCGGTTTTCCCTGCTGTTCCAGCTGCTGGGGAGGATTGAGGCCCGGGAGAACACTTGGAAAGCCCAGGTCTTTCTAAACATCCAGGGCAGAGCGGGTTGTGTCAGCAGGAGGTGGGGCAATCCGCTCATTTCCCAGGATGGTGATGCAGGCAGGGATTGCATCCCTCCAGCCCTCCTTGGCAGCAGCCCGTGCTCCCTTTCGAAGCACCGCCACCAGCCCGTCCGTCAGGAACACCCCCTGGGATGCGCCGGGATACGGGGCCGGGAAAACTCCGGGATGCAGCAAAGGAAACTCCTGTGACTTGGAATCATGGAATGGGGGAGGTTTGGAAGAGATCTTTAGATGATCCAAGCCAACCTTTAGCCCAGCACCACCAGGGTCACCACTAACCCTGTCCCCAGGTGCCACATCCACACGTTTTTTGAACACTTCCAGGGATGGGGAGTCCCCCACTGCCCTGACAGTCTGTTCTAATCCCTTCTGGGAAAAAATACTTCCTAAAATCCGACCTAAACCTGATTTCCACAGCCACATATCCCAGCCAGCAGCAGTGGGCAGGAGGCCGTGGGGTGGATGTGTCTCTGTGGCTTCAAAGCCAAGGGATTATTCTTTTTGGAGAGCACTTCCAGGGACACAGTGGAGCCACACTGGGCACAGGGTGCCCCTGGCACAGCATGGCAAGGCTGGGATGGGCCTGCCCAGGGCCTCACCCCTGCTGTGTTTTTGCAGCAGGATGGTCAATCCCCCCCCTTTATCCGGTGGCAATCCCACTGTGAGGGTTTGGAAGGACTGCCATGGATCGTCCCAGCTGCTGGAAAGCAGGAGCCAGGGCTGGCTGATGCCTCACCTCTGTCAGGTGACAGGTTGGCCCGTTTGGCTGGAGGAGAGGTCGGCCTCTCTTTGTCTGCTGGCTCGTATCTCTTCCTGCTTCCTTTGTCAGCTGCCTGCAATGGAATTAAAACAACGGAGCTGAGCAGCCACTTCCCTCCCCAGAGGGAAACAGGCACAGCCATTCCCTGGGATGTGCTGCCCAGCTCCTGCTAACCCCTTTCCCAATAAACTCTGCACACACCAGTCCCAGCCATCCCTGAATCCACGTAATTCCCAACCACCAGAAGCCAACAGCAACACCCGCCCTGCACCGGGGTTAGCGCTGTACTAATTTCAGGATAGGAACAGGAAAACAGCAGCTTTTTGGGATGGTTTTTTTTTCCAGCAGCACCAAGGATAGCAGATGTGAAGGAGGCATGTGGAGCCGTGCCTTTTTGCAGGCTGTCATGTGTCACTGCACACTCCTCCCTCCGCAGCAGCTTCCTGGCTCTGATAAAGCCTCCTCACGTCAGAGCACAGGGAAGTGCAGAGATCTGCAGCCTCAGACCGAGCCGGGGAATTTGGGCTGGCAGAGCAAAATATCAAAAACAGGAACCTGCCCACGTGCTGGGGCCAACACCCTGCCCCAGCACCAAACCCCACGAGGCACAACTCCCCCACAACGCTGCGGATTGGGATCCGCGCCGAGGGCTCCAAACCGGGGCAGCGGGATCTGCGGGCAGGGGAACAGCCAGGTGGGCACCCCGGGGAGATGAGGCACTCTCCACTCTTCCCTCTGGACTCGGTGCCTGGCTGTTCCCAGCCCGCTCTGGAGTGGCACAGGAAGCACTCCCGGAGCATCTCCCAGTGGGAAAGGCCCCGGCGCACGCGGGACCTTCGAGCAAGCGGGGAAGAGCCTGGAAGCTGCAGCAGGAATGTGCCCCAGGGAAGCCGCCAACACAGGCCCCAAGTGAAGCCACCACAGGGTGTGTGCTGCCAGACTGGTTCTGTGTGCAGCCCTCTGAGCCAGCCCCAGACCTTCCCGGCTGAGCTCATCCCAACAGTGCCGAGCCCGGAGCTCCCCTCCCGCCAGGATCCATCCCCCCGCTGCTCCGGCCCCTGGGAGCAGGGAATGCCAGCCACCAGGGAATGTCAGCCACCAGGGAATCCCAGCCACCAGGGAATCTCATGGAGCAGGGAATCCCAGCCACTCAGGGAACCTCACCTTGTTCAGGAGGGTCAGTTTGATCTCCTTGTGCCCGCTGAAGCCGCCCTGCTGCGCCTGGGGGGCCGAGGGCTGCTGGCCCTGGGGCAGCTGCTGGGATTTGCTTCCCGGGGTGGGCTTGGCTGATTTCAGGAGCTGAGCGGGCACGTCCCGTTTCCTCTTCTCCTCTTTAGCACTGTCTTCTTTTTTTGACTTTCCTGTTGGAAGCAGAGAGCACAAGTGGTGACTTGGGAATGATTCCTGTTGCCTGCTCGCCCTTTGGGCATGAGGATGCTGCTCCAGGGATGGGAAAAGCCCACAGCAGTAACTCAGCACGTGGCTCTGAGGTTAAGGGATTCAGGAAACCAGAATTTCCACAGAGAGGAACAGAAAAGACAAAGAACAAAAGGCTTTTGACACCAACTCTGCTACGGTCTGGAGCGAGCAGAGGAAGAGCAATGTGATACTGCAGTTGTCCAGATTTACATCACCTTCCAAGGGTGAAGGAGAACGGGGTGAGGGAGAGGCAGAACTGCCAGGCAGGAAGAGGGATGAGACAACCAGAGGCACAGGGATGGAAGGATGTGGATGTAAATCTGCTCCACAGCCTCCCTTCTCCACAGCCTCACAGGAACTCCGTGAGAGTGACACAGGAGCCTCTGCTCAGTGATTTTCCTGGAGCCCACAGTACTCCCAGGGAAGCATCTCCGCTCTTTCCTACTTTTCCAAAGACTCCCTAGAGGAATAAAACCCCACCAAAGCAGGGAGCTGTACCTTTCTTCTGCTGGGCTGGGGTGGGGGAGCGGGAGCTGGCTGAGGACACGGGGCTGGCCAGGTCCGCGTACATGTCCTCGGAGTCGGCGCTGCGCACGGAGCTGCTGCTGGACGAGGCACTGGACACGGAGGAGACGCTGCTCACGCTCAGGGACCTGCAAGCAACCAACAGCTCGTCTCAGGCAGGAAGACAACGAGGCCTTTTGTCATTCCCAGGCATGGCTGGATGGTGGGAAGCTCCAAGGCAACGACTGGGAAGACACACAAAGGCCGCGTGTCCTGGGCAGGAAAAATCCCAAAGCTGTCGGATGCTGGCCTAGAAAGTGATGTTTATTTATAGCCAGGATTAGGGCAGTGTGTAAACAGGTCGCTGTTTGCCCAGGAAAACAAGGAGTGAAAGCAGGGAGTGCACTGGCACATCCAGGTCAGTGTCACAGCTCAGGGCAAAGGTTCCCTGGCAGGGTTTCTGCTGCTGGCACACATCGGCTGTCACGACTGGCAACGACAGGGAGATGCCTCCAAGATGGGTATCTCCTACCAGGGCCTATCCTGGGAAGTGTTCAAGCCAGGCTGGACAGGGTTGGAGCAACCTGGTCTAGTGGAAGGTGGCAGAGAGCTGGACTGGATGAGGTTTAAGCTCCCTTCCAAGCCAAACCATCCCACTCCATGAATATTCAGGAGCCTCTCCAGCCTGTTCCACGGGCCACCCCGACCTGCTCTGCCAGCAAGGCCCAGGCTCCCTGGCTGCAAGCTGGATTGGGATGACTGAAGGGGCTGTGGCAGCTTCAGCACAGACCAACCCTCTGCAGCCTCTACCCCCTGGCACCACGATGGAGCTGAGTTCTGAGAGGTCTCATGGATTGTTCCAGCAGTGCCAGGATGAGCCACAAACTCCTTCTCCAGGCTGCCAGGATGTCCCAGCAAACCTGGTGTGGGCACACAGCGTATTTCCCATATTTCCCACATTTCCCCCTTCCCACAGGAGCAGCACAGGCAGCTCACACTTCCCATCCATGCCCTGGTGCTCTCTGAAGCTCTTGCATCACCCCTGGCTGAGCTGATGAACGTGACAAGCACGGAGTAAACAAGCCGGGATTTCCGTAAAATAACGCGGATGTTGAACCCCGGGGCTCCACAGAGTTCACGGATGGGAATTTGCAGCTGCTCAGAGCCAAATCCTGCTCCAGCCCCTGGTTTTACACCACAGGACTGCTCTGACATCCGTGTGCCCAGGGAAGTGTTGTGTTTCAAGGCCCTCTGCCTGTGAGGGTTCAGGGAATCCTCTGTGTGAAGAGATGAAAGGAACCTGAAGGAATGAGCTGAGAGTGGTTTGTTTCTCTTTGCTGGAAGGAGTTTGCTCTTTACACATCCCACAGACCAGAAGACTTGGAACTATTCACTTGGGGCTAAACACAAAGGAACTGGCCCTGCAACTTTGCCAGCAAAGGAAAAATATCATCAGCTGGGCCTTTTAGGGATTTTCTGACCTACCTCTCCTGACAGGCCAAGCATCTCCCCTAAGGACACGCAGTAACCAGAGGTAGGAGAGGCTCAGGAGAGCCAAGCTCCATAGCCTGGAACTGTCCATTTGTAAATTAATTAGGATGTGGGATCACCCTGGCCAGAAGGAGTTGCCCTGGTCACCACTTAGGATAAATGGGTGCTTGGACACACGTGACAGGATTATTTCCTTGAATAAACCACAAGGGAAATATCAGAGAATCATGGAATGGTTTAGGTTGGAGGGGACTTTTAAAGATCATCCAGTTCCAACCCCAACACTTCCAACAGACCAGGTTGCTCCAAGTCCTGTCCATTTCCAGGGATCCAGGGGCAGCCACAGCTTCTCTGGGCACCCTGTGCCAGGGCCTCCCCACCCTCACAGGGAAGCATTTTTCCCAAATATCCCATCTAAAAGTCCCCTCCCCTTCAGTTTAAGGCCATTATATCTTGTTCCATCACTCCATGCCCTCTCCAACACTGTATTCCCATCAGAAAGCAGGAAAATTGGGATCTGTAACACAAACCCAGTCTTGCCCCACCTCCCAGGCACCTGCAGCTTCTGCTGCTGCTGCAGCTACAGAGAGTTTTCACTGCAAGAAACCAAACCAAGGAACAACAGCCACAATCTCTGCTGTTAAACAAAGGTCAGGGAGGGTCAGGGCTGTACCTGGATTTCCTAGACCCAGAGGGAGAGTGGGAGACTGAGGCAGAGGATGATCTGGAATGAGATCTGGAGAGAGACCGGGACAAGGACCTGGATCGGGAGCTGGACCCGCTGTAGCTGCTGGCACTGCCACTGATGCTGCCACTGATGGTCCTCCTGCAAGACAGCAAACACCCCTCACAGAATGGGAACTGGAATGGGAAAGAGAGAGACAGAGGGGGGAAAACCCCAAGAGAAACCAGAGATTTGCTCAGCACCCCCTGATTGATGCCCAGCCCTCCCTGAGGGGTGATCGGCCCCTATCACCACTTCTCCCAGTTTATGTCCTGGGAATGATGTTCTGTGGTGGGGAATATCCCCGTGGCCAGTGTGGGGCAGCTGCTGACCCTCCACCACATCAGATCTGTGTGGTACCAGACAGATCCCACACATTCCTCTTCCCTCACTGTGCCACCTCCACAACCAGCAGCTCTCAAAAATCTCTTTTTTTTCCCCACTCCCACCCTGATTTTGACACATTTCCTGCATTCCACCCACTCCATCCTGCCCCCAGCCTCCAGAGGCAGGAGCCACTCGTGGCAAGTCAGAAACATTTCCCCCAGCTCTCTTTCCCTTTTTTTCCTGCCCCAGGAGATGGATTTCTCCTTTAACACTGGCAGTCGGGACTCTGGGATTTGCTGGATCTTCCAGGAGAAAGAAACCCAGGATTTGCTGGATCTTCCAGGAGATAGAAACCCAGGATTTGCTGGATCTTCCAGGAGATAGAAACCCAGGATTTGCTGGATCTTCCAGGAGATGAAGCCTCACTCCACCCCCCATCTCTCTCACCTCCTGGGTGGAGTCCTTGTCTGACGTTCCTTCCTCCTTGCTTCCCGATTATCCCCTGGCTTGGCTGGCTCCGGGGCTGCTGCTGTAATTTTCGTGAGTGGCTGAGGGACTGGGAGGGCAGTGAGTTTCTTCACAGATTTTTCCCTGGAAAAATGACAATTTTCAGGTGTGTGATCCCGGGGGGGTGGGCACAGACCACGGACATGCTCAGAAATGATGTGCTCAGGGGTTTGTCGGGTTTAATATTCTAGAGGTTATGGGATCCTGGAACGGTTTGGGCTGGAAGGGATCTTAAAGCTCATCCCACTCCACCCCATTCCATGGGCAGGGACACCTTCCACCATCCCAGGGTGCTCCAAACCCCATCCAGCCTGGCCCTGATGTGATTCCTGCAGCTACAAACACTTGGCTGTTTCACCAAAACATAAACACCACGGATTTCCCTAAAGGGATTTGTTCCCCTTATTCTCAATCAATTCATCTTTTCAGAGACAAATTACTACACAACAGCCAATTGTGGAGATATTTGACTTGTAAATTAACTCCTGAAGCAGACTGGGTGGAAATGTTGTTTCTTATCCATTTAATTCCATCATTTTTATCCCAAACACTTACACCTGCTTAAAACCTGCCAGTCAGGCTTCAGAATGAAATGCACACAGTTAATGCAAAAATCCTCTTTTTAACTCCAGCACCCAGATCAGGAGGGTACAAACCAGCCTTGTGTGTGCAAGTATCCCTTGGATCTGTCCCTTGGCTTGTGTTCCCTGTGGAAAACTCGGTGGGAACACCACTGTGTTATCCAGCACCCACTGCATGAGATGGGAATGGCTCTGGCTCCTCAGTGCTGCCCAATTTGGGGCTCGGAGCACCCCAACCCTGCTCTGACAGCTGGACACTGCTCATCCCATGATCCTGGAATGGTTTGGGTTGGAAACACTTTGAAGCTCATCTCATCCCACCCCCTGCCATGGGCAGGGACACCTTTCACTATCCCAGGTTGCTCCAAGCCCCGTCCACCCTGGCCTTGGACACTGCCAGGGATCCAGGGGCAGCCACAGCTTCTCTGGGCCCCCTGTGCCAGAGCCTCCCCACCCTCACAGGGAGGGATTTCTCCCTGATATCCCATCTATCCCTGCCCTCTGGCAGTGGGAAGCCAATTCCCTGTGTCCTGTCCCTCCAGGCCCTTGTCCACAGCCCCTTCCCAGCTCCCTCCAGGCCCTGGAACATCCCAGCACTGATTTCACACCCATTCACTGGGGAGGAGGTGCTGTCTATACACACACACACTGTTAATTCCTCCTCCTCCTGTGCTCAGTACCTGCAGTTATCCCCTGCAGGACACAGGATTAAGCCCATGGCACGTTATCCAGTGCCAACAATCCCTGTGCTGGGGCAGGCTGCTGTGGTGTCACCAAACCAGCGCTGGGAGGGAGCACGGACATCGCTGCAGGGGGCTCGGAGGGCTGAGCCCCGAGTGGAGGGGAAAAAACCCCAAAAAGCAGGGTAACAAGGGACAAGAATTGTGGCAAAGGGGACTGTCCTAAATTCTGGAGAATTCAGGGGGATTCCCATGGTGTCATTTATTTGCAGGTCAGCTTAAAAGAGGTGACATCACTACGGTGTTGTGTCACCCTCCAACGTCCCCGTAATTTGCCACTGCGGGGTTTGTGAAATAGCAATTTCAGGAATTTAAAAGAGCAGCAGCGCTGTCAGAATGAGCCAAACCCAGGTGCAGAGAGCTCCAGTCCTGTTTTCATCTGTCTCCAGTGTGAAAAGTTGATGAGGCCCAACCATTTCGTTATTCCAAGGCTGTGGATTAACCAAAGCCACAGCAGAGGAAGGAATTTAAACTTTCTTATAGCTCCTAGTACAAATATTTAGGTTATACAAATATATCTTCACACATAGAATGTTTCAGCAGTAAATCAGATGTGTTTAAACACTCAGATACAGGTAATATTTAAAGATACTTGTACAGTTTAACTTGGATTTAATAAGTAAAAGTGTCATTATTTAATTAAATTTGCCAAGCTAAAAACTCTTCAATAAAGGATGTATTTTGCAGCTTTCATTTCTTTCTTAAACTCTCAACCAGGTTTAGAATCCCAGAATGCTTTGGATGGGAAGGGACATTAAAGATCCTGTTCCACCCCCTGCCATGGGACACCTTCCACTATCCCAGGCTGCTCCAAGCCCCATCCAACCTTGGACACTTCCAGGGATCCAGGGGCAGCCACAGCTTCTCTGGGCACCCTGCGCCAGGGCCTCCCCACCCTCACAGGGAGGAATTCCTTCCCAATATCCCATCTAATCCTGCATTCCTTCAGCTGAAGGCCCCTAAAGGTCAGAAGGATTTGTCTGGACTGTTCAGAGGTACCCAGAGGAAGATGGATCCTTACCCTTTCCCAGGAGGTGGCAACAATTCCCCTTTAGCCTTTGCCAGTGGCTTGTGAGGAGACGGTGTTGGAGAAGGAGAGGGAGAAGATGAGAAGGACCTTGACCTGGAAAGGAAGGAGACATCACTCAGCTCAGGCTCTGGGACTGCAGGAGCTTTTCCTGGCTCTCAGGGCATTCAGCCACCACTCTCTCCTCCCTAAGAACCAGTCCTGAGCTTAATCTGGTTTTGTATCTGGACTCTGTGCAACAAAACTTAACTTCTGTCACCAGACCAGTGGGAAAAGCAGAAAACAAAAGGGAAAAAATGGTATTCCACAGCAACACCTGAGGCTGTGCCCATCCTCTCTGAATTCTGTCTTTAGGGAGAACACACAGGAAAATAAGTAGGATTTTGACTTGTATGTTCATCACTGTAACTCCCAGAGCAGCTCATCCTTTAAACAGCAGCAAAACCCCAAAAAACTTGGGAGAAGGACACAAAAAACACACCTAAACCTAATACTGATGTGTAATTTCTGGAACACAAGGAGAAGCATTAATGGTGCATCCCAAATGCAACCATCAGGGGCAGGAGCTGCTTCCTGAGCCCCTGGCAGGCACAACATGTGCTGGGGTTGGGGTGATTCACCCCAGTGCCAAGACTGGAAGTGCCTCAGCAGCCTGACTCCTGCATGACAGCTCTTCTGGGGAACAGCTGGGCAGAGGGTGTTCCTCACCCTGCACCTCAGGGAGAGGCAGCCAAGGGTGTCACCCACACTTGCACCGTCCTCACCGAGCAGAGCCCGGCATGGGGTGCAGGGGGGAAGCTCATTCTGCTTCCCAGATGGAATCAGCTCCCAGCTGGGCTTCTCCTAGGAGAAAGCAGTCTCCAAAAGTGGCAGCGTGGGCTTTTCCATCACCTGTGGGATCTGCTCTGGGTACCTGCGTGGCTTCAGCTCCAAAGAGGCGCCTATCTAAGGAGCCAGTTCTCCCACTCTGGATATTCCAGACTTGGGGAACTGTCTGCAGGGGCAAGGAAGTTGCAGAGGAGTAAATATTAATCAGCATGGGACACTGGAGTGCTGCTTTGAAGTGTCAGGACTATCACAAGACACAACTGCTTTAATAAAGAAATGGGGTTTGCCTCTGGAAATCGCAATTCCAGCACCATAGAGAAGAGATGCTGCTGAATTCCTTCCAACCAGAAAATGCAAATGATGGGAATGTTCCACAGGCATGGGAAAGAGCCCAGCCACAACAGCCCTGCACTCGTGGGTGGGAGCACTGGGGAGAGGAGGGGGTGGCTGACAGATCTCCTTCACCCGACAACCACAGCCTCCCTCACTCAGCCAAGTGCTCGGAGTGGTTTATTTTAACGGAGCAAAAAGGAGCTGTCAGGAAGCATTTGGAAACCACTCCACCATTGGTTCCCAACCCCAGGAGCCACTACCTGGACCTGCTGCCTGAGAAAGAGCTGTGCCTGGAGGAGCGACTGGAGTAGGAGCTGTAGGAGGAGGATCTGGAGCGCGAGCGGGAGGAGCCGGACCCAGAGTAGGTGGATGAACGAGAAGAGGACCTGCAAGAGAGATATTAAAATTCAGAGCTTCCTGAAAAGCCTCCAAGGTCTTGTTTCCAAGGATGTTCTTCCCAAGTTCTGCTCCAAACCCCATCTGCATTCTCCTTGGGGAGGTGTCAGGATTTACAGCCTCTCCTCAGATCCCCTTTTTCTTTTAGGGAGGATCCTGTTGCTGCCACTCTCTTTGCACCCTTAAGTAACCCTCTCTTCCTTTAATTACTGATTTTCCATCCTTTTTGGGAACTCCTTCCACATATTTCATGCTTTTTCACTGGACAAAACCCTGACACATCACCTGACTGGGTGCAGTGATCCCAGCAGGAAAATCTGCTTCAGGAGGGCTCTGGCTTTTAGATCCCTATCTCCAATTTATCGTGTTCCTCATTCCTCCTGGATACTTCCCCCCCTCTTTCAGGAGCTTCAAGTCCAAGCATTTAAAGGAAATCGATCCAGTTTGTGCCTCGAGGCTCCCAGATTCGGGGAGTTTCTTTCTGAAAGGTGGTTTTTATCTTATTTTATACTGTTGGTTTTCAAGCCCCATTCCAGCCCTCCAAGGCTCTGCCAGACCTCCACAATCCCAGTTCTCCCAGCAGCATCAACCTGCTCTTACTGGAGTGGGCTCAACTCCTTCCTCCCTCCATCCATCCCAGAGTGACCAGGATCCAATTTTTACAGCTCCCAGTTCTTTCTGCTCCCATTAAGGTCAGTTTTCATCGAGGTGAGTTGCTATCATCCCAACTGCATCCAGCTCTAATTCCCTGGAAAAGTGGCTTTTCCAAGGATTTGCCTGTTCCTAATCTCCCACAGTTCCCTGCCCACTTTGGCTTCCATCTCACTGCGTGCCCACAGGCATTCCTGAGCAGCAAAGCCTTTGCTTTCCCAAATATGGAATATTTTGGGTGGAAGGGACCTTAAGGACCATCCAGTCCCACAGGGCAGGGACACCTCCCACTATCCCAGGTCGCTCCAGCCTGGGATGGGGAACCCACAACCTCTCTGCACAACCTATCCCAAAACCTCACCACCTTCCCTGGCCACAAAGGAGCCCCCATCCCACTCCAGGACACGCTCCCAGGATGTGTCAGGCTCTCCCCTTCGCCTCACCTTGAGGAGCCAGAGGCGGATGCCGACGAGGCCGAGGTTTTCCGGCGCCTCCGTGCCCGGCTGGGGGACACGGACACGCCCAGCTTCTTTTTGGGAGACTTGGATCGGCGCCAGGGGTCCTTCCACTCGTCTGCCCGCTTGGATGGGGCACTGCCCAGTGCTGTGGCATCCTTGTCCTTCTTTGGTGGCTCGGGCTGGCGGCTGGAACACAAGGAGGAGGTCAGCAGCTGGGATTTTGGGGGGGGTTTATAAAGGGAGATGCATAAGGGACAGGGAAAAATACCAGAAATGAGAAATATAATGAAATGTATAAATGAACACATGGGGCTATGGAAAGATCCTAGAATTTATCCCTTAGATGAATCCCTTACAGCTCTTAAGCTCCCCTGTGGGATTCCAGCACCATTTTGGGGTGATAAAGTGTTAGAAGAACTCTCAGTTTGTGAGCCAGTGACAAACCAGTGACAAACCAGTGACAAACCAGTGCTGCTCTGTAACCCAACAAAGCCACAGTTTTGTGAACTCCTTTGTCCCACCGAGCACTTTGTGACCTCCTGGGTGATTCCAGGTCCAGCTCCTGGCCTCCAAGGACTGGACACAACCCAGAGGGAAGGGAATGGGGAACCTGGTGTTCCCTACAAGCAAGGAGCAAGCCCAGCCTGGTGCCATGGAGAGGGGTCCCCACTGAGCCTGGATTGCTCCCAGGTTTCCATTCCCAGGACATCCCATGGGGCTGTCACAGGCCGAGACACAGTGACCTCCTTTCAGCCTTCCCATGGGGACAGCTCCCTCCTCACCTGGGCATAAACCAGGCTGGTTCACCCCTGGGTGTTTATAAACACCCCCAAACACGCTGCTGCTATCCATGGAGAGGTGCCCAGCCAGGCCCCACTCTCCATCTCCTCCCTTCCCTTTCAAGGCTCCTACTTTCATTTCCCCTTTTTTGGTTCTCCACGTTTCCTTTCTCCTCTCCAACCCTCTGAAAATAATTCAGGGCCAACTTTTCAGCACCTGCACCAGACACTTCCTCAAGTACTCCAGGATGAGTTTCTTGAGGCTGAGATTTTATTACCTCTCTTATCTCTGGGTGATTTAACCTGGAATTTTTCCTTGCCCTCGCTGCAACCTGCACTCAACTCCTCAATCACCTGCTTCTAACTTTCTCCCTAGGGTTTCAGGCAGAGTTTGTGAGGGATTGAAGCTTTCTCAAGTCTCTTTCACTCACCAAATTAGCAGGACAATGATGCAGTTATTCCTTCCCTCAAACTAATGAGTTTCCTGGGAATTTGGGGAAGGAAAGGCCCCTTCCCCGCTGGGTTCAGCCAGTACCACCCCATTACTCACACCACTGAAGCAACCACTCCCCACACAACTTCCTCTACCTTTTTGAGATAAAAAAGCCACCTCCAAGTTTTCCAATAATTCCAGGGACACTTCAACAAAGCCCAGGATAATGAAAGCTCTCGGTTAGGAGCCTGTCCTGCCCTTTGAAGGCTTCACACCTCACTGAGAAGTCTCACCCCCTCCTTTTTGGCAGAGTTTCCTCTTCCTGAATCCAGGACTGGGATGTGCTGACCTAAAAATCCAGCATCCAACTCTCCTTATCTTTGCTGATGTAAAAGCAGTTTTACTCTTTGTCCCACAACTCCCTTGGAATATTCAGAGGGAAACCCTTCCTTTCACGTTCATCCCTCCCACAAATCCCACTCCAGCTCCAGGAGAGGAGAATTGGGTGATTCCATTCAACACAGAAGTGCTGAGTGCCCAGGAAAGGGGTCCCAGGCAGGGTTATGGCTCAGCTTTATCACCCAGCAGCTCCATTCCACCCTGCCCCCTTCCCAGCACTGCTCTAACACACACTGCTTAACTCAGCACGGGGTATTTGCAGTGGATTGGTCAAGTTTTCCAAGTTACAGCCACAATTCCGTGAGTATTTCATCATGGAGGAACACCACGACTCGGAACAGGGGGTTGAGACACACTGGACCTATTCTTTATACCCTGGTAACATTAAATGGTCCAAGCTGGGCTCAAGGGTTCCTTCCAGCCCTGGATGGTGACAAATCCATTTGGAATTGCCAATTTAACCTCTGGAATATCCTCAAATCAACCAAGTGCAGAGAAGGAAGAAAAAAGGAAGACTGGGAAAAGCCTCCACACCTCGCATGAAGCAGCAGGATAAAGAGCAAGGAAAGGAGGAGAAGAAACCGTGTGAGGATGCTCATGGATAACACCCAACATCCTGATCCAATGCTCCTTCCCATGGGATCACAGTCTGCATGCTTTGGGAGAGGCAGGGGGAATATTCTGCTGGCACAGCTGGGCAGAGAAGCAGCTTTATCCAGGATAAAACCTCTGGAGAAGCTTCTCCTGCACTGTCCAAGATGACAAATGTGGAAGCCAACAACTGTCAGGGAGGTTTAGGGTGGATATCAGGGAAAGGTTCTTCTCCCAGAGGGTGCTGGGCACTGCCCAGGCTCCCCAGGGAATGGGCACAGCCCCGAGGCTGCCAGAGCTCCAGAACAATGCTCAGGGTGGGATTTTGGGGTGTCCTGGGCAGGGCCAAGTGTTGGGCTGATGATTCCTGTGTGTCCCTTCCAGCTCAGGATATTCCATGAGTCCGTGAGCCAGTTCCCTCCTGAGCCAGTTTGCAGAAAGAAAAGCCTCCTGCAGGATTTACTCTCCCTTAAAACCAACGCATATCCACATCCAACAGCACATCCTGGGAGTTGGAGCTGGAACAACTCCAGCTGAACTCCAGAGCTTGGGCGCCAGCTGGGAGCAGGGATGACTCTGAAAGCAAATCTCATTTACTTGCACCTATTACCTGGTTTGATGCAATTCCCTCTGGATGAAGTCACTTTCTGGAGGAAAGGTTTTTCCCCAGGAAAACCACAACAGAAAGCCTCGTTTTGGGGTGTGCTTGGCTTTTTGACTCAGCAGTAAATGCTGCAGACGAGGAAGATGCTGCTCCTGTCAGGACATTTTCAAAGCCTTTCCTCAGAGCTTCCGATGTGTGGCATCACCAAAGAAACTCGTTCAACCTAAAACTGGGATCTGATGCTGCTGGACTCATCTCCTCCAGTGGAATTCAGGAGGCAGAATGGAAAGCGAGCTGGAGGAGCTGCCAAGATCCTCAGCACCTCCCCAGAGGAACATCCCAATCACAGCCTGGACAAGTCCCACGGCTGGGAGATGAGGAGGGGAGGATTTCTCCTGGCTTTCACTCTTCCAACCAGGTCATTTTGTGCTGGATCTGGTGCTTGGTGGAGCTCCCAAGTCCTTAATTCAATCAATTAAACAATAAGAATGGTTTGCTGCTGGCTCAGTGAGTCCAACCTGCCCTTGGCAGGGGGTGAGCCACGGTGAAAAGGAGGGAAGGAAGGAAGAATTCCAGGGCTGGTGAGCCACGGGATCAGCTCAGGAGCTCATCCTCATCCTCAGCACAGCTGCCCAGGCTGCTGGCAAACCTCACACACACACAGAGTGGCAAAGAACTCTCGTGTTCATCCCCATCTTTTTCACCAAATTCCCATTTTTAGGATGCATTTGAAATATTTCAGAATTAACTCCTAAGTCTATTCAGCAACAAAATAAATAAGTTAGAGGGAAGAAGAGACAAGACAAGAGTGACCAAAAGCACCTGAATTTCCACTTTGATCCTCAAGGATCACTCGGGCAGCAGCTTCCAAAGGCAATTTTACCCTCAAAACAACTAAAAGCTTTCTTTTCCAGGAGGAACACGCTGATGCCCATTTGGCTGGAATGTAATGACAGCAATCAGGGGGAGAAGCGAAGCTGAACGTGGCTTTGGCAGGGAGAGGAGGAGCAGAGGCAGCTCCAGCTGGCAGCACCCCCGACGTGGGTCAGCCAGCTCCCGACCGCACGCGCCCGGCTCCCAAAAAAACCCACCTCCCAAAAAAACCCCGGCTGAAGCACGTCACTGAGCCCAACAAAACTTTGGAAGGGAGGAAAAAAAAAAAAGAGCTGCCCAGTTTAAGTTCTCCTCATGTATTATGCAAATGCTGCCGAAGCGTTTCTAATCTCGGAGGGCAAAACGAGCTTCCCGGGGAAAGCGCTTCCCGTCCTTCCCCCCTCCCGTGGGACACGGCTCCCACAGGGAACCAAACCTTATCACCCCTGGGCAGCAGTGACGTCAGCCTGGCTCCGGGGCTGCTCTTCCAGCTCGGTTTTCTCCAGGAGGAAAGTCCAGGGATGATTTAACAGCCCTCTGAGTTCCTCGCAGGAAAGCTGGGGTTGCGTCAGCAGCGCCGGCGCCGCTTTTCCTTCAGCGGCAGTGGAATTTTCCAGAGGAAGTGGACTCGAGGAATGGCTGGAGCCATGTGCCAAGGCAGTTGTGAAGGGACCTGTAATTGCTGCAAAATAAATTCCAGCAAGAGTGCAAGCACGCAGGGGTTTTTCCTGTCTCGGAGTAATGGAGAGGGACAACAGCTCCGGAACGTCACCTACGTGTGTCCAGGACAGGGAATGCTGCCCCTTGGAGCTGCTGCCCATTGATCTTGGTGAAATATTAGCAGGGAAAATGCTTTTCTCAAGCTGTTTCCATCTTGAAGCTGAGTTATCAGTTGCTTTAACAAAA
>VZTH01015376.1:0-24106 GCA_013397815.1 Aleadryas rufinucha | reverse complement strand
GGTATAATAAAAAAAAAAAAAAAAAAAGGGAAAAAAAAAAAAAGGAAGGATTTCTTCAAAGCCTGATGGGGAGAGGCTTGGAAATTAAAGAGTGGAGATACAATCTGAACCTCCAGGATGAAATCATCCCAGCAGGGAGATAAAGCTATCTGAGATGGCATCTCCCCTAAGGGCTGAGCATTTGACGCCTGGAGAGCCTCCCCTCCATGAGCAGGAGGCAGAGATCCTGCCTGGAATGTGTCACTGATCCTTCCCTGGAACTGCCTTGTTCCACTAAAACCCAGGCTGGGGGATCTCCCAGGAACTCCATCTCCGAAATGCCGAAGAAAATCACATTCCTTGAGATCCACACCTGAGTCACTCAATGTCACCTCCATTGAGGGTTACGAAACTCTCCTCCTGCTGCTGGGGAAGTGCAGGCAGCAGCTCGAGAACCGTAAGGACCAGCAGAAATTCCAGCCAGCAGGAATGGTTTGTGGAGAACTTGGAAAGTTTGGTTTGATTCACAGATTTTATCATCATGGAATCACGAAAGGGTTTGGGTGGGAAGGGACATTAAAGCTCATCCAGGCCCCTGTGCAGGGACACCTTCCACTATCCCAGGGTGCTCCAAGCCCCATCCAAACTGGCTTTGGACACTTCCAGGGATCCAGGGGCAGCCACAGCTTCTCTGGGCAACCTCCATCCTCAAAGGGAAGAATTCCTTCCCAACATCCCATCTAATCTGGCAGTGGGAAGCCATTCCCTGTGTCCTGTCCCTCCTTGTCCCCAGTCCCTCTCCAGCTCTCCTGGAGCCCCTTTAGGCCCTGGAAGGGGCTCCAAGGTGTCCCTGGAGCCCTCCCTTCTCCAAGCTGAACACTCCCAGCTCTCCCAGAGCAGAGCTGTTCTTATCACCAACTTCCCAAAAGAGCTGGGAGCAGAAATGAAAGCAAAGCTGTCTAAGCAGGTTCCATTGCTCCGGCTGGCAGCTGCACCGCAAGAAACGGGGATGTAAACAAGTTGTTATCGTGTTTATCACAGCAGAGCTTCCATGCAGGGCACTGGATTGGGATGCCAAAGAACCTTGGAGCAGTACAGGCTAAGTTCTGTGTGTGAAAAGAAGGGAATTCCTTCTCTGAGCAGTCCTGGAACACCCAGAGCGTGCAGGAGCAGAGGTCCAGCTCCAGTTGGAGCAGATAAAACCCATCTCAGCCTGGGAAACCCAACATTTGCTTCCCTTAATTCCCTGCACTCTGAGGGAGCTGCAGACATCTGCAGAGCAAATCCATGCCCCTGGATGGAGGCTGGTTTTCCTCCTTTCATTACATTTTCATGGATACAGGACTAAATCAGGGCATTCCAGGGTTTTACCAATGCCCAACTCCAAAACCAGGAAGAGAACACGGCTGTCTGCCCTGCCTGCTCTTCCTCCTGTAGCAGGACAAATGGGAATGGGAATTGTCCTGCCTGCTCTTCCTCCTGTAGCAGGACAAATGGGAATGGGAATTGTCCTGCCTGCTCTTCCTCCTGTAGCAGGACAAATGGGAATGGGAATTGTCCTGCCTGCTCTTCCTCCTGTAGCAGGACAAACGGGAACAAATGAAGGATTTCTTCTAGGAAATAACTGAGATTTCCACAGGGAAAACTAAGAGGAACCCAAATCCACCATCCTCCCACCCCATCTCTGTGCAGCACGATGAGATGCCACCACTAAGCCTCCCCAAAACTGACAGCTGCTTTCATTCAGAGCCTCTACACCCAAAAAACAGGAAACAAATCCAGCTGGCAGCACTGGGAGACCACCAGAAGCTCTCAGGAAAGACAACAACGACCCAGGAACATCCAAAATTAGGTATTCTTCCAAAAAACCGAGTTCAGTTGCTTTGTGGCACACACACACCACCGTGAATCACTCCATCTGCATTCCCTTCTTTTTGCCACTCCTTCATCTAATCAGGCTCATTCCAATGCTTTCTGACTTGCAGGCCCTGGATAACCTGCACCCATTGATTCCAGAGCCTGGGTTATCCTGCTCATTAACGTGCTCACAGATTAACAAAGTCAACTTGAACCGGCCTGAGAAAACACCACGAGGGTGAGCACGGCCACGGGATCACGTAACCTTTCATCCCGGGATCTGCAGCACCTCACACTCCAGGTGACACCTCGGGAGCAGCTGGGAAGAAGCCCAAAGCTCCTTGCTGGAAGGGTTTCAGGAGGATTTATGATCTGCCCTCTCTGACTTTGCTGTCAGTTGTCTGAGTCCCCACTCGCGGGGTTATTTTGGTTTTTAATGGCTGCCTAAGCGCTCTCCATTTAGAGGTTTTAGTCCTGAGGGAGGGAACTTCCTTCCAAAAGAAGTGTGGAGTGTGTGATAATCACAGGATGGTCCTCAGGATGCTTGCTGCTCCTTCCTGGCACCCTTGGAGCTGCTGTCACCTCCTGGGAACATCTCCCAGGTCAACAGCCCCCTCCTGCTCCTCATCCTCACTGCTGTTCCATGGAATTGGGGTCTGGATCTTATGAATCCCAGAATCACTGAGGTTGGAAAAGAGCTCCAAGATCATCGAGTCCAATCTGTGACCAATCCCCACCTTGTGCCACGTCCAGTCCTTCCTTGGACACCTCCAGGGATGGGGACTCCAAACCTCCCTGGCCAGCCCATTCCAATGCCTCATCACTTTTTCCATGAAGAAATTCCTCCTGATGTCCAACCCGAGCCTCCCCAGGCACAGTTCAAAGCTTGTCTGGTCTGTGTGGGAAGAGCTTTTAGGTCAGACACCAGGACGAATTCCAAGGACTGGAGATGACAACACCTCACTCCAAGGTTCATTTTGCCATGCTGCTCCTCACCAGAACCCCCAGCATTCCCTGGAGAGGAAATCCAGGTGGGAAAGAAACCAATGCCCATCTCATGGACCTTCTTCCTCCTTGCTTGGTCAACAACACCCAGCGCCACCCCAGCTGAGGGGGCAGCAAAATTGAGGTTCCTTCTCTTTCTGGTGGGTCCAGCACATAGAATCAGGGAATATCCTGAGCTGGAAGGACTCACAGGGATCATCCAGTCCAACCCCTGGCCCTGCACAGACACCCCAACAATCCCATCCTGTGCCTGGGAGCGGTGTCCAAACGCTCCTGGAGCTCTGGCAGCCTCGGGGCCGTGCCCATTCCCTGGGGAGCCTGGGCAGTGCCCAGCCCCCTCTGGGGGAAGAACCTTTCCCTGATATCCAACCTAAACCTCTCCTGACACAGCTCCAGCCCTTCCCTGGGGTCCTGTCCCTGGCTCACAGGGACATCAGTGCCAGCGCTGCCCCTCGGGAATGAGCTCCTGAATCTCCCTCAGTGCTTAGGGAATACAACCACCAACAGGCCCCACAACGCTGGGTTGCTTCATGAGCTCCTGGAACAACCAGATTCCCTCAGTTGCCAGTGGGATCAAGGCCTGTGGCAACAACAGAAAGGATTAAAGCAAATTATTTCAGTGTGTAGAGCCCTTGCCCCCAGCTAAGGGTCAGAACATCTTGCACTGCTCAAAGTTTCTTCAGAGGACATATTTCATGTCACTTCTTTATCCCTGAAAGGCTTTGCTCAACAGGGAGCTCCACTGGCAAGACGGAGGGGAAAAGAAGGAATTTTGCACTCAGCAAAAATCAGGCCCAGCCTGGGGCATCAGAACTCGTTCTGGAGATGGGAGCAGGAGGACAGACAGCCAAGTTATCCCTCTAATTGATCATAAAGTGTCCTGGCTTGTTTGAGTGTTCAATGCCTGAGGAGGGAGGAGGAGGAGGGGAAGGAACACTTTTACCAGCAGTGCAATCTCAGATTTTAAACTTCTTGGAGTGCTCCTCTTAAGCTTGGGAAAAAAATCCCAACCCAAAGCATAAAGCAGCAATTGCACATTCACAGAATCGTGGAATGGTTTGAGTTGGAATGGATCATAAAGTTCATCTCATCCCACCCCTGCCATAGGCAGGGACACCTTCCACTATCCCACGCTGCTCCAAGTCCATCCAACCTGGCCTTGGACACTTGCAGGGATCCAGGGGCAGCCACAGCTTCTCTGGGCACCCTGCGCCAGGGCCTCCCCACCCTCACAGGGAGGAATTTCTGCCCACAATCCAATCTAAACCTCCTCTCTGTCAGGTTGAATCCATCTCCCCTGTCCTCTCACTTCATGCTCTTGTTAGAAGTCCCTCTCTCTCTTTCTTGCTGGCTCCCTTCAAGTAGTGGAAGACAATTTCTTGGATTCCTGAAAAAAAGGCCAATCCGCATGAGACAATCCCATTGGAGCCCAAACACTGCAGCCTCTTCTTTCCAAAAGTTCAAGGAGAAACACTTGTCCCTCAGAGTATCAGGGTTTAAACCCTTGTTAAATTCTAATCCTCATCTCCATCAGCCAGCAATGCTGGGAACTCCACCGGCTTCTCCGCGTTTTCNGGGCCTCCCCACCCTCACAGGGAGGAATTTCTGCCCACAATCCAATCTAAACCTCCTCTCTGTCAGGTTGAATCCATCTCCCCTGTCCTCTCACTTCATGCTCTTGTTAGAAGTCCCTCTCTCTCTTTCTTGCTGGCTCCCTTCAAGTAGTGGAAGACAATTTCTTGGATTCCTGAAAAAAAGGCCAATCCGCATGAGACAATCCCATTGGAGCCCAAACACTGCAGCCTCTTCTTTCCAAAAGTTCAAGGAGAAACACTTGTCCCTCAGAGTATCAGGGTTTAAACCCTTGTTAAATTCTAATCCTCATCTCCATCAGCCAGCAATGCTGGGAACTCCACCGGCTTCTCCGCGTTTTCAGCCTTGAACTCCTCTGATGTTTAGAGATCAGGTTAAACCTTCCTGCTTCCAGCAGAATGGAAAAGGAATTGCTCCCATGTTGCTGGCTATTTGCTGTTTGGGTTCTCTCATCCCTTGATTCTGTAGGTCCTGCCTTGTTCCTTCCTCCAGCTCCTGAGTGAGCCCCTACGCCGACGGAGCGCCCGGCATCGACCTGGAATTACCGACACCCTCAGCTCTGCCTCTAGCAAAGCTCAGTGCTTGCACAATCCTCTGTGGAGGAGTTCTCCAGGCTCTCTGGAGCAGTGTTCCAAGCTCTGTGGAGCAGTTTTCCAAGCTCATTAGCGAGCAGGGCCGCGTGGGCCCTGCAAGCGGCAGGAATGTTAACGGGCAGCCGCGGCGTGAGCCAGCCCCCAGCGCCGCCCGGAGAGGCTGGACCTGCCAAAAGCGCTGGGATCCAGCAATTAGGGAAAGCCCAGAGCCTATAAATAGACCCACAGGTGAGTGCCGTGGCCCTGCTGTGCATCCTGCTTCCCAGGAAGCGAGGAGCAATCCCAGGAGTTTGACACACGTTAAACCAACTCGGGAGCCGGGCAATCCCGGGATGCCGAAGCTGCCCCTCCGGAGCCCGGCACGGAGCTATCTGGAGAAAAGGTGAGACGGCTCGAGCCACTGCGCTGCCACGAGGAAGTTGGGAGCTGGTCACCAAGTGACGTGGGACACAGCCCAGAGCCAGGTCACAGCACGAGCGTGACGGGGACTCCTGGGGAAGCGCCAAGTGACGGATGAGGGACGTGCTCTCCAAGGGAGACGCTGGAATTACGCTTTCATTTGTTAAAAAGCTTTTTCAAGACTTGTTTTCTGCAGGTTTCTTTTCTCCACAGACATCCAGACACCTGCAGGGCTGTGGGAAGGGGTCATGTTGACATGGATGTCCAATGGGAACTGAAATCCTATGGCAGGGGGTGGAATGGGATTGGCTTTAGGGTCCCTTCCAACGTGGGCACCGTGTGCCAGGGCCTCACCACCCTCACAGGGAGGAATTTCTTCCCAATATCCCATCTGACCCTACACTCCCTTCAGCTTAATTCCCCCTCATCCTGTCACTCCATGCCCTTTGAAAATCCTTCTCCATAGCAGACTTAAAACAAAAACAGCAAAGAGGTGCATCAGAAACTATTTCTGAGTGACCAAGACTCATCTCAAGGAGTTCTGGAGACACAAGAGGCATCCCCAGCTCGCTTGTGCCAGAGGGAAGCGGGGAATGCGCATCCCCTGAATGCTGTCAATCCCATCTCTGGGCTCTCATGTGGTTTCATGGAATGAGATGGATCCAAGAGTGGTGAGCACGGCCACTGCTCCTACCCAAACTCTCCCCACAGAGCCCTGCCCCAGGACTCCAGGAGTGCCAAGGGAAGGAGCAGCCAGCAGGCTCAGCCTTGGGTCACGGTGACTGTCAGTGACTCACGACCTCGAGCTGCCAAGCGGGTGACATCACTTTCATTGACATCATCTCCATCACATGGCTCTGGACGAGATCTGTCCCATCACCAAGCCAAGGAGAGCACAAACCACTGGGCAATGTGGTAATTAAGGTGCACAAATCGTGGTTGTTAAGTGAAGATCGTAATTAAACGGAACGTGTAATTATGGTACTCCTATAACTGCTCGGGAGCTGCTGCTGCTCCTCCAGACCGCTCTGAAACTGTCACTTCCTCTTGGGAAAGAGGGTCAAAAATCAGCTTTCCTGTCAGTAGTGCAGCTAAAACCAAGCCCTGCTCCCACCTGAAACCACCCGATTCCACGCGGAGCCTCATTCCTGGCATTCTCAGCCCTGCTCCTCATTGATCCAACTCTTCCTCATGCCCATCGTGTTTCACACCTTCCTCCAGCGCAGAGGAACAGCACAGGCACCAGGAAAAGCTCCAGTAAATCTCGGGAAGCAGCTTCCCTGCACCTCTCTTTGCCCCACACACGCCTGTGTGTCCCCATGGCTCTCCACACGCTGTGGGAGTCTCCATCTGCCACTCTTCCCAACTGCTAAGCAGTTTTCCTGGAGATCATGGAATTATGGAATGGGTTGGGTTGGGAAGGGCATTGAAGTTCACCTCATTCCACACCCCCTGCCACGGGCAAGGAACTTCCACCAGACCAGGTTGCTCCCAGATGTCCCTCAGCAAGAAATGTGATACTTTTCCATGATTCTGAACCAAACAAGGCCGTGACATTACAACTTCCATTCCACTGGGATATTTACCCAGAGCTTTACAAACACACCTCAGACAGAGGAGGCTGGGAAGGGAGGGCAGGGTACATAAATCATTGACAGAGGAACAGAACAGGAATCACATTCCTGGACTTTCAGTCTCGTCTGGTTCCATTTTCTCTTTCACACAGGTCATGAGTGGGATCTTCACAGACAATGGGTGGTCAGAGGCAACAAACCTGACCCCACTCTGCAACTCCACTGAGCAGAGACTCATTCCCAGGACAATTCCTTCACCTTTTCCTTTTGGAATATCTCCAGATACTTTTGCTATCCACAAACTCCCCAGAGCAGCCCTGGTTCTTGTGACACAGATTTGTCAAGGCCTCAAAGGGAGTCACCACAAGACTCCAAGGGAACCAACCTGCAGGAGCCCCTCATCCCCCCAAAAACCTCTCCACCCTGAAGGGGGATGAGCCCAACGCTTCCACGCCAAAGGACACTCCTGCTTTTAGGGTCGGGTTATGCACACTCATTGTCACCGATGTTGTAGCTCCACTTAGTGGCCACGAGGCTCATTAACTACTCCTTTACTCAGCAGTTACACACAGCAGCATCCTCACTCCCCCATCAGCTACAACAACAAACCCCAGCACGCACTTACCTCGGGAGCAGCGGGGACCGGGGCTTTGGCTTGTCCTTGTCCTTGTCGCGCTCCCGGTCCCTGTCCCGGTCCCGATCCCTGTCCCGGTCCCTGTGCTGCCTGTCCTTCTCATCCCTCTTCACTCGTTCCCGCTCCCGTTCCCACTCTTCTTTCCGCCGCTGCCGCTCCTTGTCGCGCTCCCGTTCCCGCTCCCGTTCGCGCTCCCGCTGGCGCCGCTCCCGTTCCCGCTCCCGTTGTCTGTTCTCTCTTTCCCGCTCCCGTTCTCGCTCTCTTTCCTTGGAAAAAAAAAGAACAGAGAAACCAGCGTGATGCTGTGGGAACGGCTCCCGGCAGAGCGGGCGGCGAGGCCGGGACCGCCAGGAATCACATCCGCCCTCCCTCATCAAAGGATTGAGATCAATAGTCTGCAAATCAATAGTCTGCAAATCAATAATCTGCAAATCAATAATCTGCAAATCAATAATAGAGATCAACCCCGCTGAGCAGAAGCTGGACGCAAACACAGCATCACATCCCACACAATCGTCGTTTTCAAAGGCAACGCTCCGATTAATTTGGTTTATTAAGCTCACTAAATAAGTGTATTGATGTTTACAAGTCGTTCCTCTCGTTGCTAATCGTTTCTATAACCAGCTAATTAACTTTGCGAACGAGCACCGGGAAAATAATTGGTCATGTGTGGCCACAGTGAGGCCCAGGCTCCTGTCTGGGCACTGCTTCTGCAGAAAACAAGGATTCAGAGCAAAGGAAAAGCTATTTTTGAAAGGATTTGATGGAAAGCACTGAAAAGCTCCCTGCTGAGCAGGGCTGGTTGGTTTGGTCACTGATCCAGAGGAACCAAGTTGGCATGAGGGGAAAAGGAAGAGCAGGGAAAGGGTTCAGAACCTTGTTTTCATCCAGATCTGTTTCACCACCCAACTCCTGGGATTTTAGCACCTGGCTGCTGCTTTCCTGTGCCTCGATCCCGACGTGCAGCTCCACCAGCACTGCACAGTCAGGCTGGAGCCTCTGCTGGTACACAGAGCACAGCTGCTCAAACCTAATCCTCTCCTTCCCAAAAATTAACAAGGAACTCTCTCCTCAGCCAGGCTGCTTCCTGGAAACTCCCTCCCTCTCCAAGACATCCAAGGATGAGCAAGCACTGCTCAACTGCTACACTGAGGAGCAGCCAAGGAGCAGGAGGAGGAGCCACATTCCCAGCTCAGACATGGAATTGTTAAGGTTGGAAAAAACCTTCAGATCACCAAGTGCAACCCTCAGCTCAGCACCACCACCGTGGTCACCACTGACCACGCCACCAAGTGCCACATCCACAGGTTTTCTGAACACTGCCAGGGATGGGGACTCCATCACTGCCCTGGGCAGTCTGTGCCAATGCTTTACAGCCTTTCCATGGAAGAATTTTCCTAGTATCCAATCTGATCCTCCCCTGGTGCAGCTTGAGGCTATTTCCTCTCATCCTGTCCCTGTTCCCTGGGAGCAGAGCCCGACTTCCCCCGGCTGCCCCCTCCTGTCAGGGAGTTGTGCAGAGCCACAAGATCCCCCCATAAATTCCTTTTCTCCAGGCTGAGCCCTCCCAGCTCTCTCAGAAGTTCTTCAGACCCTTCCCAGTTCAGTTCCCTTCCCTGGACACGCTCCAGCCCCTCAATGTCTGTTTTGGAGGAGCCCAAACCCGACCAGAACTCCAGGTGTGGCCTCAGCAGTGCCCAGCACAGGGGACAATCCCTGCCCTGGGGCTGGTACCAGCCAGGTGCCAGTGGCCTTCTGAGCCACTGTTAACCAGCACTCCAGGTCCTTTTCCATCAGGCAGCTTCCCAACCTCATTCCCAAGCCTGGAGCGATGCTGGAACAGAACCTCCTCCCATCCCTTCACCTCCAGCGTGCTCTGTGCTGTCATTAAGCCAAGACTGAACTATTTGGAAAGTCCTGTTCCAAGCACAGCACTGGAACCGTGCCAAAGCCCAAGAGAACCTGGAAGAAAGTTGGGAAGGAAGAGCGGGGAAGGGGGAATTTCCTTACTTACTCTGTAGTTACGGTAGGGATCGGGGTCTGTGTACTGAACCCTGAAATTCTCATACTGCCCACCACGCCAGAACCGCTCTATTTCATAGTCATAATAGGGATCTGCATAGGGATCAAGCCTACAATGAAAAACAGGGAATGTTAGAGATGGAAAGGGCACCTGGGCACCACAAGAACTACGTGTTCTAGGTCAGCTCAGTCACCGTGACAAGGAAACCACGTTCAGTGCAGCAGGGCTGGGCAGAGAGGTTCATTTTCTACACAGCCCAGCCAAAGAGTCTTTTTTTAAGTGAGGCTTATCAAGAGAAAAGCACAGACCTTTCTTGATAGACACCAAAAAAAGAGCCACCAAAAATCCAGCCTCCAAATCAAGGCGGTGCAAACACAGGAACTGCTCTCGAGAGCCCCTTCCAACGGCTGCAAGGGGAGCAGGATGTGTTTCACCTCACTGATTGAGAGCTGGGGTTCCTGTCCATGCACCCACAGCCCATCCCAAACACCTTCAGGAGAGCAAGGGATGGAGATCTCCCAATTCCCCGCCCCTGGGGTGATGGGTGCATCCCAGTGCCACCAGTACAGCACAGGAGCTGGTGCTGAGCTTTCCACTGGGAGAAGTGGGGCTTCGGGGGCAGGTCAGCAACACCCTGCCTCTACCCCTGGAATTTCCATGGAATGAAGGCACCACTTCTCCAGCTGATATTCTCCAGTGGGAATCAGGTGCTGGCCCACCCAGGGACTGGTGAGCACGTGGCACACACACACACAGCTGCAAAACTAAGGATTTTTGGGGAGGAAAAGGACTGAAACCCCACCCTCCTTAAATCTTTTCCTCCATTTCCTGATTTCTTTTTACACAGTTTGATGTTTTCAATTCCCAACTCAACAACATCCAACCAGCTGGAGTGCAAATATCAGATCCACTGTGAAGATGGGGAGGTGGGTACGGGGAATAAGAAACTTCCAGGGCCACAGAGGAGTCGGTGGCAGAGCTGAGATTATAAAGCAAGTGCTCCCATATTCCAGATTATCCATAGTGAGACTCTGATTTATATAAAAAAAAAAGAATAAAGGGCCACTTTTTGCATTTAAAAAGTGCCAAATAACCTAGACCAGGCTAAGGTGTAGGTGCTGCCCTGTGAGTCAAAGTGGTACCTGTATTTCTTTCAGTGCCTTTAAAGAATTTAAGATTTCTCTTTTGGACTGAAGCAATAAGCCAGGGGAAAGAGAACCAGGGAATCTTCACTAGGGATGCTTCAGTCAGCACCAAACTCCTGATGCCAACCCAAACCCAGCCTGGATTCAGTGACATCAGGTGCTCAAAGAGACAGAAAAATCATCTCAAGCCACATCAAAAAGGAAACTCTGCTTTTTCACACAGCCTCAAGCCCCAGATTTCCCCTTCCTATAATACTGGTGGAGGTTTTTTATTTCAAAAAGGAACACTGCTGCGTGTTCAGGTAATTCAGGGCTTAAATCATTAGAAAATCATTGGTTTCACCCCAAAAATAATCCAATATATCCACTGAGCCAACTGCTGGGGGGACAGTGGTCGGTCTGTGGCCTCGGAAGTTTGAGGAAGCGCAATGGAAAAAAAGGAAAAGGAATATTTTCTTACAGTTGCAACAGTACTGGAATCAAAGACCTGCTTACCCATAGTTAATGTTTTCTTTGATGTCCACCTCCCTATAGTCATTCAAAAAAGAAAAAGGGATTCATGAACTATTGAGACAACTCCACACGTCACAAGACAGTGCTGAAAGCATTTTCCACATCCCAGCTGCACTTCCAGGGCTCAGATGGCTGCAAGGTGTCCAACTGGGCAATAAATTGTGTGGGGGGCAGAAAAATCAGCATTTTCTACAGTTTACAGCAGCAGATTCAGAACTTTTCCCTTCACACACAATGAAGATATTTTAATGCCACAGTCTGCTCACACATCCTTGAATTTTCAGGAATTCCAGTTGTTGGATGACTTTTGTTCAACACTGGCTATGTGCAACACATTTTTTTTCTGGACTATATGAAAACCAGGCCTGTTCTTAACAATTCCTACATCAGAGAGGCCCAAAATGCTGCTGGTGGATTTTATAGACAGACATAAAATAAAGATAATGTACGAACAGCCCCCAGAACATCGGGGATAAACCCCAGGTGCCTCTCAGAGGAACACAAGGCCAAGATCCAGAGCTAATTAAACTCTGGAAAATATTAATATTTTAGAAAATTCTTTTCTTTCAGGCTGCAGAACTGAGGACAGGTTTTTTTTTAAATTAGGGAAAGGAATTGCACTCCAGAGCAAATCAAAGAATATGGAACAAAAGCTTCATCTACTCCTTTTCAGAGGTTTTTTTTGTAATTCATCCACTCTGAAACAAACAGAACTAAGCCTTGCAAACCCCCTGGGAGTGGAAATATTTCCATAATCTGTCCATGTAGGAACAACAGAGGATGCACGAGCAAGGAGACACAAATCCACCTGCATTCCTGCACAACACAAGCCTCTTCCCCAAAAATTCTCTTCCCATTCCTTTTCCTTGGCTTGAGAACTACCAAACAACTTCCCAGAGCTGGGTTTGAGGTCTCCAACGCTTTAAAACCCCAATCACCTGAACACTTAAATTTAGGGTGCTTGTTGTGGCCAGGCACCAGCTTTGCTTTTGCTCAGTTTAACTGGGACCAGTTCAGGTGTTTGCTAAAACCAGTTGCTGCACCAGTGCAAAGGAAGCCCCAGCTGGGGCCAAGGACATCGAACCCGCTCCGACCTCGCAGCCTCACCTCGAATGTCTTTAAGTTCTCATGGTTGGGATAAGAAAAAAAAGAGGGAAAAAAAGCTGGAAGAATGCACTGGTGTGAGGGAGGCAATGCACAGCTGCAGAGGGCCCAGGAGGGGAGCAGAATTCCAAGGAGACTGGAGGCAGGAAGGGTTAAAGGAGACTGGGAAGGGAGGTGGGGTCGAACTGGAGCGAGCGGACGCGGCTCCGGTTTTTAACTTCCCGCTTAACGGGAGCTGTTCCCGTGTTTGGAGGTGACATTCCCTCGGTCTGGAGGGACAGGTGAGCCCCAGGCAGCCTCACTGCACTGCATGCCCACCCAGCTATCCCTGGAGCAAACCCAAGAGTGCCTCTTACGCTGGGTCCCGGACGTCTCTGGTGATGCGGTAATTCCAGTCGCGGAAAAACTCGTTCTCCTTGTCGAACTCCCGCTCGTCCTCCCCAATGGTCACAGTGAATCTTTTCTCCTCAAAGTCAGGCTCCTGCTCTTTTCTCATAGTTGCTTTTTTTAATACCTGTCAGAGCACAAAAGAGGCGTGAGGAGAGAACGTTCCAGGGGCAGGGAGAAATCGCAATATTAAAAAAATATTAAAAATCCGGCCCTCGGGAGAATCCCTGCAGCCAAAGCACCTTCTTCCCTCAGAATGTGCAGGATGCTGGACTTTCCCTGATTAATTCCCTCTTCCACCAGCTCAGAACAGCAGGAAACTGAAGTTTCCCCCCTGCAGTGATCACATGAACTGGAGAAACTGGTTCTGAAGTGAGGGGAAACTGGATCAGCTTAAAGCTTTTCTTTGTGGAGGGCTGGACTTGAGGGCCACAAGTTCCCAGTGTTTTTTAAATATAAAACACCCCCAAACTTGGATTGCAGCTCCTCTCGGCTGTCTAACAATTGTGGTGTAAAAAACATAATTAAGAGGTTAAAAGGCAAAAGGGGAAGAGAAAGAGCAGGGCACTTGTGCTCCAAAAGGAGCTTTTCCAGTGGATTCTTGCCCTGAGGAAGGAATTTACCTCTTTAGCGTGCCGGAGTCCCCTCTCCCAGGCACTTTCTGTCGGAGGGTCTGGAGGAGGTGGAGGTAAGATTTCATCAACCACTGGCCCTCCCTGTTGGAAAGGTGAGGAGAGAAGGAGAAGACACCTGAGATAGTTTTAAAACAGCAAAGCCACGCTTTGTAAAGCTGCCTCAGAGTTACTCCAGAGATGCCTCAGCAGGATGGAAGCTGGGAAACCATGGAAAATTACCCCCCTCTACTGGCAACTCCGAGATCACCATTTAAAAATCACACATCCACTGTGGATTGAATTTTGCTGAGGTATTAGCTCAAAAAGAAAGGAGAAAAACCACAGAATGGTGGAATGGTATGGGTTGGAAGGAACCTTGAAGCTCATCTTGTTCACGAGGAAGGGACACTTTCTACTAGACCAGGTTCTCCTGTCCAACCCCACTTTGAACACTTCCAGGGATTGGGGAGGGTGCTGCAGAAGCCATAAATGCACAGAAGAGATCCCATACCCAGGGGTTGGCTGGCATCAGCGGGTGAGGGCCCATGGGAGGGGCACCGTTGGGGGAGAAGGGCTCGGGTTTGGAGATCAAGGAGTAATTTCCTTTGTCGTTCACTCCGGGGTGGATAAAGCGACAGTTCATGCCCCAGGTGCAGTGCCCTGTGGGAACACACAGCTGTTAGAGCCCTGTTTTCCATCAGCAAGCAGCACTTCAGCCCCACAAAATCCCCATCAAGCATGCAAAATCCTTTAAGGAATAACGTTGTTTGAGGTGTTTGACTTTTCTCCTCTCCAGCGTGGCTGGGATTTACCTGTTTCACACACATGGAGAGGCTCTCGTCACCCTCCACCTGCCAGAGGGGACAAACACAGCCAGACACAGATGGATCCATGTACCAGAGCCTTATTCCAGTGGGGAGAAGGGAGGGAGGGAGGGATGGACACACACTGTTCGTTAAATGCAGGAATAAGCCTGGGAGCTCCTCATTTGTTAATGACAAACATTTCCAATTAGGAGCTTTGCCTTTCACAGGAAGCCTGAGAGCACAGCAAGCCCCACAGTGCATCCCAAATAAACAGTGGTGAGGCAGGGGGCAGAATCATGGAATGGTTTGGGCTGGAAGGGCCTTAAAGCCCATCCAGTTCCAACCCCGACACCTTCCACCATCCCAGGTTGCTCCAACCTGGCCTTGGACACTTCCAGGGATCCAGGGGCAGCCACACCCTCTCTGTTTTATTCCAAAAATGCTGCAAGTTTCCCTTTATTTGCCTCCTCCAGGCTCACCACGCTGAGGGCAAAGCCCTTTTTGTGTAGTGGCTCCATGAAAATTCAGCTTTGGCCACCAAGAAACAGGAAGGTGACGCTGAGGATGCCTGGGGCAGAGTTTATCATGTAACAGCAGCTTAATGGGGGAAAAAAAAATCCCCAAACAGGACCAATTCCAGCACCTCTGGCTCCTCCCACACCCCAGAGTGTGGTTACCTTTCATGAAGAAGCGGCAGGTGGGCCGTGGCCTCACTTTCCTATCGTTGGGGTCTTTAACTTCCCCTTCTTCCAAGTCATCATCCTGCAACAGACAGACAGACAGAGCTGACATTTCACGTGGGGCATTCCCTGCAGGACCTGACATTTCCCAATCTGCTCAAACATCAGTCACTGAGAACCAGCATGGAGTAAAACCATGGGAGAAAAACAAGGTCAGGTTACAAGGAATTACCCCAGAGCACCTCCTCAAGGTGCTGCTTCCAACAGGGAAGATTCCAGGTGGCTGTAAAAGCACCTTCCACTATCCCAGGGTGCTCCAAGCTCATCCAACCTGGCCTTGGGCGCTTCCAGGGATCCAGGGGCAGCCACAGCTTCTCTGGGCAACCTGTGCCAGGGCCTCCCCACCCTCCCAGGGAACAATTCCTTCCCAATATTCCATCTAATCCTGCCAGTTTAAAGCCATTCCACCTCGTTCTGTCACTCCATACCCTTGCCCAAAGTCCCCCTCCAGGAACAATCTCACACATGAACTTCTCAGGATAAGTCCAGCACATTTCTTCCAGTTTTCTCCACCAACTCCTTCCCTTCTACTCCTCAGCTCCACGCAGGAGCTGGGAACCAGCTCCAACAAAACTCTGCCTCATCCCCAGGAATAAATTCTGGGATTTGGAGGTTGCTCCAAGATTAAGAAAGAACAGCCAGGAAACACCCCCAGAAGAAAAGTTATTGGAACTTTCAAGTACCAGCATTTACTTTTGTTCTCCAGGGATAAAAACCAACCTTCCCTGGCTTTGTTAGGCTGCACATGGAGAGCCAAAAGGAGCTGAAAGGAGCTGGGGATGCAGAAGGCAAAGGCACAAATGACCAGGGAGCTGTCATAGGAATCTGGCCAGGAAATCAGGATTTTATCCTAAAAACCATCCTGCTTTTCCCTCTCTCTCTGCCTCCACTTCCCCATCTCCAGCACATGAAACACGTGAAGAGGGAGCATCTGGATGGGCCTTCCCTCTGCCTGGCAACAGCCGCTCTCTGGGTGGAAAAGATGAGGGAAAATTCTCTCCTTTGATCCCTTTAGCAGCTGGAAAGAAGGAAAAAGCCATCACTGGGCTGTAGACAAACAAAGGAGCAACAGAGAGGTGGGTTAAGAGCCTCTCCTGCTGCATTCCTGAGCCAGACAGGGAGAGCTCTCCTCAACAGCGACGGATTTAAAAGCCTACACTTATATTCCAATTAAAATTTGCATTAATATTCCCCTCCCTCCACGCCAGGAGCCTGAAAGCAGCAGAAAAATGCAGGGATTGAAGTTTTCCCCAAAGCTGGGGCTGGCTTTCAGCGCTGCCTGAATGGAAGAACCAGCTCCACTCTGGTGCTTTCAAAAGAACTGTGTGAAGTCTGGAACAAAAGGGGAATTATTTATTTCTGTGAGGTCTCCTTGGAATCAGGCAGCTGGGAATGCTGTTATGAGTTAATGTATGAAAACCAGGGTACAGATTCATCTGCTGCTTTGTAAGGAGAGCTCCCAAGAATGCCTCAGGCTCCAAAGGAGAGCATTCATATTTTAATCAAGGAGCAGGCACGGAGTCAGGACTCCAGGAATTTTTTTTGGCCCCATAACGTGCTGGAATTCCTTCTAACTGATTCAGGAATACACAAAACCTTTGGAAAACACGTGTTGAATAAAATCACCTGCCAGGATGGGCACGAGGAAGAAAAATGATGTCATTTTTTAAAGCAATTAAACTTGTCAATGAACTATAAAGAGTAAAAACCACTCAAAATATGATTATTTAATAAAAAGGGAGGAGGGTCTGTCCAGTGAGGCTCCAGGAGCTTCCCAGCATCCTGTGGCCAGGTCAGATCCACAGGAATGGGGCCTGGAAGGACACAGCAACTCCCCTCCTCAGCTGAGGAGCCCCACCAGTGACCCCATCCACACTCCAGTGCTTCCCTGCACATTCCCAGGACATTCCCACATCCCAGCCCAGTTGTGCAGGTGGAATTCTGGAAGGGGGAGCCAGCCCAGGTGCTCTGCACCAGCAATTCCTCTTTGCAGTGCTTTACACTCCCCCTGTTGGGATGCAATTCCAGAGCAGGAGCCCACAGGAGGGCTTTTATGGGAATGACTTTGCCCTGTTTTCTCCATGGAAAAGGAGGGGAATTGCTGTCGAGCTGCAGAGCTCCCTGCTGCACACAAACAGGGATAAAGATGATATTTTCCCTAATCCCCACTGCAACTAAACCCCTTTTTTGCTTTTTCTGAGTATCTTTGTTTGTTCAGAGCTGTGAAACACTGCACACCCCTGACCCCATCCCCAAACCATGCCTTGGGTATTTCCCAGAAATCCCAGCACCTTCCATTCCCCTTCCATGCATCCAGATGCTGCTGGAGCCCACAAACACCTCAGGATCAGGGTTCCCCACCTGAGGAGCACCACAACCACCCTCCAGCACCAGCCCCTCAATCTGAGCAGCTCCTGGACACCCAATCCATGGGATTTGCTGTCAGCATCATTCCCAAGTCCTCCAGGAGCAGTAAAGCACTGGAGCCTTCCCATACTGAGAGGGAACAAAGCTCATTTGGGATGGCTCTGGCACAAAGTTTTGGTTCAGCACAGGGCACCAGGGGCCCCAAGCCCTGAGATCAGGGCCTGCCCCATTGCTGTGGCCTTACCTGCAGGGAAAAGGGTGTTCCTTGCACAGTGGGGACACGGATATTCCCATCAGGAGGAGGAAGGAACTGCAACGGGAGAAGCAACCAGCTCTGAACCCCCACAGGGCTCTGCCCACCTCCTACTTACATCGATTTCCCCATCATCAATTTCTCCATCATCCTCTTCTTTCTTCTTCTCCTTGAGGGGGTCCTGCCCATCCTTCTCATCATCGCTTTTGCTGCTGGATTTTTTCTCATCCTCGGGGGCATCATCTCCTTTCTCCTCTTCCTCGTCATCCTCCCCAGCAGCTTTTTCCCCATCCTCCTCTGCAGCAGCAGCACTGGGTTCCTCGGGAACCTCCTCATCATAGTCCAGCTCGTGCTCATCCAGCTCCCTGGTGACAGAGGACACTTCCAGGTCGTTTGTCCTGTCTTCCTCCTCTCCCTTGCGGGGCCGGGGGCTCTTCAGCTCCACGCTCTGCTCGTTGGTGTCGGATTCCTGGGACTTGGCCTCGCTCAGCCGATCCTCCTCGTCCGAGTGGTTCTCCTCTTCCCCCCGGCTCAGGGCCCCGCCTGCATCCTCCTCCTCGCCCAGGAGGCTCCCCTGGCCACCCTCTCCATCGAGTTCCCGGTCTGAGCCGCTCTCCTTCAGGACCTCCTCATCGGAAAGCTGCTGGTCCTCTTCCTCAGGAGAGCAGGGGTTTCGCTCCGGGCTGTCGGAAACGTCCATCAGTACCCGAGAGTCTGCAGGGCAGAGAACAGCTCTGGTTATGGGGAGCAAAGTGGGAAATCGGGGAAGCCTCACCCTGAAGGGTTTGTTCTCCTGTGCTTTGCCTCCTAAAGGAAGGCTGTTTGAATTCCTGGGAAGCCAAGGTTGGAGGGGGACCTGAGGAACCCAATCCAGTGAGTGGCACCCGTGCCCAAGGCAGAGGTTTGGAGTGAGAGGAGCTTTAAGGTCCCCTCCAGCCCAAACCATTCTGGGATTCCATGAGTTCAGGAATATGGTTTCTCATAGATCCTTCAAGAGGGAAATAGGGAGTTTGAACTGCACAAAGAACTGATTTCAGTATTGTCCCAGACTGGTGCGTGCCACCCTTCACAGACAGTGACAGAGCTTGAGGTTGGAATTTCACAGAATCCCAGAATGGTTGGGGTTAAAAATCAAAGAAAAGATGTGGAATTACAAATCATCTTCATTTTAACGTGTCCCATGTTCTATTCCAGCTGCTCCCTGCAAGTTCATTTAGTGCTGCCACAAAAACATGGCACAAATGCTCAGAGTTTCACTTGTTATTTTTAAAACCCTCGGAGCAGAAATGCTACAAATGTCAGACTCTGGCAGCTCCTTTAAACACACCCAGTGATCCATCATGAAATCAGAGTTTATTAAACTTTTATTAAACTGCTCCTTCACCTCTTCCTGACACTTTCCCCTGTTTCTCCCACTGGTTTTGCACAGGGAAGGTGATTTCCCATCAAAAAGCCACCACAGACACACCAAACCCTGCCCCAACTTCAGCAAACTGAGCCTCCCCAGCACCTGAACCCCCCCAAATCTTCTGGTAATGAACAGAACTTGCTGCAAACTCTCAAGATCAAAGTCCCCCTTCCAGAAATTGCTGCTCCTTATACTGTGGAAGGTCTGCAGAGGAGTTAAAACCAGAAAATAAATTCAAACCACTCCCAGAAGCACCTTAAGCTGGATTTTAGGACTGACTACGCTCTCCCCAAGCCCTCAGAGCCCTGCTGGTATCAGCTAATTGATAAACACGAGATGATCTCAACATCAGCAGGGCCCAGAGCAGCAGAAAATCCACATTTGGAGCTTCCTCCCAGCTCCTCTGCACATCTGAAGTCGCTCCTTGCTCACCAGCAAAGCTCTGATTTCCCTGACAAGGTCAAACCCCAAATGAAAAAGGCAGAAGTTGCCTCCTGGTGACAACAGCTCCGAGCAGCTCCCCAGGATGGATGTGAAGCAAATCCTCTCCTTACTGAGCACATCAAGCCTGGTGCTGAGCTCATAAATTCCTGCACAAATTCGTTATTGGCTTTGAGAGCAGGGGATTTTAATTGCCCAAGTGCCTGAGAAGTGACTTTGTGTGGACACAAAGGTCAGCCCAGAGAGGCCACCAGAAATATAAAAGCTGCCAGGGGCACGAGGACTCAGGAAATTTGTTTTCTGATTTCTTGCAAAGAAGCAGCAGCCAAAAAAAAAAACAACCCACAAAAAAAATAAAGGTATTTAAGTGAAGCAAATGGCTTTTTGTGTTTGACACGGAGACCTTTAGAGGGATGGGAGGAAACAAATAAGTTCTGGTGGTGAGGAATATAAAACACTGACCTCCACAGCAGCTATTAAAGCTCTTATAAAATCCAGAGCATCCAGCAGTTGTAATAATTTCCTATTAATTTCCATCAGCAGAAATGATAAGGAACACAATAAATGATGGCCCAAATGAGAAGGGTTCACAAAATCCATGCAGGGTGGGGTTTTTTGGGGTGTATTTCCTCGGATTCAGGGATTGGGCTGTTGCTCCAAGATCCCCCAAAACCAACAAAGCAGATTTTGGCAGCAATCTTACCCTGTGTGGAAATGCCCCAAAACAAAGCCCAGATGTCCAAAGGTAAAATCAGCAGCAGGGAAAAAAAATGGGAGGTGGAAATTAAAAGGAAAACTGCCTAATGGTAGAACAGGACAGAAAGTTTAACTCCAGTTTTAAGTGTTGTCTTAAAATAATCTGCAAATCAATTTATTCCAGATCTTTGGAATTCTGCAAGGGGTTTTTTTGTTTGGTTTTTTTTTGAGATGGTTTTTAATTTGCAAATCACAATTTATCCCAAACCTCTGGAATTGTGAGAGGTTTTTCTGAGGAGGTTTTTTAATCTGCAAATCACAATTTATTCCAAATCCTGAAAGGTTTTGGTTTTGGGGGTTGTTTTGAGTTGTTTTTTAGGGCTTGTTTGGGGCTTTTGTACATTTGAGGGTATTTAAAATTGCTTTCTGCTGTCCTTTAGTGAAACATAAAAACAAATATCACAAAAACCTGAGAAAAATTACTACATGGAAGTCATTTAAATGAACAACACTGACATGAGTGGCAGAGCAGAACGCCCAGGTTCATCCCTCTCTCACCATAAACTTGGCCTTTTTTTGTGCCTGAAAACTAAACCAGTTTCTTCCTGATTCAAAACCAATCATAAAAGCAAAAAATTAACTCCTAAGCCCCAGATAAGCTTGTTTAACTTGCAGCTCAGGCAAGAAGCAGGGATGCATTAACGCTTCTCACTGAGCAACCTTTCATCTTTTAAAAAAAAATCTTGAAAATTCAGCCAAAGCTGCCTTTGGTCCCAGCTGCACAACTATTTCTGCTCCAGAACTGCCTCTGTTTGCTCAAAGTGTGTCAAATATCCCTTTCCTGCGTGTCTGAGGCAGCCTGGAGCAGGGCAGGGCACTGGGAATTCCATCCAGGCTCACAAACCCCTCCCGTCTCCAGGCTAAACGAGCTGGGACAGCCTTTCCAGGGGGAGGTTTAGGAGTAAATGCAATAAATAAAGGGCATTTTCAGGCCAAAAATAAAGTGTCTTTCCCTGTTTTTGGAACGATTTGGGCACGCCTCAGAGAGCTGAAAGCTTCTTGAAAGCAGGTCACAACTGTCAGGGAAGGAACTGAGGATCTGGCAGCAGAGCTCCTCCCTGGGGGGAGCAGATGGCACCGCTGGCCCCACAGGTGGAGCCAGGCTTTCCCTCCAGTTGTTCCCTCTGGATTCTGTCCCATCCAGCAGGATCAGGCATCCCACTAAAACAGAAAGTGGGAAAACCCCTCACCAACCCAGCTGGGGTTTAATAATGTTTTTGAGTCGGGGAAGAGGAGTTTTCAGTTCCACAACACATCAGTGACTTGGAAGTTTCCCAGCCTGGGCTCTGGAATATTTCAAATATTAGGGAATGAAGCATGAACTGCTCCTTAATTTATCAGTGTGCCATGGCTTGCACAAGGTGGGGCAGAGATTCTCCTCCTCACCTGCACTGCATGCACCAGGAAGGAGCCAATTTGTTCCCAGTGAAGCCTCCCTGGGAACATTTAAAATTTCACATTTTCCCCTCTAAAAAGTGGAGGAGAAAATTGTGGAGGTGCTGCAGAAATTTAAATTCATCTGCTTCACTTCCTTTATAACGTATTTTAATCAAAGCCTAACGATATCCAAGATTTTTTAACTTAAAGCACTGCCTTGGCACAGCCTAAAGGCAGGCAGAGAAAAGCCCTCTGCTACTTAAGCTGCTTTTAAAACTCCACTTCCATCCTGCCAGGGAATCCCAGGATACATTTTAAATAATATCCTGAACCTCACACTTTTGTCAGTCGATTTGTCCAAGGCCAGAGGAATCAGAGCAGGAATTCTTACCCAGCAGCTCCCTTTGCAAAATCAGGCCCAACTTCTCCTCTTTAGTTAATTAAAACAGCACCAAAAGGTGCAAAGTGAGGAAGGAAGAAATTCCAGCCAGGAACTGAGTACCTATAAAAACCCGGAGCTGGGCAGAGCCTTAAAATCCTACAAATCTTCATGGATATGAAGAACCAAGTGCATTCCCAACTTCTGTCCCCCTCACAGCCCTGGGGGAGGTCACAGGACAGGTGGGAAGGAAAGAAGAGAGGAAGCCCTTTCCTTCAGGCTGAAATCTTTGGGATAAAAGGATAAAACCCACTTCCTAAAGGCCAGACAGCTCCATGCAACGTGAAAACGTTCCTGTGAATCAGCTCCACGAAATCCAGGGGGGTTAAGGCGGAGCAGAAAAGTTCTGGAGCAGGGTCTGAGTGCAGCCAGGAACAATGAGGGAGCTGAGGAGAGAGAATGGGAACAGTGCTGACAGGACAGGTGAGGAGAGAAAGGCAGCACAGGAAGATTTAGGGGACAAAGAACTGCAAAAACAGAGGGAAAGCAGAAACAAAGGGCAGGAACCAACAGGGGGAAAAACATGGAAGGGCAGCGACAGCAGGAGGAGGAAATAAAGTGCCTCAGGATCCAGGAAAGGGGAAACACTGAAAGGATGAACTCATGTGCAGCCCTGCCCTGATTGGAATTCCAGTCGTTAACAGGGTTAATTAACCAAAATCCTCATTTCTCTGCCATCCTTTGGCAGCTCTGGGGTGGAGGATGCCCCGGAAATTCAGCAGCTCTCAGGGAACCCTTTAACACCCCAAACTCGGCTGCCTTGTGGGATCAGTTTGTGGGTGAGAGGCATTTCCAGGAGCTCAGAGAGCTCCAGTGGGGAATGTTCCCCATGGAAACCTAAAGGGAAAAGCAGCTGCAGTTTGTTTTCCCAGCACAGCTGATTTTCCTACTGCTCCTTCCTGCAGCTGTCCCCCAGCAAACGCTGAGTCTGAGTTCTCAGGGCCTCAGGAAGAGACAACCAGCAGGGTTACACCTGAATCCTGCAGGATTTGGGGATAATCCCACCCAGAAGACTGATTTTGGATCAGGAGTTTGGCAAAAAGCTGTCCTAGTAAACTGGGACCCTTTTCCTGAATCCAGGAAAACTTTAGGAAGAGAGAATTCATACCCTGGAGGGGCTGTTCTTGCTACAGCTCTGAGGAGACTCACCTGAGAACTGACCCTGCAGGTGATGGACCCCAAACTCCCCCCAGAACTGATCCTGCAGGTGATGGACCCCAAACTCCCCCCAGAACTGATCCTGCAGGTGATGGACCCCAAACTCCCCCCAGAACTGATCCTGCAGGTGATGGACCCCAAACTCCCCCCAGAACTGATCCTGCAGGTGATGGACCCCAAACTCCCCCCAGAACTGATCCTGCAGGTGATGGACCCCAAACTCCCCCCAGAACTGATCCTGCAGGTGATGGACCCCAAACTCCCCCCAGAACTGATCCTGCAGGTGATGGACCCCAAACTCCCCCGAGAACTGACCCTGCAGGTGATGGACACTAAACCCACCTCAGAACTGACCCTGCAGGTGATGGACCCCAAACTCACCCCAGAAATGACCCCGCAAGTGATGGACCCCAAACCCATCTCAGAACTGATCCTATGAGGTGATGAACCCCAACTCCATCTAAGGACTGACCCTGCAAGTGACGGCCCCCAAACCCATTCAGAACTGACCCTGCAGGTGATGGACCCCAAACTCCCCCCAGAACTGATCCTGCAGGTGATGGACCCCAAACTCCCCCCAGAACTGATCCTGCAGGTGATGGACCCCAAACTCCCCCCAGAACTGATCCTGCAGGTGATGGACCCCAAACTCCCCCCAGAACTGATCCTGCAGGTGATGGACCCCAAACTCCCCCCAGAACTGATCCTGCAGGTGATGGACCCCAAACCCATCTCAGAACTGATCCTATGAGGTGATGAACCCCAACTCCATCTCAGGACTGACCCCACAGGTGACAGACCCCCAAACCCATTCCGAACCGACCCCACAGGTGACAAACCCCAAACCCACCCCAGGACTGGCCCCCACGTGCAGCTGGCGCTGCTGTGGGGTCCCCAGCGGGTCCCCCCGTGCCCCCCTCACCTCAGAGGGTCTCCTGCCA
>VZTH01015375.1:344-11036 GCA_013397815.1 Aleadryas rufinucha | reverse complement strand
CCGCCCCCGGCCCGCCGGGGCTGCTCCTTGGGCGGGGTGGCGGCGCCGGGGCCGCCGGGGGTGAGGGACAGCAGCGGGGCGTTGTTGTGCCGCAGCACCAGCATGGCGTTGCGCCGGGACAGCTCGTCCCGCAGCGCGTGGCCCTCGGGGACGTCGTGCACGCTGCGCAGCGCCGGGTGGTCCGGGGGCAGCCCCGGGTGCAGGCTCAGGGGGTCTCCGGCCAGCAGCCTCTGCCGGTGCAGGTTCTCCAGCTCCTTCTGGCGGATGAGCTCGGCCGACATCTCCAGCCTGCGGCGGGAGAGGGAATTTGGGTGGGGGGGTCTGGAGGAACGCGCTCCCCCCAGCCTTGCAGGAGCGAGGGGTCAGCTCCAGCCCTGCCCAGCCTTCCCACGGGCCTCACTCGGACACTGCCGTGCCGTCTGTGCCCAATTCACCCAGCACAACTCCCCCCATGCTGCCACCAGGACGAACCCAGCCCTGTTCACTCTCACCTGGCCAGGTTTTGCTTCCGTAGCATCTCCTGCTGCCGTGCGAACATCTCCGCCTGTGCCGGCTGAAGGAACCCGTAACCTGGGGCAGGGAGAACAACACTGGGGGTTATTCATCTCAGCTCTGACCCTTGGCTGCCTCAGGGCCAGCTCCCCGGAGGGGTAACTGAGGGAAAAGGGGCACCTGAGCGCTGCCTTTCTGTTCCAGAGCCCAGCTACCCCTCAGTGCCATGGCTGGAACACTGGGCCAGGAAGGTGGGTGGGAATTAATGGGAAGAGCAGCCAAGGAATCTGCTCCTTTTGCTGCAGAACCGGGGTGAAGCTGGCACAGCACTCATGGGGAGACACAGAAAACATGTGTGGGCTGCTTGGCTGAAGGGCAGATTGTCACAGGCTGCACCTCTGCCCTGCCCTGGCTGCCCACGAGCGTCACCCGAGCACTCACCTGGCGTCTGGCACAGCGCCGAAGGCACCCCGAGGAAGGGAGGTCTCAGGTGGGGCCCCAGGGCAATGTGGGGAGCGTTCTGGGGTGACAGCAGAGGCGGTGGGTGGGATATCTCCCTGCAGCAATCAGAAAATAAAGCCATGTTGAAAACCTGGAGGCTCGCAAGGGCCCTGGCTCAGGAACAACATCTTGGCTGCAGATGAGCTGCATCCTGACCCAGAGGCTGTTCTCTGCCTGCTCACCCACATGCAGAGCTTCTGAAATGGAGAGAAAAAACCAAAAGCAGCAGAACCAAAAGGGGAAGAAAGCAGCCAGGACTCCACAGGTCCCATGTTTCCCACCTTCACTTCTGTGGCCTTTCAGCTGGGCTGTCCGAAGGGACATTCCCTGCCCATGGCAGGTTAAAGGGGGCAGCTGAAGATGCTGCATCTGCCTCTCCCCTCATCACATTTGGGTTTCTACCTCAACTACCTCACAGCTGAGAAGGAATTCTGGGTTTGGGAAGATCTGAAGGCATCGCTGGCTTGCCTTGCAAAAAATCCCTGTCCTAGCTGGGCTAAGGGATGATCTTTAATTCTGGGGAGAAAAGCTGGAAGTGAGGCAGAGGAAGACAGACAGGAGAGGAGATGTGAGCAGGGCAGAATGGGTAGAGCAGATGCCGGGGGTAGGAAAGCTGGGAAAGGCAGGATTGGGTGGTGGGAAGGGGACAATGCCTGGAAAAGAGGCAAGGAGCACTTGCTGGCAGCAGGAGGGAAGGCAAAAAAAAAAAAAAAAGCAGGAAGGGAATAAGAGCCAAGGTCTCTTCCATTAGTCAAATCTGCCCTGGGAGCCTGCAAGCAAATCTGCTTTCCGGCTGCACGTCTCTTAATTCCTTTTGATGGCCACTTACAACATTATTACCTTCAGCAGGGCATCCAGAGGCAGAGCCAAGTGCGGGGCCGTTTATTTTCATTTCCCAGTATCTCCCAGGAAAATCTGCTCCGGGAGAGACCGGAGGGCAAGGGAGAGGGAGCCAGAAGGTGCCTGTGACTTTGCAACAAACGCACCCCGTGCACACCACTGCTGGGGTGGGATAACGAGAGCATCCCGGCCATCCACGCCCCCATCCCACACAGCTCATGGAAAGCCAGACAAGGGGACGAGGGGGGCAAGGACAGACCTTCCCAGCGCAGCTTCATCCCCATTCTGCGCGGCAGCCGCTACAAAACACTGACCCGCCTGAGCTTCCCCTCCGAAAATTCCTCCTTTCCCCTCTACCCCGCGCCCATCTGCCCATCCCCCGGCTCTCCTCTCCCTCCTCGCCGGCTGCCCTGGCTCTCCTCTAAACTAATTGCGGAGCCGGCGGTGTCTGGAGGCGCGGCGCGGATCGATCGGCGCTGTTGAAATGTTAATGCCGCCCGTGCGCCGCGCCGCGCTCCGCTGGCAGCTCCAATTAATCTCAGGTAACGCCGCGCGCGACCTTCGGCTCCGAGCCGGGGCAGCAGCCAAGCGATGCTTATGTAATTACACCGTGAAGTGTGTAATCACCTGCCCTAATCCCCGAGGCCTCACAATTAGCCGAGGCCGCGGTCGCGGGGCTGCCAAGTGCTGCTGCCACCCGGGCCGGCCCGCGGATGAAAAACGGACAATTAAAGCGGCGTGACGGGGGCTCCGAGGTGTCCGCTCGATCGTAATTAGCTGTAATCATGGGGAGACGAGCCTGGCAGACGTGCTGGTCGTTTTATAAGAAGCAATTTAGGAAATCAAGTCGCTGTTAACCATCGCGTGGCCGTGCCCTCCCTCCCCGCCTTGGGAATGTGCGGGGAAGGGGATCCCGCGGGAGCTCCGGGGTGCCCGTGGAGAGCTCAAAAACAAAGGAGCTCCTTGATTTACGCCAGTCTGTGCCCAGGAGGGAGAGTGTTGGACGGGGATCAGGGCTGGGCGCTGGGAAATGAAAGGTTCTCCCTTCGGTGGCAGCCCAGTGCTCATCAGAGGCTGTTTTTATGCTTTCATGTTGTGCTACGGGGCATGACTTTGATCCCCAAGGAATTCACATCTGCTCCAGACTCCGCAGTTCATTCCCTCGGAGCTTCCCTGCTTTCCTGGGCCTGCTCTGGGCTGGCCAGTGAAGGGTGCCTGGCTGGGGAATGGGATGTAGCAAAGGGACAAAGCCATCGCTCCTGGACCTGATCCCATGAGCACAGCAGCCTGGAAAGCAGCTGGAGGTAGCTGGAAGAGGGGCTGGATGGGCCACATCGGTCCCACACACTGCTGCACACGCTGGGGACGAGCCCAAAGGTTCAGGGAACCCAGGGACACACAGTGACACACGCTGTCACCGTGCCTGCCTGGCACAGCGGGACACAGACACCCCTCAGCAGCCCTGGAGCCCCCCCAAACACCCACACAGGGCTGCTGGTGGGGCCAGGCGAGCAGGAGCTGCCCAAGGTCCCTCACCTGGCACTGCCACACCCTGGGCTCAGAGCAGGGAGGCTGCAGATGGCCGAAACAGCCAAAAAAGGCTGCAAATAGCCAAACCCAGGGGTCATCGCACCTCTCCTGCTCAGCACCAGTCCCAGCAGCAGAGACCTTAGAAAGCAGGCAGGTATGCCCACAAATATTTAGGGCAGAGGGGATTTTCCTGCCTGCAGGGAGCCTGATGCTGCCCAGCTCCTGCTCCAGAGCCCTGGGGAGCGGCTCAGCTGCGTGGCCACGAGGGACAGATCCTCTGTGCCACACCACGGACCCAACCTGCCGGGCACGGAACCTGTTGGAGCCAGCCCTGCTCCCTGCCAGCCCATCTGCCCCGTCCTTGGCACGGGGAGCTGGCACAGGAGGGAGGCAGCAGCACCAGGTCATGCCCTGGCACGGGGCTGGGCAGCCCTCCCAGCCAGCCAACTGCTCCCCAGCCAGCTTGGAAAGAACTGGCAACCCCCGAGTAAAAACCCCTGAAGACCTTAACAAAGGCTGCTGTGTTTTTAACAGATGTGCACCAAACACCGACCCCTGCACCCTCTCCCAGGTACGTGTCAGCCCTGAATCCCCCATTAAATTCCTTCCTCCTCTTCCTCCGCGGCTCAGAGTCAGAATTACAGTCCCCTACTCTGAGGAGGTGAATTTAGCCCCCGGCAATTACATCTGATAAGCCTTGTCCTTACCTTGCAGAGAGCAATTCTGTGTTGCTGCACATTCCTCCCCCAGCCCCCTTTTCCTTTTCCCCCCCTAAAATGCCAGCTGGAGGCTTGTGAGCAGGGTATTAGGGGATTTGCACTGCACGCTGCTAAATTTGATATGTCCTTTAACAGGAGACAAATGGTTCACAAGGCTTAAAAAGTATCGACTTTTCTTTAACAATAAGCACTAATGGCCTTCAAATAATCAATATTTAAAGTCATTATGGGGTTACACATTATACTGTTAAAACCAAGCCTTTCACTTTAACCCCATCATATCCTCCCAAGCCCAGAGCAGAGCTCCCCCCGGCTCCATCCAAGCTCCCAGGGAAGGCTCGGAGCACAGGCTGTGACTGGAGATGTGAGAGGGTCAGGAAATGCAGATTGAAACCGGCAAGGCATGGAAATAAATTTAGAACGGATGGAAGAAAAGGGAGGGGGGGAGAAAGAATGCATGAAAGCTCTGCTTTCTTCTGCTCTGCATTTGATAGGAAGAGACACTTTAAACCCGAGGTAACAGGCAGGAGGCACAGAGCTCCTCGCTGCTCTGCCATCCCCAGACAACTGCCAGGAAGGGAGAATAAATAAAATCAAAGGCCTTGCTAAAAATGGTGTTTGGGATTTCCAGGCAGGAAAAGAACATGTGCTGGCACTGCCCTCCAGGGCAGCAGCGAGGCCTGGCCACAGAGAGGGGCTGGTTTGTGCTGCCCCCTCCAAACCCAAACCGGTGCCGAAACCAAACTGCTTAAATCAGGTCAAGCTCTTTGGCCTTTGCTCTGCAGAACGTTCAGCCAGCTGGGATGTGGGGAGGGATCCTGCCAGGGCAAAAATCAGCAAATCAGAGCGTTCAGAGAGGAGAGGGGGATGCAGGGCTGGGGTGGGTAAGAGCAGGAGAGAGATGGTGCCCAGAGAGGGCAGGAAATGTGCCCAGAGAGGGCAGGAAATGTGCCCAAGGAGCCAGCAGGGAAAAGGAAAACCTCTCCAAAGCAGGGGGGAGGAATTAGGTGGTGGAAGAACAAACGGTAGCAACAGCAGATGGGAAGAAGGGAATCCAAAAAGCCTGGCTGGGTATTTTGGGCACATCTCTGCTCAGAGAAAGCCTCAGGCTGGTGCACGGTGTCTGTCAGCTCCTGCAGGGGAGGCAGTGGGGGCCTCTCTCAGACTCGGTGGCTCCCACCCCCAGCTCACTCCTGCCAAGGGGCTGGGCTTCCCAGGACCCCGGGATGGGGGTGCTGATGGCACCTCAGGCTGGCAGCGTTCCGTGTTCCCTGGCATTCCTGCTGCCTTCCCCCGGATCCTGGGAGATGAGCTGTGCCTGCTCAGGAGCACAGAGCCACCGAGTGCTGGTACCAGCACCTGCCTCAGCACCTGCCCTGTCTGTGCCATGCTCTGCCTCCTCCCCCCGAGAGGGGGGCAGGTCCCCCCAGACCCTGCACACACCGCAGGCACGAGAACGAGCTCCCAACAACTCCCAGCACAGAACTGATGCACCCCATCCAGCCAGGAAGCTTCACCCCACTGACCACACAGTCCAGCAGCTCACACAGCCCTGCCCCAGCTCCTCTCTCAACCCCTTCTGTGTGCAGGGCATGGAAGATTTTCCCTCAAGAGGAAACCTTCCCCAGGCTCCACACAGAGAGAAGCAGGGATGAGCACGGTGGGGAGGAACACGCCAGGCTGAAGGACCCCAGCAGAACCAAGCACACTGCCAACAAATCTTGGAGACAGCACCCAAGGAGCAGGATCCAAGCAGCTCTGCGGGGTACAGCCACCTGCCAGCTCTGCAGGAGAGGCAGCAGTTTGGAGATGGGAAGAGCTCCAGGCTGGAGTAGTTACAGTGGCACCTTTCAGTTGTACCCTTTCCTCATCCAAGTCTTTTTATAACACTGAGCTCAACCATCTTCCCAAACAAACCACCAGGCCCTGGCACTCCAGCATCCAAGCTGCATCCATCTCAAAAGGATCTAGGAAACCAAAACCAGGAAACCAAGTGAATTCTCCAGCCTGTGGCTGGAGTCTGCTTTTGGCAAGATGTCTCAGTGTCACTGACTCCTTCCAAGAGATGGAGAAGGGAGCAAAGAGGTGAAGGGATCACTACCCCACTACCAGGACCAAGAAAATCCATATCCACGTGTTTGTGTCTCACCCCCACAAAGCCAAACCTCCCAGCCTGTTTCTGACCAGCAAAGATACAATAATTAATTAATGACAAATATCTGAGCATGCCCACCTTCCCAAGTGTCCCCCAGCTCAGCCCCTTCACTCCTGGGGCACAGTTCCCATTGCCAGGCACGTTCTCTGCCTCGCTGCCCTGACCAATAAAACTGGGTCACCAGTGGGGGCTTTCCCCTCTTGCTTTGCCAGCTGAAGGGCTGAAGTCCCTGATTATTCCTGCCCACAAAGCTGAGAGCTGACCTGAGCCGCACGGATCTCCCGGTAGGAAGCTGAAATGGAATTTTAACACCGCGCCAAGCAGCTCTCATCCCCCTGCACCGTGGTTATAGCTGCTGCTCTGGGAAAGGAGATGCCATAAATCCACCTCTGTTTGCTGGGAATGTGAGGCAGCTTCCTCCACTGCCTCCTCCCCTGCCAGGGCCCACCTGGACCTTTGGGAATTTCTGTTCCTCCAGGACAAAGGTGCACGAGGCTGCCCTGATTTACCCCCTTGACAAAGACCACGGCAGCCAAGTACAAACCCGAGGCTAACAGGGAATGCAGGGGAGGAATTACCCCCCACAAAACTCTACTGCTCTACAACACACAGCCACAGCTTCCCCTGGCATTTCCAAAATCCTGTGGCACTCTGGAGGAACAGCTGGCACAGGACAGCTCCAACCAGGTCACTTCTGAGAGGGAGCAGAGGGACACATGCTGACCCTCAGGGGACTGCAGACCTCTGGGGAGAAATAACAATCCTGATCCCAGACTGGTTTGGGTTGGAAGGGACCTAAAAATCATCCAGTTCCACCCCCTGCCATGGGCAGGGACACCTTCCACTGTGCCAGGTGGCTCAGAGTCCCATCCAGCCTGGCCTTGGACACTTCCAGGGATGGGACAGCCACAGACTCACAGTGTCAAGCCATGACTGTGGGGCACAGTTCCCATTTCCCAGCAGCATTCCATGGCTCTGCTGACAGGGATTATCACCCCTGAGAGCCTGGCCAACTGAATCAAGATGAGAAGTAGTGGTTTGGTCCAAGAGCCATCTCCCGGCCTTCTGTCCCTGTCCCCTGACCCAGGCAGCAACTTCCCTCCCCTCTTCCCAAACCATGGAACCCTTCCTGGCCTGGCCCAGCTCCATCCCCCCAGCACCTGCCCACCAGGGACAAACACCTCTGGGTGTGATCTGGATCTCCCCATTCTCGTTCTGCCCCTCCTGTGAGCAGCACTCCCCGTGAGCAGCCTCCACCCTTCCGTGGATGCTTTTCCAGGCAGCCCTGGGGCCGGCCTGGCTCCTCTCCAGCCCACACAGCGCTGGGGAAGCGTTCCTGAGAGCGGCTGCACGGAGGCTGCTCCATCCCCGCATTCCTCGCAGGTCTGCCGCGATCCGCATGGAGCGGGCGGATTTATGGGGTGGGTTAGCCAAAGTACACGCTGTGGGAGAGAGGTTCCAGTCTGCCCAGCCCCTCCACAGTGCAAAGGTATTGGTGGGAGAGAAGGAAAACCAGATGGGATCTCCAAGGCTCTAAGTGGGGGGGAAGGCTCTGGACTCAACACATCCATACACACCCTACAGAGCTCACAGTGCAGCCTGCTCTGCCCCCACCCCAAAAAACGTGTAAATAGCAGAGCCTTTCACTGCTCATCCCGTGATATCCAAAGCCTCTGCATCCCCACGGCCCTCTCCAGTCCCGCTATCCCTGTCAGGAACGCACGCAGCTTTAATTTAATTTCCCTCTGAAGTTCTTGATTGCAGAGGGAATGGCTCGTGGCACAGAGCAAGATAAATGAGCTAGAATTTCCTGGGGGTGGGGGGATATCAGCTTTCCAGCACTCCTAGCAGTGGGAAAGGCAAGCTGAGGCTCTTTTCCTTAACAAAGAAAACTTCTTCTCTTTCTGTTCCATCTCAGAGCATTCCTTCTCTCTCGTTATCTGGGGATGCTACAAAATGCAAACTTAAACACCTTCACTTGCTCTGTGCCCAAGAACAGGTGACAGTGGCATCTGCTCTGGACATCCAACACAGGTTTGGGATCACTCCAGCCTGACTTCCAGGCCCCTGGATGTGCATGTGGATGTGCACAGGCGCAGATCCCCCCTTTCCACACAGACACCCCGGAGTGGCAGGAGCACCCGGAGTGTGGCAGGAGCACCCCCAGCCCTCCTGCACCTGCACAACCCCCAAAGGTGATGGTCACACCTTGCCCAGGCACATCAGCTCTGCCCACCCCGGGCACTGCTGCCCTCTCCCATGGAATCACACAACCCTTAAGGTTGGAAAAGCCCTGGAAAACCGCCGAGTCCAACCATTACCCCGACATTGCCGTGGTCACCACCAGACCATGTCCCCAGTGCCACATCCACACGCTTTTTGAACACTTCCAGGCACGGTGACTCCCCCACTGCCCTGGACAGCCCATCGCAATGCCTGTCCTAGCAGCTCCCCCTTCCCACACCCCACACCAGCCGTGCCATCCCTCCAGCCCGGCCCGAGGGTGCCCCCGGTGCGAGCCCCCCGCCCCTGCCCAAACCCCGCCCCGGGGCGGGGGAGCGAGACCGGCCGTGCGGCGGTACCTGTCGGGGAAGTGGCTGTCCCTGTGCTGGGGGAGGCCCTGCTTCCTGCGCTGGCTGGACGAGTTGCTGGCCGAGGGGATGTGCGCTTCCATCGCGCCCGGAGTCCGCGCCGCCGCCGCCGCCNNNNTTGGCAGCGGAGGAAATTGTGCAACTACGGCAGGGGGGTGGATTTGCCGTTTAATTGCCTTCCTGCCGGAGGGAGGGAGGGAGAGAGGGAGGGAAGGAGCGGAAAAAAGGGAGGGAAGGATGGAAGGAGGGATGGATGGATGCGAGGAGAGCAGGAGGAGGGAGGCATTCCCCAAACTCCCTCTCCCGGTCGGTCCCGAGCGGAGCCGCGCTGGCACCTGCCCCGGTCCCGCCGTGTCCCCTCCGCCCCCGCGCTGCCTCCGCCGAGCTTATCGGGGCTCTGCGGGGCTGTACCTGCCTGGCACAGCAAGGACAGGGCAGGGCTGGGCCCGGAGCACCTGAGGATGGGGTACAGCAAGGGACCCCTCCTCCCAGCCTGGGGCACGGCACTGCCAGGAGACAGCCGCAGCTCAGAAAGAAACCTCATTCACCCTGCCCTGTGCTGGCACCTGTGACCTGTGCCACCCACCCGTGACACCTGTGCAGTGACACCTGTGCAGTGGCACCTGTGCAGTCCCTTCGGGGGGTCAGTGCAGGCAGCTGCCCACACAGTGCCCCGGGATGGACAGAGCAGGCAAGGCCAGAACCACCTCAAGCACAGCCAAGGAGCCCCAAGGAGGGGAGGTGATGCAGGTACAGCCCGTGTGCCACTGCCCTGGCCTCAGGGAACAACAAGTGACATGGACATCTGTGCCAGGTGCACTGAGACACCTGTGCGGAGCTGCTCTCTCCCAGTGAAGCATCAGGAGTCCCTCAGTCCCTGGATCTGTATGAAATCCCCCCCCACACAGCTCACATCCCACCCCAGAGCCTCTGCTGCCGTTCACGTGGTGCACAGGAAACATCCCCACAGAGGAAACCTCCCTCACCCTGCACCAGCCTGCCAAAGGAAACCAAAACACAGCTGGGGAGAGGAGCAGAGGCAGGTTTATCTCAGCGAGCACACCCTGGGCAGCATCACACCTCCAATACTGACCCTGCACAGCCCTCACATCCAGCAGCACATCCACCTCTTCCCACAGCTGATTTGTAAAGCCACATTCCTGTAGGAGCATTGCACAACCCTGCAGATGCCACACTTCCCATCTCCTTGTCTTCCTTTTTCCCACCAGGCACTTTTCCCTCGGTTCTGGGAATCCCAGCCACCCTTGTCCCTGCTGGCACCAAGATGTGCCCAGCCCAGCCTGAGCTCCATCAATCACAGCATCAAACACTTGGGTGATGGTCAGGGCTGAAGCCCCGGGGTGGGGTGAGAACATTCCCACAGCTGCTGTTGCTGCTGCCAGGAAGGGGGACAGTGGTGCCCGAATTTCTGGCCACATTCCTGCCCCTGTCCCCACGCCCCCGGCCGAGGGGACAAACACTAAAATGACAATTCTGAACTGCCAAGTACGAGAGAAACAGCCAAACACCATCAGATCACAGAAAAAGCCCAGAGAATTTGCCGAGCCAGGGAGACCGTGCACCTCCAATGTTTATAAATTAATTATCTGAAAAACCCAGGTCACTCCTGATTGCCACGGCGGCTGTAATTTAGAAGCCTGGCGTGCAGCCAGCTCCAGGAGCCGCATTGATCCTGAATGACCGCAACAACCCCCGCACACACCCCCTCTCCTCTCCCCTTCCCCCTCCTCCCCTCCCCTGCGCCCCTTCCCTGCTGCCCAGACCCCCCCGAGGATCTGTTATTTACAATCCTGCACTCTGACAGTTGGGAAATCAGATTGATTGACAGTGGGACGCTGGCGGC
>VZTH01015363.1:47468-97717 GCA_013397815.1 Aleadryas rufinucha | reverse complement strand
GGGCGGACTGGGCTGGGTCGGGCCGCGGGCTCCGGGGGCGGCGGGCTGAGGGGCGGTGGCTCCGCGGTAGTTCCCCTGCAGGGTGGTAGTATCAGGCTGGGCCCGAGCCCGGGGGGGAGCCCCCGGGCCCGCAGGCTTGTGCGGCCGGGGCGGAGAGCCCCGGCGGCCGGGCCGCTGTCGGTGAATGGTCCTGGATACGCCGGAGCTGGTAGGACCGCGCCGGAGCGGCCGCGACGCCTCCCGCCCTCCTCCGGAGGCCTCCGTGACGCCCCCTCGCCCCCCGCCGGGGGCCGCGCCGTGCCCCATTAACACCCTGCGCCTCTATTGCAGATGCAGATGCGATTTGACGGACTGCTGGGCTTTCCCGGGGGGTTCGTGGATCGCCGTTACTGGTCCCTGGAGGACGGTCTGAATCGGGTGCTGGGCTTGGGTTTAGGCTGTGTGCGCCTGACGGAAGCTGACTATCTGTGCTCGCACCTGACAGAGGGGCCACATCGCGTGGTCGCACACTTCTACGCCAGGCAGCTCACCCTGGAGGAGCTGCACACCATCGAGATCAGCGCGGTGCATTCCCGAGACCACGGGATGGAGGTGGGACACCCGGGAGGGGTGTGCGAGCTCTCAGTTAGCCCAGGGAAGGCACCGCTTCCCTCCTGGGTCTGCCGGGCTGCCCTGGCCAGCCCGGCCGGGGAATGCACCGCAGGTAGAGCTGCCGGCGGCAGGTGCCCGCACCGCCCGTGGCATCGGCGTTAGGAACTGTGGCCGGGGTCGTGCCGTAGGTTCCAGAGCATAGCAAGCTCGAGCTCCAGCCTTTCCCGGTGTCCACCCACGCAGGGACGAGCCCCGTGTTACCGCTCGGCCTCAGGATGCGGGCGAGGGCCGTTTGCAGCTGGGGGGGATCTCCCCCTGCCCTGGGCTGAGTGCCCCGGACTGGACCGTGACCTCGGTGTGGTGATGTTGCTGTGACCCGAGTTCCTCCCGTGCGGGAGGCACCTTCCTCCTCCCGGGCAGCCAAGTCCGGCTGATGGCCGGGGCAGAGCGCGAGAGCCAGGGCCTCCCCGTGCGCCCAGTGGGCGCTCGGTTGGTGTCGGCAGCCGTGTGAGCAGAGGCAGTGGGCTCTGGGTTGTGGCCTGGTTGAGGGGGACTCGTGGGTCAGCCGTGGTGTCCCCACGCAGGGCAGGGCTGGAGGGGGAAGTGGGACTCCCCATAGTGGCCTGGGGCAGCGGGATCCCCCCAAAGGGGCAGAAGGGGGAGCAGAGCCAGGACTGGGCTGAGGGGCTGGGCAGGGAGCGCAGGGGCCTGGGGGGGTTCGGGAAGGGGCAGTGAAGGGCGTCAGTGGGGCTGAGAGCAGGCAAGAGCAGGGGCTGGTGTGGGAGAGAGGGGCAGGACCTGGCACAGGGGCAGGGCGAGCCTGGGCCGAGGGCTGGTGGGCACTGGGTGAGGGTGTGGGGCAGAGGGGGGTGCAGGGCGGGGGGGCTGGTGCTGCCGTGGCCCCTGCTGAGCTGTGCCTGTGCTGTTGCAGGTGATGGGCATGGTCCGTGTTCCCCTCTACACGCAGAAGGATCGCATGGGCGGGCTGCCCAACTTCCTGGCCAACTCCTTCGTAGGAACCGCCAAGTTCCAGCTCCTGTTTGCCCTGAAGATCCTGAACATGGTGCCGGAGGAGAAGCTGGCCGAGGCGGTGGCTGCCACACAGAGGCCGAAGAAGGCGGCCATCGACCAGGCCGGAGGGGCAGCAGGACACCTGCATGCCCACAAGGCGGGCAACGAGCTGGCTAAAGCGGGCAACGAGCTGGCAGAGAGGGTGGAGCACCTGGGCGCAGCACAGGCGGGGGCCGAGCAGCAGCTCGTGGGGCTGGAGGGCCAGGCCCTGGCGGAGCAGCTGGCGGGGGCCGAGGTGCTGGAGCAGCCGGTGGGGCTGGGCGCTGATGCTGTGGCGGAGCAGCCGCTGGCCGAGGCGATGGAGTGACACCGCCATGTTGGCACTCAATTAAAAGTGGGTGAGCTGAGAGACTTCTAATTTTCCGACCCGCGGCTGGCTGCAGTGGCTGCCCACACGATCCCACTGCTCAGCCAGGAGGGGTTGGGTTTGTCTAAAGCAGGGAAAAGCGATTTTATTTTTATGGCCATTAAACTCTAAGCGAGCTTCCCAGATCAACCTGCACAGCCCCTGCAGAGAGTTCATGTGCTTACGCGAGGGCGCCGGAGCCTTAGAATTACACTTTGATTTCAGGGACACACTGCTGCTGTCAGGTCCCCCTTTCATTTGTTAGGAACAAAACATCTAATTTTTTTAAATGCCCCATCTTGACTTGGACGTGGCTGTGCTGGCACTGGGCACAGCTGAGGCCTGGGGCTTCTGGTCAAGCACCTCTGCCCATGTTAGTAGCCAGGCTCCCATTCGGGGTGCTGGTGCAGTGGGGCAACTGTGCCATGAATTCCCTCTGGGGCACTGGGGATGCTCATGTGGGTCCCTACCTGGAGATCTGTGGGAGCAGGAAAGTGGAATAAATGGCTTTGCTGAAAGTTTAACACTTGGGATCATTCTTGAGGGCTGGTGCAGAGCCTGTGGTGCACATCCCCAGAGCTGGGGATGTGCAGGGTTGGAGGGAGCACAGAGGTCAGAGGTGAAGGGCTGGAGCTGTTGGGGGCAGGAGAGGTGTAGGCTGGCTCAGGTGCTGCACCACTACAGCCCTTGAGATTTTGGGCTGCTCCAGAATAGCTCGTGCTCCCCAGGGCTCCAGGCAGGGGCTGGGAGCAGCTTGTCCCAGGTGCAGGAGCACCTCCCAGGCACTGGCTGTGCCTGAGGGGCCTTGGTCCTGGCTGAAATGGGGGCAGCCAGCGAGGAGCCCAGCAGTGCAGCTGCACAAGGCCCCGGTCCATTTCAGCTGAGCCTTAGGAGAAGCCACCCTTCCTGCAGTCCTTTTGGAAGGATAGGCTCATCCCTGGCTTGGAGCAGCAGCAGCTCCCCCAGGATCCCCCCCCAGTCCTGTAGAAAAGGGTCTGTGGTCACCCTGCAGTGGGGCAGAGCACAAGGTTGGGGCCAGAGCATGAGCAGCTGGTCAGAGGCAGGTTCTCTGCAGGGACAGACAACTCAAAAAAGAGGTTTGGTTTAATTGAAGACATTTAGCGAAAGGTTCTTCAATAAATAATGGGCTATGGTGGGGACAGGGCTGACACCTCAGGGCAGGGTGGTAGGAGGGCACACAGACCAGTCACAGCTCCCTTGGGATGTGCTCCAGTAGTGGAGTTGGGTTGTGTAAGGGGCAGGAGAGAAACTGGGGACACACACACATCAGTCCCAGGCAATCAGGAGAGAAGAGCTTCATTGTGGTCCAGAGAAAGCAAGTGCTGAGAAAAAACAGGGGTGTGGGCTGCTAAAGAAACTCTCAACCACCAGATGTGTTAAGTAAAAAGTGGATAAGCAAAATACGCCGAACTAAAACATAACATCTGAGGCTGGAAGGGTGTCAGGGGCCCTGGGGAAGCACTGGGGCTGGGGGAAGAACTGCCTGCCCAGTGCCACTGGCACTGCTGAACTAGAGGGGAGCCAGAGCCATCGTATGGGATGGAAGAGATGCTCTCACTCTGCAGGCAGCCCTGGCAGTTTGGGGCTTAAAGGTTTCAAAGGCTGGGCTTTCCATCAGTGCCTTGTTTGACTCCTCATAAACATCTCTTTACCTTGTCTTTGAGCCCCAGAAGGACCAGCACCTCCCAGAACAGCCTGGTGATGCTCCCAGACACCAAACGTGCCAGCCCCTGAGGCTTCCTGCTCTCCAGCCTGGCACTAGTCACAGCAGCTCATCTCCTGCATCCTTTTATTACTGAGCTCCCAGTAATAAAGGAACCCAGGGGCTTAAACACTTGACAGGGCTTTCTAGGGCCATCCAGGCTGCAAGGTCATGATGTGCTTGTTGGCTCTTCTAAGGCCCAGCCTGAGCCATGTGGCACCCCCAGGTCCTGCCCACCCCCTGCCAGCACTGGCAGTGCCAGCCCATCCAGGCCCTGCGCCTGCTCCGGCATGGATCCCTCTGTTCCAGTCCCAGTTAAAAAATGAGATAGGAGCAAGGAACATGGTGCTGAACATGGAAGAGCCTTGGCCAGGGAAGGGGAATTTGCCATGGGAATATAGCAGGGCCCCTGGCCTGGCTGCAGCTCTGGGGCCTCCACACAGGCTAGACATGAGCTACACAGTCCAGCCAGAGGGTCCTGCAGCCAGGACATGTTGGGCAGCCACTGAGAGACTGCCCAGCACAGCCCAGAGGTGCCCAGACCCCACAACGCTGAGCAGCTGGGGATCTTCCTCAGCAAGGAAAAGCTGTTGTGATCTTTGCACACATCCCATCCCTCAAGGTCCTGCAAAGTCCAGCCTACTGCCAAGGAAGGGGAGAAGAGCTCTGGACCAGACTCTACACTCCCAGCTCCCCTCCCCTGCTACATTCCAACTTGGACAAAGGCAGAAAGATCTATACAGTATAATACACATATATTTCACTATGAAATAGCAATTTCATTCCCTGCCTTCTGCTTTATGCATCCTGAATTATATGCTTCTTTTTATACCACTCCAGAGGGCTGGTGGGGCTGGGTAGTTTCTCATGAGAGGCAGTTGCTCTCCCTGGAAGTTACCCACAGGACGCACCAGCAGCTGATATGGCAGGACCTAAACATGATTCCCATTCCCCCCTTTCCTCTCACCCAGCTCCCCCCTTCCCCAGCAACAAGGGCAGACTCTGTCCTGGCTCCTGTAAGTGGTTCCTCAGTGCAGATCCATGAACCTCCCTCAGCTGCTCTCAGCAGCTGTGGATGGAGCGGGAGCAGCAGCTGAGCCCCTCAACATCCCGGGTATGGATGGGGAGGAGCAAACTGGAGGTGAGGGAAGTGGCAGGGACAGTGCAACATGCACACGGAGTGGTGACACCAGGGGCCCGCGGCTGCGGCACAGCCAGGCCCGCCCAGCCCACGTGGGGAGCCGGGGCTGCAACCCCAGGGTGGAGTTCTACCAAAGGTCAGGCCCTGTGGAACAGGGAGTCCCATCCGGGGGCTGGGTCACCGGCCAAGAGCTGTCATCACTGGAACCAGTGCAGAGCCGGGTGTCAGGTGGAAGGAGGAACAATCCTGTGGGAAGAAAAGAGGGCAGATGTTTTAGGGAAACACTTAGGGGAAGTGTGCTGGGGAGCCAGTGTCCTGGAAATGTCTGACACGTGCAATGGCACTGGCAGCAAATGGGGCTTCCAGTTACTGTGCTGGGACTCTGAGGGCTCAGGCACTGTGGGTCCTACACGCTGCTCCAGCAGCTGGGAAAAGGAGAGGGACAGCAGGTTCCACCTGTTGTTGGGCTCTGGGCTCAAGTAAACAAGGTCAGAGTTTTGATTTCCCTTCAAATGAAACCAGCAGGAGTTCAGCTGCTGGCTGGAGCACAGCCATGCCCAGACACCTTCCACAGCAGCAGGATGAGTTCACTCCGGGATCTCTGTCACAGAACTGTGGCCGTGGGGCAGGGAAGGGAGCTGGCCCCAGTACCCACCTGTGCTTCCTGTGCACCCTCACTCAGTCACATTGTCCGGCTGTACTCGATGCCACTCTTGGCAGAAATGCCAGACCAGGGCAGGAGGCTGCAGAGGAGGCTCTGGGCTTGTCTGTATATCCTCTGGGGAATGGAGCATGGGCTCAGGCTGGCTAGTGTGGAGCCAATGTGCTGTAGGTAGTCAGTGGCCACCAGTAAAGGACAACAACACTTAACTTAGCAAAGAACCTAAATCACTCCTGGACCTGCAGGGACCCCTGGCACAGTGGAACCTGCTCATCTCAGTCACATCTGCTCCTTGCAATTATTGCCTCCACCTCTCTATCAAAAGTAGGTCTGCTCTGCCCTGTAAAGGATGGCAATTTGGGAATGGCAGCTCCAGCTTGTGTGGGAAATACATCCTCTAAGCAGCTGCCCTTTGCACTCCACAAAAGATCCTGTGAGGACAGCAATCCATCCACCTGCCTGGGGATGTTGGAACCAACCAGCTACACCCAGAAAGGATGAATTTTCTTCTCCATGATCCGTTGACCTGAAACAAACTCCCTAAGTCAGTGTGGGAGTAGCCTGCTGAGATCCAGGCCAGGCCAGGTTCACAGGGGATCCCAGGTCACAGGAAGCAAGACCAAGGGTTTCTCTGCCCTGTTCCTGGCCAAATCCTGCACCCTACAAGCCAAAACACACAGAGCACTTTGGCCTAACACCAGCACCCGCTCTCACTGGCATCCAACTTGCTCCAACTATCCTACACTGGCTCACTGAAGTGTTCCCAGAGGAGTCTGGGGAGCCTGGGGACACATGGATCACTGTCAAATCCCTCTAACATCACCTTCCTTCTGGCTTCAGATTAAACCCACTTCAAAGCAAGTTTCAGTCCCCACATGTACCCACATTTTGCTGTTGTTAACCCGAAACAGGGTTTGGCCTCTGCTCAGCAGCCTGCAGGGAAAGGATATAAGATTGTCCAGGGTGGGTGCCCGCCGTTGATGTACAGGACGTAGGTGAAGCCATCTTTGAGGACCCCTCGGATGGAATAGTAATAGGGGAGATAGTGGTGCTGTTTAAAGTCTCTGTTTTCATAGAAGTTTATTGCTGTGTTGTTGGTGGTGAGCACGTGCAGGTAGATGGCTTTGCAGTGGTCCTGGGCAGTGGTGGAGATGTGATCTTTCAGACTCTCAAGCAAGAGAGAACCTGTTGAAGGGAGAGCAGCAGGATCACAGTGAGCAGCCCCAGGGACCCCGAGAGTGAGGGTTTGTGGGGCCCAGCTGAGCCCTCCTGCACCAGTGTCTAAGCAGGGATTGCTGCACACACCTGGAGACCCCAAATCCTACCCAGTTCTCACAGGACCAACTACATGGTTTTAATACCTGGTCTCACCTATGAGCACAGCTTCAAAACCCAGAGATTTTAAAGACACAAACCTCTGACTCAATAACCACAAGGATGAGCCAGAACTTTGACAACACTGACCATCCCCAGCAGAGCAGCTCCTGGCTTTGGGGAAGGTCAGTGACTCATTTTCAATGGTATCAGTTCCACCCCATACATTTATTTATTTTAAAGCCATTTGAAACAGCAGACTGTCAAAACAGGACTTCACAAGCAGGTTATTGCATTGTGTCTGCTGAACTTGAATCAAAATCTAAGAACTGGTGGGATTTTAAGATGCCTTCTGAGGAGAAGAGTAGAGACACAGTCTCATCCAACCTGGATTTGCTGCAGCCAGCATGAAAAACAGAGAAGGGTACAGAGGATACTCCAGCCCCAAGAGACAAGACCTGGGGGTTCATCCACACCATCTCAACATGGCATGAAGGACCCAGCAGAACCTGCACAGGAACTTCTTCCAGCAGGTGTGGTAACACCACCCTAAAGAATCAGCCTGACTAACACACAGGGGAGATGGCTGCTGCTGTTTCACAATCCCCAGGGCCCGTAGGACTCCCTGCAGGACCCACAGGATTTCAGAGCAGAAGTCAACAGCACTGACTTCATGGTCGCTCGATACTTAGTGAGAATCTTTATCAACCAAGCCCAAAAAACCACTGAGACATCGACAATACAGCAGTTCAATTTTGTTATGAGATATTCCAGTCTTCTACCTCACAGAAATCCAGCTGGCCTGTGGTTTAAGAATAACAGAGAACTAGAAACCAAACCCTTTCACAAAAAGCAGAGAAAAATCATAGGAAAATCAGTGCTTTAGTGCTCAGAAGCATGGCTGGAGTGAAGAGCCTTCTGCATGAAAGGCTCCAGCTTCAAACACCAGTAGAAAAACTCAAGAGAAAGGTCTCAGAAAAAGCAGCAGCAGGTTTTTTTTAGGTTGAGTTGCTACAGATGCAAGCTCAAAATTTTTGAGTGAGCACAGCAACATGCTGTGCAGATGGAATGGATACAGGAAATAGTGACTCTGAAAGGAGAAAATTCCAGCAAGATGGAACTGGGAAAAAAATATTAGGATTTGGAAATTAAGAGAAGACTGAAAACCACCATAATTTTAAAGAAATACCTCTTTACCACTCTCTGGGAACATCATTCTGTGCTACCACTTTCTTCTTTGTACAGAAAATTCTCTCCAGTGGCATTTTAATGGAAGGTTTAAACACTGCTCTGACCAAGGACTCTGTGGTCATTTCTTTATGTACCCTATAAGTTTATACCTCTCCAAACACTCCTGGGGGAGAAGGGAGGACTTGGAGGTGCTGAGTTATACCCATATCCACTGAAGAGACTCCAGGTGTGCACCCCTGGGTCACACTGCCAAACCTGGCCCATTCCCTTCTGCAGATCAAAGATCCACATCCTGCCTGAAATGGCACCAGAAGGGCAGCACTTGGTGACAGAACACAACCGCTCTAAACAGAGAGAAAGCCTTTCTGACTCCAGGAATGCTGCTTGTGGCAGCAGACATTCAGAGCTGACTTGTACATTCGAGATCTAATCAGGCACAAGTTACACTATTTTCCAGTTCCCTTTGTGGTTTTCTCACAGTTTGTTCTATCTGTTGAAGCTGACAGGTTAAAAGCAGCTCTGTTTTCTGCCTCAGGGATCAGACTGCTGATACCCAGAAAGAAAATAATTTCAAACCCTGCTCCTGGGTGAAGTTCTTACACTTCCAGTCTCAGCAGCAGCAGTGGGAGTTTTTGGTGTGCTCAGCTGGCCCCTGGGAACAAGATTGACAAAGGCCTGTGCTCTTTGGAAATATTTGCATATTGTGTTGTGCCCACACCAGTAAAAACCTCCCAGTGCACCTGCACCATCACCAGGAATGGGATGTGGGTGCATCACCTTCCCACCTGCTGGTACCAGCCACGGGTAAGCCTTTCCCATAAGGATACTGCAGGGAGATACTGGAGCTCCTTCAGTCACACCCACTGGCCACACCTGGCAAACAACAGCAACAGCTGGCACTTAGCAGCATCTTACCTATTCCATGTTTTCTGAACTCCTTCACCACTCCAAGACTTAGGATGTAAGCAACTTGAGTGTCCACGGGAAAATTGGAAGCTAGGATATCTCCATCCTGAGTAGAGATAGGACAGGTTATTTAGTAGGGTACCTGGGGAGGCACAGGAGAAAGCAAGAACCTTGTACTGGAATACCTGAAAACAAGGCTAAAGCAGGAAAGTTCTCTTCACTGAACAGTCTTAGCTGAAGCTTTTGGAATGGAAGTTAAAATATCCAGGCATGGGGCTATTCCTGCTTTCACATCATCCTCCCAGAGGCAGAACTCAAACCATGGTATTTCCTAGCTATGTACATTATTTGTGGGTTTAGGGACAGAACACACTTGCTTTCTTTACCAGAAGGATTCAAAGTGCCAGTTCTGGAGTCACCCAGCAGTGTTTAGATCAACCCAGCAAGTCCTTGTGGCCTGCAAGGTGCACCTGAGCTGTGCCAGCTGGAGATCTCTACACTGCTGTGGAGGACAAGGCATTCCCTGCACTGCCCCTGCAGGTTTTTTAGTGCTCTTCTCCCACACTGTGTTCACTGACCACCTCTTCTTTCCCTCTCTGCTGCACTGGATTGTCTCTCCTGGCCTCCAAGCTCTGTTACCTCTGAAGTCCAAGCTCTCTGCAGACAGGTTACCTGCTCTCAGGGCTCAGGACAGGGACTGTGTAAAGGGAAGAGTTTCTGCAGGAAGTCACTGGAGTGACTCACTCAGTGCAGCTAAGGAAGCTCTTAAGTAAGAAAGGAAGAGGTCTGGGCTCCCACAGCTACACCAGCCATGGCCAGGCAACGGTGAAATGCCTGCTGCACAGGCACTTTGGGATCAGCCTGCAGGATCTGATCCCTCAGCTTCCCATGGGGCCATACCCCAGCAGGAAGAGCCTCTGTGGTACCACACAGTCCCCCACCCCTGCTCTACTGGCTGGAAATCAGCACGTGCTTCATTCCTTACATTAACTCAGGATCAAGTGTCTGAATAGGGGAGGGAAAAAACCCCACCCCAAACAGGTCCCATCCCCATTCCCCAAGGCAGGGGGTGGATTCTGTCCCACTGAAGCCATGTGAAGGATGGTCACATACCTCTTTGTGCACCTTTGTCCTGCTCTTGATCTCTGCCACTATCATCCCCACGATGGAGCCTCTGTACGTGGCTGCGAGGGAAAAGAACTTCTTGTTGGAAGTGATATCTCGGTACCATGAGTCAGGGTATCTGGGAAGGAACCAGAAACAGCAATGTCTGGGGATGCAAAGCCCCTGGGAACACGCATGAGATGCTCCTCAACTGGAAACAGCTGTTGCATCCCATTTGGTACCATGGGTTCTTTCATCATGGAATGGCCTCCTGCCTTGCTAAGAGAATCACATTTTCATTTTACAGTCTTTGCCCAGAACTTTCACATCCATCTTTAGCAAGTTATTTTTAAATGCAAGATCCATCTGCCCTCATCTAAGAGAGTAAGGATCTCATTAATTTCATACACGTGTAAAAAAAATACTGCATATTGGTAGGAAAAAAAAAATCACACCACCAGCCTCCAGTTCTCCTCCTCCTTCTGCAGCTAAAGGGAAACTACTGTATGTTCATTTATTTCCAAGTGAGAGTTCAGCATGTCTTGCCTTTAAAAGAAATCTACAAACTCAAAATATTATGAATGCTTTTGCTGATTTGCTACATTTTATTCAATCTTAATTATAATCTGCTAGAATCCTCTGTAAACCTTTTCTATTAAGCTAAAGTGAAAAATCCATATGGTCTACAGCTGTGGTTTCCCTGGATGCTTTAGGCTAGAAATCTGTCAGTGTACCCCAGAAAAGCTCCTCATTCCTATGCTTGTGCAGTCATGGGCATTTACCACATGTGGGTCTGGGGAGCTGACCTGGGACAGGCTGAGATCAGCTTTAAGGCAGACTATGGGAGCAACAGTGATCCAAGGCAAGTTACTGCTCAGTTCCCCCAGGACATTCAGAGCAGCCCCTCAGGAACAGCTCCATGCCAGTTTGGCTCTGAGGGTGCTTTCCCAGCACCACACTCCAGGACACAACTTCTTTTCACAAGCACAGGGATGCTGTCCTTCTTCCTGGAGATGTCCTCCTTTCCCCATCCCATTCAGTCTTTCTCAAGAAGCTGATCCATCCCCTTAATTACAAACCCCATTTTCTTGCCAAAATCCGCATACAGGAAGTTTCTGATGACTCCAGTACGCTGCAGGACAGGCAGCAAAGGACCTTTAACAGCAACACCACCACAGTGCAGAGAAGACCCCCAACCTGCTGCTGTCCTGGCAACAGCCCTGAGGCTGCACAGAATTGGAGCAGTGCAGGTTCACACCATTTGTTCTGAGGTCCCCACCTGCCACCCCAAACCAGTCACGTACTCTATTGGGAACCAGTCTCCACAGAGCTGTTTCACTGTGTCTATGTCATCGTGGCAGAGCAGGCGCAGGTTCACATCCGTCAGTGCAGTCGGGGGCACCTCCTCTGTCATTCACGCCTGCAAGGGAAGGAAGCACGTGAGGAATGATGGAATACAGGCTCTGATCCAACGGCACCAGGAGGGGCTTGGTATGGATAAAGCTGCTTTTCCCAGCAAAGTGAGTTTTCAGGAGAGATGAAGTGAAACATGGCAACGTTAACCCGAGAAGGAATTCAAAGCTGCGTTGGCCACGGGGTAAGCCCAGCATGCAGCTCAGCCTGACCCAGCCTTCCAGCCCCATATCCACGCACATCCCGATCCCTGGCAGCGCAGTCTGGTGACTCTGCGTGCGAGGAGCACGTGGCCACCAGCCCTTCCAAAAAGGGCATTAAATGAGCCAACAATGTGCCAAGTGTACCTTATGTTGCATGGAGCTCTTCAAACGTCCATGCAGGACCAACATTTTGTTAAAACAAACCTGAACAAACAGCTTAAAAAGGAAGCACTGCTAGAGGAACGTTTAGAAAGTCCTCTTGCACAATCCTGCCATCTCCAGTGAGTGAATATGCAAAGGATTCCAACTCTTCAAAATGTTCATTTTGTTTAACCTATGCTGGTGAAATGAGATCTAGTTTCACTTCCCCTCATTCCTGTGTGCCACAGCTCCTCCCAGCCCAGCACAGAGCGCTCAGATACAGAAATCCCAGGACACCTTTTCTCCATAGCACTGCCATGATCTGCTAAGCACAAACAGAACACATGCTGCAATGTCTTCAGCCTTTTTTAACAAGTACCAGAGGGAAAGAAGCAAGTGATAGCTAAAGTGGTTGTAAAAGCATTTGTAGCACTGGTGGACGACTGGAGAACATGTTTTAGGCAGGACAAAGCCCCATGCAAGACAGACAAGGCAAGTGGAGACAGGAGGAGTCGGTTTCTTTGTCTCTCTCTCGCTCTGACCCTCCCAGGTAAAAGAACCAGAACAGGATGCAAATTAAAAAAACCAAAGCCACCACCCTTAACAAAAACAAATTACTTAAAATTTTTACTTTCTTTTCCCAGTTTTAAGAGTCTCAAGTCTTGGTTTCAAAGTGCCAAGTTATAAGGGAAATGCTGCACAGAGCAGTGTTTGTCTATGCCCTCCTGTGAAAAGGGATGCTCAGCTCTCCGGTGTTCTTGCTTTAAAGCTCAGAGCTCGAGGAGGAACAGATTTAAACACACTCCCCCTTGGACTGCATATGCCATTTGAGCGGCTTCAACATAAAAATTGTAACTGGCAATGTTACAATTGCCAGTTTGGGCAATTTTAAGTTGCCCGACTTACAATTTAGCAATTAATTACAAATTCATTAAATTAAGTTATTAAACATACTTGGACAAGTTCTCAGGTACATGGTGGGATTCCCAGGGTGTCCTGTGCGGGGCCAGGAGTTGGACTCTATGATCCTGATGGGTCCCTTCCTTCAGCATATTCTATGATTCTACTTTGCCAGTTACAGTCACTCTGTACTGAAATGGATCACTTGTTCCTCTCCAAAGAATTCCTTAAAAAGCATCACAGCTATTTTACAGCCTGTTCTAGGACGGTGGCTGCATGTTTACTGAGCAGCTCACAGTCAGTCCGGCTGCCAGTTTCAAAACAACTTAAGCACCTACAAAACCTGCACTGCTTGCTGCCTTTAAAACTCATTTTACACTCCCAGAATTGGCTCAAGCCCTCAGAAGCCAGACTTGGAATCTGTACCCTGTCACAGTGGTGCAAACGCTCCCCACCCCCAGCCTCTGGTGACCTTTTAAGAAGCCTCGGCTTCACCCCATGGGACCCTGAAGAAGGAAGGGCAAACATTTGCTGGCTGTGGCTCATCTGATCCACACCACTGGTGCTTGTTGATGTGGACTCCAGTCTCACCCCCCCCACACTTGCTGAACCCTTTGCTGAGCCATTTCAGAGCTGTGACACACCACAGGATCATTTTTCTCGCAAAGTTTCAATGCTCCTGTAAGGCAACACCCCTTCTCAGCATTAATAAATCAGAGAGAAATGAAACCACCATGCCAGAGCCATGGTTTTGCTAATGAGTAGAAAAGGCGGGGCAGCCGCTGCCGGAGAGGCAGAACCAGCACAGGACACATTCCTCTGAGGATTAGTCCATGTGTATTTAACACCACATTCTCAAAGAGCTGGGCAAGCATTACGCATTATCCTGTAGCTGAAGCCAGCCTCAAAAAAGTAATCCATGACTGTTTTGTTGAACAGGATAATCCCCCTCCCCTCAAATTCAGACACCCAGGACTGATTGTGTTTGCAGGAACTCACTCCATCCATTACGTGACCCAATCCAGGTGCTCCAGCACATTTAAAGGACATTTGGGACATCTGTCTGGCATCATGTCCTGCCACAGGAGTTTAGGAGAGCAGACCTGTGCCCCTTCCTCCCTGGCCAGGTATCACTGCTGCTGGAAGAGCTGTGGTAAGTGGCTGTTATGACCAAGAGAGAAGAAATTCCCAGCAAATCAATTCCCTTCATACCCAGGTGACAGCCTCTGGGCCTTCAGGGATGCCTGGAAAAACACCCAAGAGCAGGTCCTGGCCCTGGGCACAGCCTGTGGCAATGCTGTCCTTAGCACAGCCAAAGTCCTGAACTCAAGTCTCAGCCAACACAGTGACCTGAGTATCACTTTTAGAGTCAACTTAAGAGGACAAAATACATGTTTGAAAGCACAAAATAATAAAAACCCCCCAGTTATCAGTGTAAAACAAAACCCTGGGACTCGATGAAGTTAAAAGGGCCTTTAGGAGTTTAGAGGTAGCAACACTGACAACACAGATTCTGACCTTTGAGACCAAATGGTGGCTACTGTGAAGCCAAACGCAGGCTCCAGGGACATGTGGTTAACTCAAGGGTGTCCACAGCCACTTTGAAAAGGCCAAAGTAAAGTTATCTTAGTTCTTTTAATATCTTTTTCTCAGGTGTCAGCCTTTGGTTCATGTGATGGCCACAGTCTGGGAGGTGACATGGCCAACACCACCCCCTGTCTGCCCTCCCAGGGGGCACAGTGACCTCACCCTTCTGTCAAACAGGAAGCACTTGCTCAGGAAGATTAGAAAATGAGGCAACATTTCATATTTTATTTAACATTTCATGCTTATGAAGGGATAGTGCAGATAAACATTTGAAAAAGCTCTGAGGACACTGTTTTACAAAATACCGCAGCCAGAAGCAAGCAGAACTAGAAACTGAGCATTTAATTCCCTTTCTTACCTAAAACCTGCAGATATTAATGCATAACAAATTCATTTCAAAAATACAGGAAAGCATAAAGGTTTTAAGCATTTTTACTAGTTTTCTGCCTTGCTCTATTGAAACAAATCTAGCAGAATGTTTTGGCCTCAAGTGTATTTGGCCCCAGAGGAACCCGTCAAATTCTTATGACAAATATTTAGCAGTAATGAAAGTTCGGTGAAAAGAAATAGTAAATGCATTACTAAATAAGCCAATTGACATATAATTTCAAATTAAAGTACATTGTGAGGCCTGAACTTACTATTTTAAAATAATGTCATAAATCTTTGGCATCAATAAGCTCTACTATAATGAGCTAAAGAACAGCATTTCACAGTTCTGTCTAAATGGCAGCAGAGCCTTTGGCTCCAGCATTGGCCCAAGCCATGGCTGGGCCTCCAGGAATTGTCCCTGCTCACTCAGCACGATGGAGCCAAGTACAGGCACTGACACTTCCACCACCAGCACTTCCAGGTCCCATTGAGAAAGAGCAGTTCTTGTTTAGAAACAGGTTCAAGAACAGTCTATTTACATGAACATGATTTTATTTACAGATGCTTCACAGCTAAGAAACCTCAGTTCAAGCTTTTCTCAAGAGCAGGAAGTTTTCATTCCCTCTTAGAGCTCTTGTATTTTTAAAAAATCGTAAAAAAATCTACATAATATCACATTTCTAGAGAGACAGGGAGCCACACAGAACCAGCAGTCTTAATCCAGCAGGGTGTTCAAATGCAGGGTAAAGCCTGATGCTTTGGCAGGCAGCTGCTTAAACCTGTTTGAAAATCCCTTGAGCACTTCCATACCTACAAAAACCTGGCCAAGTGGTTCTACAAGTTGAGATTTCCCTTGTTTAGCACTGTTGGACATGTTTTAACAATGCTTCTGCCTTGTGCATCCTGCAAAAATGAGTTGGACTTCACCAGTGAACAAGATACTGGTTTCATTAATTTTTATTTTTACTTCAGCTTCCAAGCAGATAAACTCATGAAATTCTCAAATAAAAATGTTATAATCTAGCAACAAGTATCACTGAATTTCCTGGCAGAATAAAATCCAGGTAATCTAAGACTAAAGTCAAATGAATAGTAACTAGGATTGTTTACAATTATAACTCCCAGTAAGGGATGTATTGGCTTTACATTTAGTGTTCACACAAAAACCAACGTGAAGGAATCTTCTTCACTTGCAGGAACAAAGCTGGATTGAAGTTCATCCATACCTTTTACTTTACTTACAAGCTAATTGAAATCAATTCATCCTGAACAGAAAGCAGCAGAGCTGAAGGGAAGAATAAAGAGCCTTGGCAGGCTGTGGGTGTTTATAAATCGATCCCATAATTCAGGCAGCATTGTCCCTACAGGCACACACAGCCAGCCTGGTGTCCCAGCACCTCCAGATTAAACAGTGTGGATCCTCACAGACTCGGGATGAAGATTTTCACCTTCAGGAATTCAAAGCATTCACTTTGAGCACACTCCTGCTGGATTATTAAGGATTATCTGCTGTCATTCCACAGAAGGAAAAGATTAAATTCCTGCAGACAACCCCTAAGGACACACCACGAAGGGGCTGTTCCAGAGGAACGGCAGTGACACCGAACAACCCACTGGGCATGGGGAGCAGCTGGGCTGGCCCTGTCCTGTCAGCTCCTGCCCAGCACTGCAGGACACGTCACAGTAGCTCTATTTCACTTTACAGATACTCCCTGGGAGATCTGCACACAGGGACAGAGATGGATTTCCTTGTGCCTGGTACCCTCACACCAGAGATGCTGCTCCAGTGTCACCACCAAATCCTTGTTTGCGACTCCAGTGTGGACAGTCCTTAGATCCCAGAAAGACAAGACTTCTAGGAAAAAAAATTAGTAACATTTGGCATCCTCTCCCACTTGTAAATAAATAGGATCAAACACAGCCCAGACAGAATTTTAAAGCTACCAAAATGCAGGATTTTAGCTGTGACTGAGCACCACAGTACCCAAAACAGCCATGAACTCTGCTGTTATCTTCCAGAACACGAACAGGAATTTTCACAGCTAGAAGTCTCTCTACCTTGTGCCATCTGGCACTGGGGATTTGATTTACATTAAACCATTCAGTCTGAACCAGTCTAATTCCACAAAGCAGTAAAGATTTCCCTGCTGCATTTCATTTTCATCTTACTATGTTTTTAGGTTACTGGTCTCACAGGGAATGTTCCACACAGATACCTCTGTCACCAAGCTCCTTTCAATCAAAGTGCAACTGGATTTGAAAACATCATGGATTCATTACTAAGAATTTCAAAGAGGTGCTTCCAGGACTTAGGGCAACATTATCCAAGAAACAGGAGCCAAATTTTTAAAGATATTTAAATACTTGGCTTGACAGCTTCTCAGTACTACTTCAAGTATGGTCATAGAATAAAAAAACTTAGGTTGGAAAGACCCTTTGGAGTTGGACCCAACTTAGATCAGGTTGCTTAGGCCCACATAATGTCAGTGAAGAGCAAATCTCTTCACCCTGCCTGGAATCAGACTAGTTCCTTTGGATCTAAAAGCACAGCTGGAAGCTGGGGCATCAAATGTGCTGCCTGCACCAACATCCCCAGCTCTGCCAGTGTGCAATGCAAGCACACCTCCACAGGCCATTTGTTACACTCTGTTTATTGCATTTAATGCTCCTGCTCTTTCTAGGAATGCCACACGGGTTCATTTGGGACAGGCAGCACACAATCCCCAGAAGGCACAGCTCCCCTCATTCCCACTTTGTTATGCAAACCGACAGAGCCTGGAGCTCACGGTCACAAGCTGAACGGTGATCGGTGATCGCTTCACCTCCATCCCTGTACACTCATCACACCCCACAGGAGTGCTGCCCAAAACTGCCAGCACTTAATTCCCTACATTAGCAGACGCTTGGAATGAGTGAGATTCTTAGTGAGAAATCTTGGACAAAATGACTGATTTTGTGCCTTGGTCTGAAAAAAATGCAATAACGTGGGTGGAAGCAGGCTCTGATTATGTGACTTTACAACAGCCCAGAACACCTTTTGATCCATGTTCTTCTGCCATTTCTACCAGAAGCAAAAGCACTGAGCCTCAGAGCCCCTCGTGGACCCCAGGTCATTCAGGGGTGTGTACTAGCTCAAGACTTGGAGCTCCTCATTATTTAAATTCCTTCCACAGCAGCTTCTTTCTGTGCAGAAGACTGCCCTCCCCAACCACCTGCCCCAGCACAGCTCTCCAGGCTGTCACATGTGGAACACACGAGGTTCACCTGCCATGTGGATCCCATCTGCCCCCAAAGCACATCTGGGGGCAGATGGGATCCACATCTAGCACTAATGGCATTTTCTTGGGGACATCACTCTGGAGAAAGGAGTTTGTCAGCGCCTGGACTTTTCTTCTCCAGTAAATCCATCCAGGGCAGTGTGCTTGATTAGCACCCCACAGTGGAGGAGGGCAAAACCCAGTGAGCTCGGGGAAGAATGTGTTGTAAAGAAAGCTGAATTCATCTCAGCCCCAGGGAGGCTGGAGGGTAACCTTGGGTTGAGATAAGACATCTGCACCAGTGAATTGTCAGATGCCCTGAGACAATTAATAAAGAATCACATCTTCCTGAGAGAGCCAGACCAGTGTGGGGGCAACATACACACAGCTGAGCCCAAAGTATAAAAACTGGACAATTAAAAAAGTAAATTCTGAAGGAAGCAAAGCAGGCTTCAATCTGTGTACTCCTTCCTGAGCACCCTGGCAGTGAGCACACAGACCAGGAACAGGCACCACATCTGGATTTGGGTTCAACGATACACTGCCATTGCTGTGTTATGCTTCTGCTGTGATTTCAGCATGTTGCTGTATCACCCTGCTAAATCAGACTCCCACCAAACACACCAAACAAGTCAACTGGATATTACACCCTCCTCATGTGGAACAGCTACAAGAGCTTGGCCAGAGCACGTTGAACTCTGACAGCCACTGTCACACACAGCCTGGGAAAACCATCCTGGTATTCAGCCCTCCTCATAAAGGCTCACCCCAGATGGCTCAGACTATTTTTCCTCAGCTCAGAAATTCTGAAAAAACCATTCTAAGAACACATTTGTGCCTTGTCTCCAGCTCCACACAATTTTCCACTCCGCCTGCATCGAGGTGTGCACACCACAGCACTGAAAGCCTCCAAGCCAAAGACACAGAATCACTGTCATTAACATTATGGCCTCCTGCCATGAAGCATCAGGATTTGAAACAGTCCCCAAAAGGATATTGAGAAGCGAGAAGGCAAAATGTAGTTCTACCTGTGTAACAAGCAGTGGTTATTTATTAGAACTAAAAAACACTTACTGTTAGTGAAAATCCTTTTATACTCGTATCCCTGATCTTCTGCACACTTGGAGTTGGATGTGTCAGACTCCCAGCAGCAGAAACATTAATGTTTTGCATGTGGGTCACTTTCTGGGCTGTTCTTTCACCTTACAGCTCTGGAAACATTACTGGAGCTGTGGATTTCACAGGAGCTGGTCTCCAAATGAAGGGTCTCTAAAGCACACTGCACAAGGCATGGCTTCCTGCTGCCCCAGATACAGCAATTCCTCCGGGGAATGGCAAACAAGAATCTCTAAGAGGGTTTTGCTGTTAAATCTTTTCTTGTTAAGACGAAGAAGGGAAAATCTGCTTTGTGACAGTGGCACTGTGGGGAGTTCAAACCCAAGGGTCACAAAATAGGCACATTGGCAACAGGCTCCTTGCTGGAGGGGAGATTTAATACGCAGCAAGTTTCCAATAGGCAGCTCTTCCTCCAGAAAACAAACAAAAAAACCCCAACCAATCCATCACACCTGCAGGCCCGCTGCCCTTTCTGAATTAGAATAAACAGCCACACAGAAAATGTGTGTAGTGATGGAAAAAACAGCCAGAAATTCAGCCTACAAACCCCTGGAGAAGGGAATTTGAGGCTGCCTCCATTTCCTACACACTGTCCTCATTATGGAGCAGCACTGACAGAACCCAACCCCTCCACCTACACCCTCACAGGAGACACCAACACAACTTTCCAGAGGTTACTGCAAACAAGGTGCTTTAAAATAAAATATTTTTGAAAAAGCTCGAAAAGAACATTCCTTCCTCAGTTGTCAGACAAGTGCCCCAAACTTAACACCTCTCCAAGATCCTGACTTTAAAATTTGAGCCAAAATGGCTCCTTTTCCCTTCCTTTTTCAGGAGTTCTCCAAGCATGAGACACTCAGGTTCAACTCAAAAACTAATGCTGCTGTTTTAAACTAGTAACATACAAAATGGATCCTGGCACAGGCATCTGCTCTGACAGCCACAGTAATAAGTTGAGAAGCAGAAATTAAAAACTTAATTAAAAGCTAATGTTGAAAAACTGAGCAGCTCCTGTTCCTACCTCTCTGCAGGGAGGAAAGTGGGTGGGGGGGGATACAGAGTGAGACATGAAGCTCTAAGTCTTTTTGCAACACTCTGCATGAAAGCCACCAGACATGTTGTGACTGGTTAAAAAACCAGGAAGGTAGGAGTGATCCCACTCTGAGAATGATTTTGGATAGCACTTGGCTTCCAAGTTTGTAGACAAGGTGCTCAGCTAAGGCAGATCTTTTTCTGCTGTTACTCTGAACAGCTGAAGCCCAATTCGTTCTTTAAAAGCATCTGAACACGTCACTGAAGGGAATCCCTGTCCCTGACCCAGGGCTGCCTCCAGCCCAGCAGCCTGTGATGAGCAGGAAGGCAGAGCTGCGAGGATTTCTGAATCAGCTCTGCCAGGAAGTCTCTGAGTTTGCAGCTGTAATTCCTCAGGTATTTACAGCAGCGCTGTCACCCAGAGTCAGCCTTTGCAAGCACAGTTTCACCTGCTCACTCCATAAATTACACTGGGAGTGGCTGGGGTGGGGGCCAGAGAGGCGGAAAATAGGCAGGAAATGAGAGAATGGGTTTTGGGGTGACAGGAGCAGCTCCCATCAGCCAATGGGCTCCGAGCCCAGCACTGACTCACTGACTGACAGACCATACTGGCCCAACCCCTGTATTCATAACACCCCCCAAAAAACCCTCCACAAAGGGAAAAAACCCATCCCTATATGCAAATAAAGATCATCCTTACTGGGAAAGAAACAACACCAGACATGAGAGAAGCACCAGACTCTGTTAATAAAAATAAACGCTCTGTTAAAGGCTCTTTGACTAAAGACCATTTTCTGAATTCCACTGGCAGTTCCCACAATGTTTCATCACATCCAAGTCCAGTCTGGATACCAGAAGCCAGGATGACTGACACTGGTTTAGGAAAATAAGTGGAAATTAAGAATGCCACAGGTTTTAAGAGGCATTCACAGGACAGCCACTGCCCAACTACTCAGACACGAGAAGTCAATTTGCCTTAAACACATCAAACAACCAGCTGAGAGAAACAGCAGCAACTTCAAAGAGCAAAACATTGGCTCAGCACCACTACTGAATGTTTCTTTCTTGGCCATCAGGTATGGAAACACTAATTAGAGCAGTTTACAAGACATAACAGAACTTTTTAACCTGCAAGAGAAAACCTTCTACTTTTAAAGTCCCTGTCATTGCTTCTCAAGGAGGTGAGGCTGCTCAGGCTTATCTTGTAAATGAGTTCACACATTAATTATTACACATTGGGACAGAGCCAGCAGTTGGGGTTTTTGGGGTTTTTTTTGGTTTTTTTTCACCTCACTTGTGAGACACCTTCTGGAGTTTATTCATACAGAAAAATAGGTTTATCTGAAAACACACCAAGCACTAGTGCTCCCAAAATGCTCCACAAAGACTTCTGAGGATACTAACCTGGACTAAGGAGAGTCTGTGGCAGATTAAAAGAAATTAATTGGAGGAATTAATTAGCTTAAAACCATCTAGGATGAATCCATAGTGAAGAGAGTCCATTCAGCAGGTTCATAACAACCAGATGGAATAACAGAGGAATAGACATGCAACAAAACTGGCTGATGATCCTTTAGGACAGGGCACAGATTTCCAGGATGGTAAAATCTAAAGCTACTGGCAGATGCAGAAAGCTCCCACAATGCCAAAAGCCAGATAAGTCCGTAAGCTGGTAGATTAAAAAAAAAGGAATGCAGCCTGAAGGAGTGCAAACATTTCCAATTTGTGTTGACCACTGCAAAGGGGAAAAACACCCACGCTCACAGGGAGTTCCCTGAGAACATTTGTTGCTCAGCAGCAAAGGAAGACACTGGGAATTATCAGAACAAAGAGAGAGGGAAAAAGACCCATCTAAAAAGAGTTTGGTCTGAGATAAGTACAGATATTTAATGTCTCTGTGTGTCTGTGAATGAAACACCAGAGGGGAAGGAAGAGTGGCCAAGATTCGGGAGCTCAGCAAGATCACCCAGAGCGGGCTGGGAGCTGCTGCAGAACAACAAAATCAGGATAAACCAACAGGTACAGAGCAGACCAAGTTCAAACTCAACATAGTTAACGTAATTAAACATTTAGACAGCTTGCAGTGGGATACGATAATAATCTGATGCCTGTAATCAAGAGTGGATTGTCCAAGACACGTTTTAGCTCCTGGCTGGACACAGCAATGCCAGTGGCTTCAGCACACACACCGCAAAAACACCCAGCCGTCAACAANTGCTCCCAAAATGCTCCACAAAGACTTCTGAGGATACTAACCTGGACTAAGGAGAGTCTGTGGCAGATTAAAAGAAATTAATTGGAGGAATTAATTAGCTTAAAACCATCTAGGATGAATCCATAGTGAAGAGAGTCCATTCAGCAGGTTCATAACAACCAGATGGAATAACAGAGGAATAGACATGCAACAAAACTGGCTGATGATCCTTTAGGACAGGGCACAGATTTCCAGGATGGTAAAATCTAAAGCTACTGGCAGATGCAGAAAGCTCCCACAATGCCAAAAGCCAGATAAGTCTGTAAGCTGGTAGATTAAAAAAAAGGAATGCAGCCTGAAGGAGTGCAAACATTTCCAATTTGTGTTGACCACTGCAAAGGGGAAAAACACCCACGCTCACAGGGAGTTCCCTGAGAACATTTGTTGCTCAGCAGCAAAGGAAGACACTGGGAATTATCAGAACAAAGAGAGAGGGAAAAAGACCCATCTAAAAAGAGTTTGGTCTGAGATAAGTACAGATATTTAATGTCTCTGTGTGTCTGTGAATGAAACACCAGAGGGGAAGGAAGAGTGGCCAAGATTCGGGAGCTCAGCAAGATCACCCAGAGCGGGCTGGGAGCTGCTGCAGAACAACAAAATCAGGATAAACCAACAGGTACAGAGCAGACCAAGTTCAAACTCAACATAGTTAACGTAATTAAACATTTAGACAGCTTGCAGTGGGATACGATAATAATCTGATGCCTGTAATCAAGAGTGGATTGTCCAAGACACGTTTTAGCTCCTGGCTGGACACAGCAATGCCAGTGGCTTCAGCACACACACCGCAAAAACACCCAGCCGTCAACAAACAAACCCAAACAAACCCAAACAGCTCCTTTCTGCCAGCGGGGAAACAGTTGGATCCAGCCCTACGTGACATATTCCCGGCTTTCCCGTGCGAAATTCGGCCGCGAAGGAAGAGGAGATGGAGAAGGACACGAGCGACGACAATGTCACCGAACTCTCCGGTTATCGGGAAGGACAGGAGCACGTCCCGAGGGCCCCGGACCCGCTGCGACCGAGGGGCGGGGGGCCCGGGGTTGCCATGGCGACTGCGCCTGGTCTGGGCCCGTCCCGGGCGCAGTCGTCATGACAACGCCAGCCCCCTTACCCACCACACAGACCCCCCAAACTCTTCCCCGCTCACCTGGGAGGGGCGGCGGACGCGCCCTCAGCACATCCCGGGAGGCGGAACCGGACGAAGGAGCGCGGGACACGGACACCGGCGGCACTTCCTCGACCGGGGCACCGCGCAGTAACGCGCCTCCCCATTGGCTGGCAAAGGGGCACGTGACCGCCGAGCCCCGCGCATGCGCACAGGGCGCGCCGGTCCCCTGGGGCCGCGTGGGCGGCGCGGAGCGGGGAGCGCGGTCGGTAACGAAGGGACGGGAATTAAAGGGGCGTCCCTGGGCGCAGGCGCCGGGGAAACAGGAGGGGGGCTGGTCACGCCCCGGGATCACCCGGCCGGAAGTTCCCCTCAGTCCTTCAAAGGAAAAGGAGGCAGGAGAACTGTCACAGTGCAAGGACTTGATGACATTAATGGTTCTAATCCTGAAATTAGAAGTTCTTAAGGGTTTTTCCTTGTTGTTGAAGCTCTACAAAGTGAGATGAGGCAGGATATTTCAGCCGGAAAGAACCTACAACCAATGCCTAGTCCAACTGCCTGACCAAAAGTCAAAGATATTATTTTTATTATGGGTTCAACTAGATGAACTGGAGGTTGGATTAGGTGATCTCCAGAGGTCCCTTCCAACCCTAACTACTCCATGGTTATTATTAACCTTCCATTTCCACAGTTTCCTTTCCAGCTGTTCCATTCAAATCAGATTTTCCCACCTTCCAGCTAATTTGCCCATTTTTCTGCAGCCAGAGTAGAACCACAGGTACAGCATGTCCTCACATGAGGACAGCAGCAACAGAGGGCTTTGTCACCATCTCGGATGTGTAGAAAGAACCCCTTTTTTCCTGCTTTTCCATCCTGCAGAGGGGGCTCAGAGAAGCATAGCAAGACAATAAAGGGGCTGGACACCACCTTTGGCTCTCATGCTAAGAGCAGCAAGCTCTGCTGTCCTTCCCATGATGATTCCATGCATTCCCATGCTGCACTCAGAGCTGGACAGCACAACACTGCCAGCCTTTGGCCAGTTTTCCAGCCAGCATTAACAAAAAACCCCAGACATCACCCCAAATTTTCAAGAATCACTGAATGAGGTGTGTAAAGGGTATTTCCCCAGTTGGGAGGTCGATGGGTCACTGCAGCCACACAGGTGTTTTGTCCCCACCACAGCATAGGCCTGACAAGTTGGACCTTCTAATCACTGGAAAGAGAAGAATCCAATTGTTTGAAATGGTTCTAATTCTTCTAATTGTTTGAAAAAGAAAGTGGCATGTTTGTTTTACGCTTCTTAAATTGTTTCCTTTAATAGGAAGTGCTGCTTTACTCTACCTTGTGCTTCCGAAACAAACGTTTGTCTTCCAAAAATATACAGTGTACACATACTCTGTAGCTATAGATACAAACATTTACAAAGAAACAAGCAAGCTGGAGTGGAATAGCTTGGAAAAAATCACACAAGGCCTTCCCTTCTGACCCTGCCAGAGCCAGAGCAGCCGGGCTCACCGTGCTGTAAACTGCTCCGGGCTGCTGCAAAACACATGATTGAGGAATATCACACCCTTGGAGCAAAAAAATTTCCACACACTGCAGAGGTCTGGAGTTGCTGTTGCTTATTCCCATCCCCTCCTTCTGTCCCTGCAATCTGCCTTAGTATCTGCACCCCACATCCAAACCCACCCCATGCGCTGCCCCAAGGGCCGATCCCCGGTGCGGGCAGAGCTCAGCTTTGCTCCAAAGAGGAAAATGTGGTTCTCAGGCGTTTGGTTTTTGTCTGTGAGGCTTCCTCAGGCTCAGGGAAGCTGGGACACCCTGTGTGCTAGCGGATGGGCCGGTACGGGAATGTCATTCCTGGGATGAAGGTCTGCACGGGGTGAGCCGGGAGCGCGGGGTGTGCTGGCAGCGCCGGGTGCGCGGCGTGCGCAGGGTATCCCAGGGGAGGGGTGTGGATGTGGGGGTAAAATCCTGGTGGCAGAGCCCCATGGGTCGGTTGCTGTACTGGACCTGAAATCACCAGCTGGAGCAGGCTGTGGAAAGAAATTCAGACAGGAGGGAGGATTATTAGAGGAGCTTTTGTCATAGCTCTAAGGACAGTTCACATCCAACACGCAGCACTGCTGAGAGCCAAGAGAGCGCTGACACAATTCTTTACAGCTTCCAGAAGACTTTTTTTCCCTTCTCCCCTCTTTTTTTTAAGCTCTGCTCTTCGCAAAAAGGCAAGAAGCAATTCAGCTCAGAGTCAGGTAAAACCAGTGGGGAATTAGGGATGGGACAATTTAGGGGCAGGTTCCTTGCTGGAATTTCATTTCCCTTTCCTGTGCGTTTGTTCTAACACAGGCTGGGCAAGATCACCTACAGGTGGGAGCACTGAAGCCCCTTTCTGTCAGGAATCCAGGGAAGAAGTAGCCAGCACTGTGTCACCTTCATCCTTGTGCTAAAGTGCATGTGAATAAAGGCCAAATTCCACAAAGACAGATTTTTTGACAAGATTTTGTCTCAGCAGCCCTCGAGTGTCTTGGAACATGCATCAAAGCCAACAGAGCTGCCAAAGGTCTCTTACTTGTTATGTGGTAGCCTGGAGCACACAGTCCTCAAGTCATCTGAAAGAGGACAGAAGATTAACAATAAGGATAAAGCAGAAATTAGAGTGGTTTCCCTCTCTGCTGTCCTTTCTAGGAAGGTCAGACTACTGAAATATCAGTAATGTTACTGAATAATTACTGACTACTGAATAATCAGTAATCTGTCATCATCATCAGTCAGCAACAGATCCAGAACCCCTCTCTCAAGCCCAAAACCTCCAGAGGAGAGAAAATGTTTCTCCATTTTACCAGCTTTCCCCACCAGACCCTTTACTGTATGTTTGACATTTAAGACAGACAAGATTTAGGATGGATTTTGCAATACCAGTACACCAACAAGAAGTAACTGGGACATAGGAAGTACAAGGTGTGACTCTGCCCACTGAATGTGGCACTTTGTGATGGGAAAGGCATCAGGTCAAAGCAATGCAAAGGTTACCCTTTGTGCCTGTTTTGTATTGGTTTGAGGTTTTTTAACCACTGCTACTGTAAAGAATGGGATGGGTTTTTTTTCTGGAACCTATCAACTAGAAATTGTACCTTTTTTACCGTCTCCAAACTTGTGCTAAAGCAGAATAAGGAATTTAACAACATATCCCATTGATAAACTGTTTTCAGGAATAGCTTGAGAACAAACTCCTGCCTTTGTAGATAAACACAATCCCAAAACACTGAAATATCTGGTATTTCAGCAGCCCCTTACACTGAATTACCTTCCACAATAAGAGCAAGTGCTCAGAATGTACCAGCTAAGAACAAACACAGCTGAAATCAGCCCTCAGATCAAAAACCTCCAATTTCTGCTTGTTCTTATAACACTCAGAACTACTTTATAGAAGATTAGGAAGAAGATCCTTGAAATTTGACCAGCAGCACTGGTTCAGCCAGGACAAAAGCATCAGATCCTTGCTCAGGCAGAGGCCACTCTCTGCAGTTGGGGTCTGCACTAAATGTCCCAGCTGTTGGAGAGCTTCAAATCTTCTGGTGTAACCTAAAATTGCCTCCTTTCAAGAGAATATAACAAGAAAAGAGTCTATGTTGCTGACCCTGCCCTGTGTTGGGCCACTTCCCTTTTATATCTCTGCACATCTTTTGGAAAGAATTGGCTTTGGAGACAGGAAAGCCAGACAAAAGCCACATTAGCAGCCTTTTTTACCGAGTTTAACTGAATTTGGACACACTGTAATGGGGTCTCATTACAGGTGAGCTGAAGTCCCAGAAGTTTCACATGAAGAGGTTTTATTTGCTTTTCAAATTCTTTGTCTAGCACATCCACCCAGGGGTTTATGTGCTTCATGGACTCTCCTCCAGCAGGCAAACTCAGAGAACTTAAACTGAAGCAAAATCAAACAGCGCTTTTTAAATAGCTACAGGCAATTCTGAGGGGAACAAATTGTCCCCATGCCAGGCACCCAGATACAACCCCCTGGTGCACAGTGCAGGGCTGTGGCTCAGTCTCCAGCTCTGCAAAGCAATGCCTGACTCACCCACAGCTGTGATCTCTCCTTTCTTACTCTCCATCCAGCTATTTTTCCTGAACTATTTCATGCACTATCACTTTCTAAGAGGGGCAAACTACTAATTGTGCTGTGAACACTTTAATCTTTCCTCCCCCAAAACTGCCTCTTACAACTTCTGCACCCCAGAGGAGAAGAATCCCATGCCAGGTCTCTGCCAGCCCCATGGACAACTCACCTCTGGTGCACAGGAGCGCTCCTGATGCCATGGCCACTTGCAAAGCCTGAGCCAGCCTGTCCAGAGCCAGTTCAATCTCTTTGGATGCATTGAGAGGATTGAGTTCATCAGACAGTCTGTTAATGTCCTCCACCAGAGGAACCACGTGGTCAAAGGGCACCAGCCCCAGGCGCCCATAAAGGTTTTTCTCTGTTAAATGCCCCTGGAGCATCATAAGAACCTGCAGGACACTGAGATGCAGCTTGGAATACAGCTGGTGGCAATCCCTGTCTTCTCCTGAAGTCGAGTCCTTGGCAATTTTATTGGGAGCGTGTCCATTGGAGAGAGAGGCTTTCTTCTTCCTTTTATAGGCCAAGGGAGCCTTCACGCACCAGCGGATCAGTCCGGTCAGCGGGGTGAGCTCCAAAAACCCTATTGGCAGGTTGGCTGCAATGGGAGTGTTCAGAAAGGTGATGAGGATCAAGCGAGGGTCTTCAAAGATCCAGGAGACGATCAGCTCGAGCAGATCCGAGGGAGGGATGAGGTCATCTGGAGATAGGAAAGTTAATGTTGGGTAAGCTGAGCCTTGCACTGAAGCACAGAACTTTAATTTAGGCTCTAATTAGTCTCACACACTCTCGTCCTACACTGTCACAATTAGTTTCAGAACCTCCCCAGTTCTGCTGTTTTTCTCAAGACACCAAAGGTAGTTTGTTCCAGGGAAGACACAACCATGTTCCTGTCAACTTCATCTTCCCCACCTATTCCAAAGACTCCACCAAACACTGACATTTATCCCCTTTCCCAGCAAAGCTTCTTTTGTCATTTTCTTCTCTGCCACCCATCATCTGCTCATTTTTTCCCTAATTTCAGTCTCCATTTATCCCTTGCCACAGGAATTACAATGGGCAAGGGAAATAGGAAAAACTTGTTGGGTGAAGAGAAGGAAGTGCCAATAATTTAACTCATTTCTTTTAATACTTACTTACCTAAACAAACATGTCTTGTGGAAAAACACAATGCAACAACACAATCACATGATATGTAAAGGATTATAAAATTATATAAAGCTTCAGATGAGATGTGAAAGATGGTCATGAACTTGACTACAGACAAGAGAAATCCTGACACATCATCCTGTCACAGGGGGAATGCTGGATTGGAAGAGCAAGCTCCCTTTTCCTGTGTCACCAAAAACATCTCAAATAAACTAAGGAATTAAAAAATTACTTCCTATGACTCAAGTTATTTCCTTTCTGACATGTCTTCAGACATGATGATGGGATATAAAATATGCTCTGAGCTCTACCAAATACTTTATAAAAACAACATAAAGGCTAAGCCTGAACCTCTCTCTCACTCTCAATAATGCCAAGCTGTTTATCTGGAGAAGAGTGTGCAAAGCATTTCCTTTATCAGTAATAGCATTTGCTTTTCTGGATTATGGGTGGTGTTGGTATGTAGTGTATGGTTGTTCTCTGGTCCACCATGAGCTCTCTGTCGCTGAGTAAAGCTAAATCAATCTTATTTTAGACACCTACAAGTGTCTGAGCAACAACCTGAGACAGGTTGTACCACTGGCAGGTCACATATACAGTTAAAGAGTGCACTGGAGTTCTGTTGTTGATTGTGTTTGTCATCACTGCTCCATTAGAAATCCTCCTCCAGCTTGCAAACATTCAGAACTTGTGTTTCTCCCCTTTTTGGAAGGGATCAGACTGACAGGCAGCCCTGAGTCTTTCTCAGGGCTGACTGAGCCCAGACAGATCAACTTTCACTCCCAGAGCTGCTCAGTCAATAAGGTCCCCATGTCCTTTGCCCTCTGTGGAGGACAACGCCCTTTGTGTCAGATGTTCCTGGCTGCTTCTCCAGCAAAGACTCTCCCTTGTTTCCCAGAGAGGCTGTGGACTCCAAATCCCTGGAAGTGTTCAAGCCCAGGATGGACAGGGCTTGGAGCAACCTGGTCTAGTGGAAGGTGTCCCTGCCCATGGCAGGGGGTGGAACGAGATGAGCTTTAAAGTTCATTCCAACCCAAACCACACTGGAATTCTAAGTCAGCCACAGAGTGGTTATTTTTGTTCTCACCCCAGTGCCAGATGAGGTAACAGCCACACCCCTGAGCTGCTTCTGGCAATAATTACATGGTAACACCTCTTTAGGATTCGAGCAGTTAAATCTCTTGCAACAGTTAATTCGTGTGGCACCATACTGCACCTCTTACTTGAAAAGACACAGCTGGGAAACACTTACCTGAAGAGAGGTCGTAGAGAGCTGTGACTGATGTAATGAACTGGCAGCAGAAGCGAGGGCTGGCAGTGAAGATCTGCTTCAGGGTCTGGATGGAGCCTGGCACCAGGTTGCAGTAGTCATCCACCAGGGCGCGGGCCAGCCTCACACAGAACACAGCTGGGGTCCGCTGCAGGGACAGCACACAGGGGACACCAGATTAGACCCTGTCACAGGCTGCTTCAACAGCTGTGTCCCCACCTTCCCCACACGGCACTGTGGTTGCTCTCTCTCAGCATATCAAACACACACTCACACAGAAATAAAATCACTGTACTGCAATATTAAAATAGATGGTGATATTTTGAGTTTACAGTATCTGTGGTTTAAAATTGAAACCTTTTAGATCAATATTTTGACTTTAAGATTTTTTATAACTACTTCAGCAACATTTGTTCCCTGTGAGGGTGGTGAGGCCCTGGCACAAGTTGCCCAGAGAAGCTGTGGCTTCTCCAACATGGCCTGAAAGTGTTCAGGGCCAAACTGGACAGGGCTTAGAGCAAGCTGGGATAGTGGAAGGTGTCCCTGCCCATGGCAGGGGGGTGGAATGGGATAAGCTTTAAGGCCCCTTCCATCACAAACCATTCTGTGACTCCATGATTCTGACATAGGTCTGTAGTTCACCTGGTTCAGTCCCAGAGCAACCAGCTCGGTTGCCATGCCTGTTATTTTAATGTGGAAAATATTCTGTGCAATCCCCACGTCACTTAAAAGCTGCCATCTGAAAAAAAAAATACACCTTCTCCTGCTGTCCAGGTTATATCCCATCCTGCCTTCCCAAAGGCTCACTATGTGGGAGAAAAGAGACCCCAAGGAAACAGTGCTGGTCTGCCTCCTCCCACTCTTTTCCTGCTCTTACCCTTCTGCCAAACAGGTGACTTCAGCACATTCCACAAGGGCAGCAGGAACAAAGGTGCACTTCCCAAAGCCCACAGTGGGGAATCTCAATGGGAAAGGAGAAGACAGATGAGATCCCCAACTGACAGCATTCATAGAAGATAGACATAGGTATGTTGTGGCCAAATTTCAAGAGATTTCTTCTCAAAATTTCTTCTCCACACAAACCTGCACATCAGGAAGGGTTTATTTCCCAAACTCTAGAGCCAGCTTCTTCAGGCAATGTGACCGTGAACTGCCAAGGTTTGTTCCCTGTGTTGGTCAAATCCTCCACTGAGCCCTTTCAATATGCAAGGTTTGGGGGGGATTATTAAAACTTTCACTGACAGTAAAAAAACCACCCAAACAATTTTTTTCTTCCATTGCAGCACATGAGTGGATTGGCAAAGCTCTCCCTGATGTCAGAGCACAGGAATGGACACGAGCACAGACATGGGGGCAGCTGCTCTATCAGCTGAAACTGCCAGGGAGGAGCTGCTGCCCGTGACCAGCTGTACCCCAATTCACTGTGCCCACCCTGGAGCACTCTCTGACCCCTTCCCCTGCCATCCCTGCCTGCACAGGAGCTGTACCTGCAGCCAGAAGGCAGCACACTCCAGCACAGGAACCCTGCAGACAGCCACAGCCATGGAAACCAGCTTCCCCAGCAAAGTCATCCTGCTGTCATCTGCTTTGTTCCCTTGGGGGCTGAAGAGAGATGAAAAAATGACCTGCCGGACTGAATCCTTGGTCTGCTCTTGGAAATAATTGCACATGATCTCAAGGAGCTGAAGTTCCTGAAGTGGGTTCAGTTTCTGAAAGAAAGCGAAAGCAAAGCTGTAAAATACACTGAGCCTCTTGAAGAACCAAGAGCCAAGAGAAAAGACAGGAACAATAAAGGTTGAGAGCTTCCCTTCGGGGTGAGGGACTCAATCTTTATGCACAGCACACACATTCAAGCTTCTTGAACCACCACTGCATTTATCTGGTGACACTGAAAAGCTCTAGGTTTCATTTGAACACCTGGATATCCAAAGCTGGTGCTTGCTGCACCTGCAAGTGCTGCCCACCAACTGAGACGTGAGACTGACATTGCTGGGGGGGGAAAATATTTCCTCCCTCTGCAAATAACAGCACCAAGGACACTGCTGGGCAGCTGGGGTACAGAGCTGGACTCAGCAGCACATAGGGCTGCAGGGCCATGTACCCCAATAGTCACTAGCAGCTGTGGTTTCTGACTGCTGCTCTCTGAGACCCCCATCCCAGCTCCATCCCATGCCCGCCCAAAAACCCTGGCAGGGCCCAGCTGCAGCACTAGGGCGCTGTGGGCAGTCCCCAGGGCCACGAGGTCCACCACACCTCCTCGTGGCCCTGAATCCCAGCCAATCCATCACGGACTTGCCAGCCAGCCCCCTCCCTGCCAAAAAACCTCAGTCATCAGCACCCCAGGGACCCCGTGCTGTCCTCTTGGGGCTTCAGTCTCCAGCAGCAGACCCTCAGGAACCCCATCCTGCCCATCTAAGCTCTTAATCTCCAGCAGCAACCCGCGCCGGAGGGAGCCTGTCCTGTTCTGAGGCGTCAGGCTCCAGCAGGGATCCTGTCCTGAGCTCTTGGGGCCTGGCCTCCATCCGCACTCCCCGGGGCTGTGTCCGCCCCCCGCCTCCCAGGCCCCCGTCCCGCTCTGCCCGGGGTATCCGTGCCGCACCTTGGGCGGCGCGCCGCGCTCCTTGGGGACCTGGAAGAGGAACTCCTCGAGCAGATCGGTGGGGCCCTTGTCCACGAGCGGCAGCGGCGCGTTCTGCAGCTGGCTGCTGAAGTAGATGTCCAGGTGGTACAGCACCTCCTTGGCGGCGCTCAGCGCGTCCCGCCGCAGCAGCGAGTGCCGGATGTCGTTCATGGCCCCGGCCCGGCCCCAGTCCCGGTCTCAGACCCAATCCCAATCCCAGTCCCGTTCCCGGCCCCGGTCGCGGCCCCGCTCGGCGCGGCCTCCCCTCGGCGGCGCGGACGGGCGGGCGCTACGGCGGCCCGGTCAGGACAAAAATGGTCACGCGCTGCCGCCGGCGGCAGCGCCCCCTGGTGGGCCCGCCCGTGTGGGAGTACGGGGGGGCTCGGCCGGGAGGGAACCGGGCCTGGGGATGGGCAGGGGGGCTTGGGCTGGGGGAGCTGGACCTGGGAGGGAGCTTGCTGTGGGGAACTGAGCCGGAGGTCTCAGCCTTGGGGGGAGCCTAGCCCTGAGGGGGTCTTGGCCCTGGAGGGATCTTGGCGCCGGGGGCTGATGCTGGGGCTGAGTCAAGGGGTCTCAACCTAGAGGGGTCTGGACCTGGGGGGATATCGGCCCTGGGGGCTGGTCCTTGGGCTGACTGAGGGGGTCTGGACTTGTGAGAGAGCTGGCCCTGGTGGGGGTCTTGGCCCTGGGGGTTCTGGCCCTGGGGCTGAACCTCGCGGGGAGTGTTGGCCCTCAGGGTGGTCCGGCCCTGGTGGCCTTGGCATGAAAGGGGACTGATCTTTGTCGGGTCTTGGCCCAGAAGTGGTGTTAAGCCCTGGGACTCTGCCTTGAGGGGGTCTTGGCTCGAGTGAGACAGACTCTGAGGGGACCTTGGCTCAGGGGGGTTTTGGTCCTCGGTCTGGCCCCTGGCGGGGTCCTGACCTGAAGAGGGATTAACCATGGAGAGTCTTGGCTGAGGAAGCCTGGCCTTGGGTCCAACCTGGGGAGTCTCTTGGGGGGGTCTAGGCCCAGCCCTGATCCCACTCTGGGGAGCACCCCTTCTCTGGGGGGTGCTTGGCTCCAGGAGAGGGGGCTGACAGGCCCCCCCGGCCCCCTAAGGATCACTGCGCTCTGCAGGGGCTCTCCTGGGAAACACAGCAGCTGCCTTTGGAGGCTGGGAGCACCGGGACATCAGCCAAGGCCACTGGGACAGGGCTGTGTGAGCTGTGGGAGTGGGTGGGGTGGGGGGCTGCCCCCACTCGCACTGCATGGCCCTCCCAGGGGCAGGGCCTGAGCCAGGTGACCTCCTGGGGAGGGTCTGGGGATGGGCACCATGGCAGGCATTCATCATTTTTTGGAACTTCCAGCTTGGCTTCACACCCAAAGACCACACTGGGATGGTTGCTGCCAGCCCCAGCACACTCACGGCTTGTTGGAAATGTGGGGTGCTGGATGGCAATGATTTGTGCTGGTGAAATAAATACTTTTTAAGAGAATTTGTATCTGGTGATGAGTGAGAGTTCCCATGCCATGTATTGGGGAGCTGCTGATCCCCACAAGAGATCTCTGGGATTCATTTCACCTTGCAGAGCTCTTGTTGGCATTTTAATCCCTTCTCAGCCTTACCTGTGATGGGAGGCATTGGCAGAGGCTGAAAGGGTTCTTTTTTCACTGAGCAGACCTTTACTTCCGTGAAAAATGCCATATGGAGCCTGCGGCCTCACATGATCCTTGGCTGGGCAACCACTTGGCAAGGTGAGAGTGTCCCTCTCCATAAATGCAGGTGCAGATCCTTCCCCTTCCAGAGTCCTTGGACGACACCAAAGGTAGGTCCTGCTTCCCTCTCTTCCCACACCCCCACAGGGTCTCCCCTTGACAGCGTCACCTCCTCCAGCTCAACTTCATTTTACCACAATGCTCTGCTGGGCCAAGCCTGGGTGCAGCTCAGGGATGAATACGGCCCTCATAGGTGCCTCTGCCTGGGAGGTTCAGAGGCTGCTGTGCTCTCCAGGAGTGGGGAGGATTTATGGGGCTTTGGGCAATTTTTGGCATGACCAAATCGTGGCATTACCAAATCGCTGCGTTACCAAGTGAAGGGACTGTGCTGTTAGAGGGAAGAGTTTGCAGCAAGAGTGCAAGTGGGAGAAGTGAGGATTTAACTACAGCAGCTGCCTCAGAAGAAAAAGTGAGCCTGGGGCCAGCAAATCCTTCCTCAGGCTGAGATTTGGTGTGCCAAAAGCTGGAGTATTTGCCTGTCCTCTCAGCCCATCTATCAAGCTGAGATAAGGCATTCAGGCACCCAGGCTTGGGCAGGGCTCAGGGCTCAGATCCCACAAGCTGGTGAAATATTACCCTAGGGAGCTGAGTGCCACGGGAAATGCTTCCCAAACGCCTTCCCCCTGGGTGGGAGCTGCAGCACTACCTTTGCAGATGGTTCTGAGGGAGCTAGCCTGGGTGAGGATGGGGCAGGGGCACTGCTGGCTGCTCGGGGGGTAGGGGTGGGACAGGTTACCCCAGGTGAGGATGCTCCAGGCAGAGAGGAAGGTGGGGAGGGATGTCAGGGAGGATCCATCCCTTGCTCTCTCTCTGCACAGTTGCTGTAGGGTCTTTGGGGTCTCTGGCACTGGTCCAGGGAAAGGTGGGAGAGGCACAAGCCAAGAGCTCTTGGTGTCCCTGGCCACTGCCACCTATCCCAGGCCAGAAGAGGTGTCCAGGCTGAGCTCTCCCTCATGGGGAATGAGGAAGTGACTGCTTTCTGTCACCATGAAATGGCATTTGCTTGTTTACCAGTGAATTTTCCGCTGCAGCCTTGTGAGTGATCTGGCCTCCTTCCAGGAGGGACAGGTAGGATGAGGCCCCATGCAACAGAGGTGCATAATCCCTGCATCCTGGTGGTTCACTGGAATACAGACACCACCCAGTGAAACCAGTACGGCCAGTGGGAATATCCTGGTCATCACTGTTGTCTGTCCCAAATCCGTCTCCCGGCCAAGGAGGGCTGAGCCCCTCCTGCACCTCTGCACAGGATGGCAGCCTCGAGGTTGGTGTTGTTGCTGCTGGTCGCAGCTCTCCTGCTGCATGTGGCCACCACGCTGAAGGTCAGCGCCTTCAACATCAAAGCATTCGGGGACACCAAGATGTCCAACCAGACCGTCGCAAATATCATCGTCTCTGTGAGTGGTGGGGAGAGGAGTGGGCCTGGGCACGCTCTGTTCTTTGGGATGCAGCCAGCTTGGGCAGTGGGACACCTGCTTTCTCCATCCATCCAACCTTCCATCCATCCACCCAAGTGTTCATCCATCCACCCACGCACCGCCAATCCACCTGTCCACTTCTCCCCATCCAACATCCATGCCTCCATCCCTCCACCCAACCAACCATCTGCCCATCCACTCATTCATCCATCCACCTGTGCATCCAGCTATGCCTCCATTCATACACATCTCCATCCATCCATCCATCCATCCATCCATCCATCCATCCATCCATCCATCCATCGCTCCAAGCCTTCATCTACCCACCCATCTGCTCTTCCCCCATCACCATCTCCCACCTTGGTCCATCTCCACTCCTGCTGGTCCCCAATCAAGGCTGGATGACGTTTGATGCTGCCCAGGTTCCTCCCTTGGAGCAGCTGCTGGGTAGGTAGGTGGTAGACAGACATGGTCCTTCCAAGCCAGAGAACACTAACACAGGAGTCTCCTCCCTGGCCCTGGGGTCCCTGCTGCCCTCCCATTGCCAGCCTGGGAGCCTTTGCAGCCCAGAACAGGCACCCACGGGTGCCTCCAAGAGCAGCTCCCGGCCAGGGGAGAGCAGCTCTGAGCTTGTCCCCCCAGATCCTGTCGGAGTACGACATCATTCTGGTGCAGGAGGTCCGGGATGCCGACCTGAGCGCCGTGAATAACCTCATGGACCAGCTCAACAGGTGACCCCAATGGCTCAGTGGGGGGGTGACTGCACAGGGGATTCTGGGATGGATCCCAGCCATGCCAGGGCACCTTCGGCCCAGTTGGAGAGAGCCTGATGGGTGCTGGGAAGCACCAGGAGCCTCCTCTCACCCTCTCCACAACTTACTCCCAGTGCTGGGGGGCACCCATACAGCTTTTTGGTCAGCATCCCCCTGGGTCGGACCAGCTACAAGGAGCAGTACCTCTTCATCTATAGGTAAGGGATGCTGCCAGGTGTCACCTACTGCCCTCCCCAGCAGCCCCCAAAGGGGATGGATACCTTTGGGGGCCCTGGCTGTGGCAGGAGCAGTGCTGGAGGCTGCCCTGCTCTCCTCCCTCAGGTCAGACATGGTCTCCGTGCTGGGAAGCTACTACTACGATGATGGCTGTGAACCCTGTGGGAATGATACCTTCAGCAGGGAGCCCTTCATTGTGAAGTTCTCCTCACCCAGCACACGTGAGCAGAGCCAGCGTTGGGGGATGGCCCAGACCTGGCACAGGGTCCCCTCCACGCAGGGCTGAGCCCAGAGCTGTGCCTGCCAAGCATAGCGGGGTTGCAACCCTCCACCAGGGTCTCAGCCATGGATGCCCAGGGGTCCTATGTCCCTGCCCAACATGGCCAGCAATGCTTGCTGTTTCCCACCCTGTGCCATCTCCTACCAATCACCTCCCATCACCTGTCATCTCCCATTGTGTGTTCTCTCCAGTTGTGTGCCATCTCACATCTCCAGCTGATTCCCATCGTGTCCTACATCCCATTATCTGCTACCTCCCATCTTGTGCCATATCCCACCATCTGCTTCCTCTGGCTGGGTGCCATCTCCCATCATGTACCATCTGCCATCACCTGCCATCCCCCATCCTTTCCATTTCCCATCATGTCCCATTTCCCACTTTGTTCCATTGCCTATCCCATGCCATCACCTCCACCTCCTGAGAACCTTCTCAGGGCACACACACTATCCCATCTCCTTCCCAAAACCATATTGGCTTGGAAAACAAGCAGCAAACCCCAAACCATGCACAAAGGCATGCAGCTCCCCACTGGAATTTCCAGTCTGGGGGACAGGCAGAGCACCAAACCAAACACGCCCTTTCCCTTCAACTGCTTTTCCTGGCCAGTAGCTGGGGCTTGGCCTGGGGTGGTTTTCTGGGGTTCCCATTCCCTGCTCAGGGGCTGCACCCAAGCCAGGGGCTGATGGTCAGCTGTCCGGCAGAGGTACAGGAGTTCGTGCTGGTGCCTCTGCATTCCGAGCCCAGCCATGCAGCACAGGAGATCGATGCACTCTACGATGTCTACACCGATGTCATCAACAAGTGGGGGACTAACGTAAGCAGTGTTGGGGAACTTGGCTCCTCCCCAGGGCAGCCTGGTGGGCAGGTGGGATGAACATGTCCCACGGGAGGCCTCTTGCATCCATCAGAGCAGGTGCCACCCCGGCAGTCTCCAGGCAGGGAGCTGCTGGATGGCTCTCCTGCCATTACTGGGGGCTTGTCCCTGCACACTGGGGCAACTCAGAGGGGTTTGTAGCCATCCCTTAAGATTTTAGGGAGCCCTTGCTGCCCTGTAAGGTCTGTGGGCAGGGACTCAGTGCTGTGCCCTCCAGGACATCCTCTTCCTGGGTGATTTCAATGCTGACTGCTCCTACGTGACCAGCTCGCAGTGGCCGTCCATCCGCCTGCGCTCCCTCAGTGCCTGCGAGTGGCTCATCCCTGACAGTGCCGACACCACCGTGGCCGACACCACCGACTGCGCCTACGACCGGTGGGTGCCGTGGCAGGGGCTGGCATGGGAGGGCTGGCATGGGGAGGACAGACGGGCACTCACACCCCCATGGTGCCTCGGCAGCATTGTTGCCTGCGGCACCGCTCTGCGCCAAGACATTGAACCTGGCTCCGCCACCGTCAACAACTTTGAGAAGAAATTCCATCTCCAGAGCAAGGATGTGAGTGAGGGGCTGGGTGGGGCACATGAGTCCACCAGCATTGGGATCTGCCCCACCATAGCTCCTGGGAGTGTGGGAGGGCTCCCTGTTCCCAAGGGTGCACCTAAGGGTGGCCTGAGCCCAGCTGTTGTACCAAATCAGGTTGAACATTTTGGGGTGTGGTCTAAATTTTGGGGGTTGGAGTGGAGCATTGGGGTCCCAGCCAGCCATGACAGTGGCAGTGGGTCCAGATGAGCTCAGGGTTTATGAGTTGACTCTGATCAGGGTGACTCTGCTCTCCCTCACATGCAGGCTTTGGCTGTCAGCGACCATTTCCCAGTGGAGGTAACCCTGAAAGCCCACTGAGCCTGTCCCCACACCAGTGGCTACCAGGACACCCCAGCACACACCTGCATCCCTCGTGGGAGCCCACGCACCACCAGTGCCAGCCAAGCTGCCCACTGTCTCTGCAAGGAGCTGCTCCTTGGGCACTTGTGGAAGTGTTATGCTTTCTACTTCCATTAAAAATGAGCCTTTTCCTGCCTCTGCAGCTCTGGAGGGGAGGTCCCTTCAGTCTCCCCAGCAGCCCCTGGTGCCCAAGCCCCTCAAGTCCCTGCCAGGGAGACAGGGAGGTCCCCAGGGCTGGGGGACCTCCTGCCATCAAGAGACCCAGACCCTTGGGGTGGTGAGCGCTGCTTCCCTCTCAGCTGGTGATGGCAAAACCTGGGACTCTGGGAAGGGGCTGGGGGGCTCCAGGCTTTCCAGGATGCAGAATGGTCTTCTGCCAGCTCACGGAGCCACATCCTGACAGAGCCTGCCTGGCTGCGGGGCTGCTGACAAGGTGCTGACAGGGAGGGTGCGGGAAGGACGTGAGTCAGTTCCCGGGGGTTTCGTGCTTCCCAGGGGGCTTTTGGTGCTGACACAGCACCAAGGGACACAGAACTCATCCGGAGACTGGGTGTGAGGATACAAAACTTGGCGGCACACATGAGAGCCCAGCAAGTCCTGGCATGAGCAGCTGTCAGAGCCACCTGCTCCGTTGTCATCCCGGGGTGATGCCATGGGCCATGGTGATGCCATGGACTAGCATGGGGAATGCCAGCCCTCCTGGGGCTGCCTTGGGTCACCAGTGGGGCTGTTCTGGGTGACACTGGGGCTGCTGCAGGGGCCTGCAGCCATGCCCTCTTGCTGTGGCTGGTAGTGCTCACCTGCCTGACCCAGACACTGGCCATTTCCTTCTCTCCCGTCTAATTACACCATCTGAATCACCTAATTAAGGCCAGCGCCCTTCACCTCCTGCCTGGCCACCGTGCCCACTCTGTGATCCAGGGGCCACCCCAGATGGCAGCCCCCCAAGTCCCACATGCCCATCCAGTCCCATGGGGATGCCCCAGCACCTTCAAGTCTCCCCCTACGTCCTTTGCTGTATCATCACAGCAGTGGCTGGGCTGGCCCCACCCTGTCGCCCTGTGGGCTTTTTGGTTTCCCAATGTGGGAAGCAGCTCAAAGTTATGCCAAAACCCCCACGGGGGTGTCCGACTCATCCTGCTTTGCCGGCACCTCCGCTGGGAATAAAGCCGCCCATCCTGCTGCCGGGAGGGCAGAGGTGCTGCGCATTCAGCAAGGTAAGGACGGATCTGGGCTCGGCACCTTCAACTGACAACCAGGTGGGACTGGGATGAGCTGGGACCAGCCAGGATGAGAGTCGTTCCTTACCCCAGCAGTGGGGGCTGTGGTGAAGTTTAAGGATGTGGAACAACCTGGGGTGCCTGGAATGCTGGCAGTGGTGGATGGGGCTGGTGAGCGGTGAAGACATCCTGGTGGGGAGTGGAGCTGGGTGATCCCTGGAGCTGGAGGAGGTGGATTCACAGTGGTGGGACAGGATTTATCTTCCTCTGGGACTGGGGAGCTGGCAGACTGCCCACACCAGCTCTGCAGCCTGCTCTGGGCAGTGCCCACCATGACACACTGTCACACACCGGGACTTTGGAAAGATCTACATGTTTTTTCCTCTACCCCAAATCCAAAGCAGTGTTCTGAGTTCAGCTCCTATCGCTGCATCCCTGTGACCCAGCATCCATCCTGGAAGAATGGGGACTATGACACTGGAATTGTCCCTTCTGGCTGTGGCTCTCCTGTGCCCAGCCACTGCCATGCTGCGCATCGGTGCCTTCAACATCCAGGCCTTTGGTGACACCAAGATGTCCAACAAGGAAGTGGCAGAGATCATCATCAATGTGAGTGCAGCCAGTGCAACGTGGGGATGGGCTGTGTGCTGGGACAGACCCCAGCATGGCTCCTGTGCCAGGGACATGTGGGGACGTGGCTGAGGATGGGATGGCATCGCAGTGCTGGGGATGGCCTGGGTGGATGAAGGCTTGATGGGGTGTCAGGCACCCTCTGAGCCTTCCCTGGGGACATCTGCCCTGGCACCAAGGGACATGCAAATCCCCATGGTGCTGAAGCCAGAACTATGTCAGGGTGCCTGGCTGGGAGAGGGGTGGAAGACTGGCCCTGAGCTGTCCCTCTCGGCCTCGCAGGTCCTGCGCCGCTACGATGTGGTGCTGGTGCAGGAGGTGCGCGACTCTGACCTCAGCGCTGTCACCGAGCTCATGGAGCAGCTCAACAGGTACAAGAGGGGCTGGGGCTGGGCTGGCAGCACCAGCAGGGAAAGCCAAGCTGCCTGAGCAGTAAAAGGCAAAAAGAAAAAGTTGTCCATCAACAGAAAGTTTATTTTTGGAAAGAATAGGAGGAACATACTGGGGCAATGAGTAGGCACTGAAAACAACAACGGGAATAACCCAGTGAAGGGAATGGGGATATAAGTGATACAAATCCCTTCTGAAAGCTGTAAGCTCACCAGAGCATGCAGGAGGGAAAGGAACTACAGCTCTGGCAAGCTCTGTCTCCAAAATCTAACAAGAGAGGGCAGAAGCAAGAGGGGAGGATGAAGGGACAGGCAGACCCTGCCCCAAGACCCTGTGAGTGGCAGGAGGGCCCTGGGATGGACCCAGCAGTGGATGAGGCTTTGAGGTGGGTGGCTCTGAAACCCTAGGAGGAAAATGGGCTGCTGGGGTGGGCTAAAACTGGCCACAGCAGGGTGGCAGCCCCTCCACTGATTGGGTGCTGACCCTGTTTCGGGAAAGGGCACGGCTCGGGACCATGCGGAAGCTGCTGCTGCCGTGTTGAAAGGCAGCGAGTGCTCCTGAGCGGGTACGCCCAGCCCATGTCCTCACCTCTTCCATGTCCCCTCCAGCATGGCCACAAAGCAGCTGGGGCAGGGAGGGTGACGCTGGGCGCTGCAGGGCCCCAGGCTGCTCGCTGACCTAATTTAGCTCTGCTGCAAATGAAGGTGAGGAATGTCCCTGCAAGAAAGGGTGGCAGGAGCCACACCATGTCGTGTTGTGCCCAAAGAGGCACTGTGGGGAGAGGCATGGGCAGGCTTCAGAGCTGCTATACCTCATGTCACCCCATGGCCAGGGCACAGTGACCCATGGGGACTGTAGAGCAGGTGCAAACCCTGGGGCCACCCAGCTCCTGGACATGTCAAGGCCAGTCCAGGATGGTCCCAGCCACATCACTGTCCTGCCTTTGTGTCTCTGCAGTGCATCCACATCCCCATACGACTATGAGATCAGTGGCCCCCTGGGACGGGAGAACTACAAGGAGATGTACCTGTTTATCTACAGGTAATGGGGCTGGCAGTGCTGCTGCCCGTGCCATGGCACTGCAGGGCCACCAGCACCACGGAAGGGACACGGGGGCTGTGCCAAGTCCCAGGGTCACCATCCTTTTGTTCCCACAGGACAGACATTGTGTCTGTGGTGGACACCTACCAATATGAGGATCCCCAGGATGTCTTCAGCCGTGAGCCATTCATCCTGAGGGTCTCAGCACCCAGCACCAGTAAGTGGGGGAACAAGTGGCCACGGGTGGTGGCATGGGGTGGTCGTGGGGCTGACATCCCTCTCCCCTGGCAGAGGTGAAGGAGTTTGTGCTGGTGCCCCTGCACTCGGCCCCACACGACGCCATCGCCGAGATTGACGCACTCTACGACGTCTACCTGGCCATCATCAACAAGTGGGGGACTGATGTGAGTGTCACCAGCACTGGGGGGGCACTGAGGTTGGGCACTGGGCCCCTGGGACTGTTTGACCCACACTGGGACCCTGCTCTGAGGCGAGTGCAGCTGGTGCAAGAGTGGTGGGATGGGAACCCTGTTCCCGCCCTGTGACAGGGGGTCCCCGCCACCCCCATGGGAGGGCTGGTGGCTGGAACAGCCCATCACCCACACCACCAGCCCCATCTCCCCTGCAGAACATGATGTTCCTGGGGGACTTCAACGCCGACTGCTCATACGTCCAGCCAAGTGACTGGTCATCCATCCGCCTGCGCACCAGCGACATCTTCAAGTGGCTGCTCCCCGACAGCGCTGACACCACTGTGGGCAAGTCAGACTGTGCCTACGACAGGTGAGCGCTGCCACCAGGGCACCACCGTCCCCATCCCTGGCACCCTGGGGACCCCCTGCCCGTCCTGCACTGCCAGCAGGGGCAGGAGTGGGACCTACCATCCACCCACATCTCCCCGGCAGGATCGTGGTGTGTGGCAACAAGCTGAAGAGAAGCATCGTGTCCAATTCAGCTGGTATCTACGATTTCCAGCGCGCTTTCCGGTTGGACCAGGAGGAGGTGAGCCAGGATCACATATGTGGGGCTCTAGCAGGCACCAAAGCTGAGCTGGCCCAGGCTGCAGGGCTGCCCTTGTCTGTTCAAACGGCTCAGGGTAACAAGGGACCCAAGGCTGGAAAGAGGATGGGGGATTTGGGGTCACTGCCTGTCCCCATAGGGAAGAGAAGAGATGCACAAGGTTTTTTATGGTCTTCCATGGGCAGGACTCAGGGTACAGGGTAACCCAAGCCAACCTTCAACCACCCATCACTGGCACAGAGCCCCCAAATGTGACATGGGGGTTTAGAGGGCAGGTGGCCCCCTGCCAATGCCCACCCCAAGCCACACCTGGGCACCTCTCCGTGAGAGGTGCCCAAACTGGAGCCTTGTGTGTCGAGTGTCTTGGGGCTGGGGAGAGTGTGCCCCTCCCAGCAGGCAGAAAGTTCTGGCAGGGCAATTGACAGCCCTGCTGGCCCCAGGAGCACAGCGAGAGGTGAGTGGCTCACTGAACATCTCCCACCTCTTGCCCTCCTCCAGGCCCTGGCTGTCAGTGACCACTACCCGGTCGAGGTGAAGCTCATGGCCTGAGCTCCTCCTGCAGCCACAGACCAGGATCCAGCTCCAGCTCCCACCACCAATCCCCCATGAAGGTGCTCCACTCAGCCCAATCCACAAGTCCTGTGCATGGGCTGCCCTAGATCCTGGTCTAAAGAAGGATGGCAGCTGGCTGTGCCCAGACCCCCCAGCCCACCATGAATGAGAGCCTGAGGACAGGCCACCAGCCAGGACACTGTGACCACAGACAAGCCATGGAACAAAGCATCCATCTCCTACCTCACTGAAGATTTATTGACAAACTTCATTTCACGATTAACTGTTGGACAGGAGGGAGGCCATCCAAGGACCATCTGGCTTGGGCCACAGCACGTCGAGACCCTGTCCATTCCTTGGGGGGCTGAGTGGGCTCTCCTTGCCCTTGGGGAAGGCAGCAGTGGTGTCAGGCACTCTACAGGCACAAAGGGAAGGGGCAGCTGGGGTGGCTGTGGGAGCAGGTGGCACATCACCGACTGCTGGCACTGCAGGTGGCTTTGCTCTGAGACCAACAGCTACTGCAGCATTTCAGAGGGTGACTCGACCTCCCAGGACCAGCTGGGTCCTCAGCTCTTCTTCTTCTTCAGCATCTCCATGTACATGCGAAGGGACTTCTGGATGGACTCTTTTGAGATGAAGGTGATGAAGTTCTTGATGTCTTCCTCCCGGTGAGCTACGAGGCGGTCCAACACCACCTTCCTCATCATGGTCTTGGTGAGCTGGCGGGCATGGTCTGCAGAGAGGACAGAGAGGATGAGGAACATGCCCTGTCCTCACCCCTGACCAGCTCTCAATGCCACCAAATGCAGGTGTAACGGGGAGGGATCACACAGCAAAGTGCTCTTGAAACCAGCGGGGGAAGGGGTAAGAATAACCCACCAGCTGGGAGCTGAGCTGGATAAATTCTCATACAATAAATTATGGTTGCACTGCTCAGTGGGGAAATGACTGATCTACTGGCACAGACGACAAAAAGTTGTGTACCTCCTTCTCCCTGTGCCCTCCAGAGCCCAATACACACCAGTAACCAAACAAAATTCCTCCCTATTTGAAACTGCTGTGGCTCCAAGCTCCTCTGAACCAATCCCTTCAACCCTGGCAAGACAATCTGCTCCTACCAACCACGCTGTACAAAAGGCAGCAGCACTATTCCCAGAGCTCATCCCCGGGCCTGTGCCATTGCACATGGATACGCGGATGCTGCCGGAGCAGCAGGGGCTGGTGGAACTGACTGAGGCCTCCAGCACACATCTGCTCACATCCTCACAGAGCCAGGTGCCATGATGTGGCAGCACATCTGCTGCACAGATGTTTTACTCACGCACTTAGTGACAATGAAATGATGACTGACCCCCTCCCATCCACACACTGGGAACCCTGAATTGCTCCAGCACCCAGGTGCTACAGCCACCTCCACCCACACACAGCCCTGATTTAGGGGAAGGATCTGCACAGGACCTCCTGGAAGTCAGGAGAGGGCACAGCGAAGACATGCTCCCCAGTTTGAGGGGAGAGGTGTTGCTCTAACACCAGGACAGCAGAGAGGACAGGTGGCATGGGGTGGAACAGCTCAGATCTGTGGAGAGCCCTCTCCCAGCCCAGGAACCTTGTGCTGCAGTCACGGAGCAGCCCAAACACACGATGCCTGTGCTGTCTGTCTGTCCTCACCCACAGCCCCATCACTGCCATCCAGAGTGCCAAGAGTTGATTCAGACCACAAAAGCAGCCTGGCAGCTACCCAGGAGCTCTCACCCAGGCTGTTCCCTCAGTTCCATGGCAGCTTTCCTGGGCTAACAACTCCACTGACAGACAGAGATTTGGTTTGTCTGTGGAGCTCAGACACCTCCAGACTGACTCAGCAGGGCTGGCAGGATGAGCTGAGCTGGAGCCACACGCCCTGAACGTTAGCACAGTGTCTCTCTCCGTTAGCCCAAGGCTGCCAGGACTGCTGGGCTGAGCTTTCCTACCTCCCAACCATCCAAACCTTCCCTTTTAATGGAAACTGTTCTGTAGCTCCCAGGTACCAGCCTCAGTATCTGTGCTTCCCACTCAGACCAGGTCCCCTCCTCTTCTGCCAGAGGTTTACCAGGAAGGGCCAGCCACTGTGCCATGACAGCTGCAGCCTTCTCCATAAGCTTCTCCTCTGGCACCAGCTCATCCACAAGGCCCAACTTGTGGGCCTCAGGTGCAGGGTGGAGGGAGCCCAGCTGGAGGGAGCGCTCAGCAATTCGCTGTCCCACAACATTCACAAACGTGTCCTTAAACCTGCAAGAGATGGGAGGGAAAGCCACGCTCAGGGGCAGCTCACCCACACATCGGAGCTGACAGCACCCTGGTCCCACTCCCCAGGCCCAGGGCTCTGAGAGCACCCTGGTCCCACCCCCAGGTCTGGTGCTTTGAACAGCAGCTGTGGGCTCAGTCACAATGTGAAAATGGTGTGAGAAGTGCCATTTTTGGTAGAACCCCAAGAGAGTTCCCTCTCCTCTGCATGAAAGCTGCTCTTTTTACCCCGAGTGCCTGTGGGTACCTACTTGCTGTGAGTGAAAGCTCCTTCCCAACAGTACATTTATACATTCTTAGGGCAACCAAGGGCCCGTGTGTCAGTATCTTTGCGTCCCTGTGCTTTCAGAGATCACACCACAGGATTTTGCAGGTACACAGTGTGTACCCAGAGAAAAGCATATTCCCAGACTGAGCCTGACCCATGAGATCTCCCAGCACTAGTTCTGGAGTTGACTGCAGGGTCAGAACTGAGGTCCTGGTTGGTGCAGGATATGAGGACATTCTGCAGCCTGAAAGCTTTTCAGATACCTGCAGGACAGGACAGAAATGAGGTGTCATCTCCTGCAGCTGCAAATACCTGATCCCTGACACACAAACCACACCGCCATGACCAGCTGAACTGATTAATTAGCTCCTTGAAGATGAATTCTTTTTAGAGACCTACACATGATACTAGAAACGGGGGACACTGGCCTACCAGAAGGGAGCCACAATGCCCAGCTGGGCTTCGTTCAGGCCGATGCTGAATTTGGGGTTCTCTGCCATGATCCTGTAGTCACACGACAGGGCGATAAGGCAGCCCCCAGCCGGGCTGGACCCCTGGCAGAGAGAAGGACAGAGTGAGTCTAGGACATGGTTACAAACATCCCCCAGCCTCGCTGATCACTCCAGAGCAGGGAAGACACCAGGAAGACAGAGAAGATGTCCCCCAGATTTCTGACCACCTGATTCAAAACAGTCCTAAAGAAGATTTCTGATGTTTATCAGGGTTTCATAGAATCACAGGAGGTTTTGGGTTGGAAGGCACCTTAAAGCCCATTTCATTCCAAGCCCCCTGCTACAGGCAGGGACACCTTCTACTAGATCAGGTTGCTCAGAGCTCCATCCAACCTGGCCTTGGACACTTCCAGGGATGGCGCAGCTACAGCTTCTCTGGACAACCTGTTCTAGTGCCTCACCCCCCTCACAGGGAAGATTTCCCTTCCATTTGTGACCATCTTTTCCACGGCTCAGTGCTGCTCAGCCCTGCACAGGATGCCTGAGAGAAGACCCAAGTGCCTTCAATGGGGGGCTGTGGACAGACACCACCGCGAGCTGCCAGGGCAGCACTGCCCTGGAAAAGGAAAACAAGACACCAAGAATGTAACGACGCATCCACGGACACAGAGACTCCAGCAGCACTTTCCTGCTGGCCAAGAACCACGGCTGGAGGAGCAAAACCTGCTGAAAATGCTGAAATGCTGCTGTACCCCAGCAGTGGCTGCAGCTTACATGGAGCCTGCAGCATCCCACGCTTCCATACCTTCCCACACCCCACAGAACTGACAGACACAAATTTCACCTGAACACCCCAACAGATACATCCCTGGATGAATTTCAGCCTGGTTTTTCAGTTGTCCCTGCCCACACAGTGCAAGGCAACTGCAGCAGATGACAATCCCACCCCGGGGAAGGCGGGCCCAAAGGACGTACATTGACTGCAGCCACTGTCACCATGTTGGAGCCGTAGAGCCGCAGCCACATCTCCTGCACGGCTCTCCAGAACTCGGCGTAGTGCTCCATGCTCTTCCCACACATCTCGGTGATGTCCAGGCCAGATGAGAATATTTTGGGGAGAGCCTGGAATTGGGAAAAGACACATGTCCCTGAGAGGGCAGGAAGGACTCTTTAGCTCTCAGCCTGGCATCTAGAAGGAAGGGAAAGCGATGAATATGTGATATAAATCAGGGTCTTTTGGGGTTCTGAAAATATCTCCTCAGTGCTTCCACAGCCTGGATGATCCCATCACTGTGGCCTGCAGTGCTGGGCCTTTGCTTGCAACACAATTTCTCATTGTCAGGGTCCCTGTGTGAGTACATCAGCCACAGTGCACAAAACCCGTCCTGTCCCATTCCCAGGCACCACCTTGTCCCCACACCACGTCTGAAAATAAACAGTGGCATGTCCCAGCAGCTCCCTATGGTCGAGCCAGGAGATGTCACAGGCTGTGTCAGGTTGGCAGATAAGCAGATCTGATTTTCATGACAAAGGAGAACACTTGGTTGTCGTTCTTCTGCTAGAAAAGGGCACAGAAGAAAGATCAGGGCCCTTCCAAGAGCCTCCTGCCCTACTTCCAGAGCCAATCCAAGGTGCCTGGGGGTCCTCCTGTGGCAGTGACCCAAACAGGAGCAAACACTTACAGAGGTGATGATCACACCCCGGCAGGCCCTGTTGTTTTCCAGCTTCTCCAGGCTTATGGAAAACTCTGTGAGAAACTCCAGGCTGAGGCTGTTGACTGGGGGACTCTTGAACTTCATTACGGCAACGCCTGTGCAGGGTAAACACAGGGACATCAGACCCCGCCACAGCAGCTCACACTGCCCTGCCCAAGGGAGCTTCACCCACCTCCCTGTTTCCCTCACCAAACTGTGTTTTCCCCCTCCCACTCAGTAGCACTCCTGGCTATCGAAAAGCTTCCAGAGCAGCAGAGCCAAGGGCAAGGTCCTGTCTTTGCCCAGATCCACCCACAAATCAGGGTCACTCAGCGGCTGGTGGACCCGGAGCAAAGACCAGGCCATGTGTGGTAGCACTCCACGTGTCCCAAAGCCCAGCCACTTTCCGGGTCATGCTGCCTGGCAGTTCCCTTCTCTCTGGGCTCAATGGGTAAGGTTGAGCCTGTAGCTTCTGTCACAGCAAACAGGCTGTGTCCAGGGGGTCACACACCTGCTGGACCCTGTCAGCACCACGGGAGAACGGCTCTGAGTCCTTGTCCCTGCCCAAACTGCACTACCCTACTCAAAAGGTCCTCCCTGAGTGCTTAGCCTGGGTGCTGCAGCCATGCCCAGCTTCGAACAGCACGAGGACACACCCAGGTGCCTGAAAGGAGGACCTGGGAAGCCACAAGAAGAGGCACCTTTGTTCAGTGCAGGCGTATGGCCCCACAATAGCTACTCCCAGTAGCCAGGTCACAGAAATTCCCAACAGGTCTTCCCTGATGGAGCACTGCCACTCTACCAGGTGCCCAAACCAGGGACCCCCACAGAAGGGACAACACACAGACAGTGATAGCCAGGGTTTACCTGTGGCACCAACCACCTGAAGTGCCCACAACTGGTGAGGCTCCCAACCCCAAACATTTCTCTCGGAGGGCCCTAAGCAGCTGCAGCTGGAACAGCTGGGGCTTTGGTGACTTTCCATGCCCAGAGCCACACATGACATGCGACAGGGGTGGAAGGGAGCCTGCCTGTGCCCCACAATGCCCGTGGGTTGAGGGTGACACCGCAGAAGTGCCACCTGCCGTACCTGAGCTCTCGTCCAGCTCCACCTGGATCTTGTTGTTGCTGAAGGAACGACACGGGGCGAGCGGGAGGCCAGGGGGCTGCAGGGGGCTGGGGCGCGGCCGGGTGGCCCTGTCACACGCTGGGGAGCGGCAGCACAGGGGCAGCACACCTAGGGGACACACACAGGTAAGGACGGGAAGAGCATAGCCCCACAAGTGTGGGGTGCGCTCCCCAAAACTGCTCTGCACGGACAGGGCGGGACACGAGGACAACCTGACCCACTCAGGGAGGATACAAGGACACCCCAACCCATGGCAGAGGGACACGTGGAACGCCCTGATGGTAAGGCGGCGGGGGCTCGGGGACACGCCGAGCCCGGCGCAGGGAGCGGTCGGGGCAGGGTCCGGGCGCACCTGAGCGGCCGATCCGGCGAATGAGGGTCGCCGCCGCCATCTTGTGCCGGGCTCAAGGGTATGGGGCGGGGCTTGGGGCGGGGTTTATGAAAGGGCGGATCCGGCTGGGCCGCGGTGAAGCCCCGCCCACGGTCCTAAAGCTCCGCCCACAGACGGCGCTGCGTCGCGCACGTGCTGCCCCCTCGTGGTGGCCCTGCCGCACCGCCCTGTCCCGCCGGCACTGACCACACCGTTCTACCCCCCCCGTCCCGCCGGCACTGACCACACCGTTCTACCCCTCCCGTCCCGCCGGCACTGACCACCCCGTTCTACCCCTCCCGTCCCTCCGGCACTGACCCCCCCGTCCTACCCCTCCCGCCCCCCCGGCACCGCCCACAC
>VZTH01015363.1:0-47390 GCA_013397815.1 Aleadryas rufinucha | reverse complement strand
CCCTGTCCTGCCGGCACTGACCACACCGTTCTACCCGCCCTGTCCTGCCGGCACTGCCCAGCCTGTCCCCCCTGCCCTGCATCCAGCCATGTGCCCCCCGACACCTTTCCCCACCTCACAGCCGAATACCCCCGGCCCGGCCCCTGCCCCGGGATGCTGCAGCCCCGGGAGCTCTGGGCCGGGGCCAGCCGCCCCCGCAAAGCACTGGCCCGAGGCCTCGGCGCTGGGAGCCCCGGTGCTGGGCCGGGCCAGAGGTGGCTGCGGATCTCATCATGATGGAGGCTGCCCGGGGGGCCACCACGGGGGCCGGGGCCGGCCTTGCCGTGCAGGCAGAAAGCGTCCGGCAGCGGGATGGCGGGGATAGCACTGCCCCTCTGCCTGATCCTCGCTGCCGCCCTGCAGGGCGGCCTGACCCGGGCACCGGGGCCCCAGGCCCGACCTGGCCCCCTGCTCCTGCGGCTGCGGCGCCTGGAGGAGCAGGTGGGTGCCTGGGGCGCGGAGGGGGTGCTGACCAGCCTGTGCCAGGGGGACACAGCATTTTGGGTTGGGCAGGGGCCCGGCATGGGGACGTGGGTTCACCCCACGTCATCCCACTCCCTTGCAGTTTCTCCGGCTCCAGGAGGTGACACTGAACCATCTCCAGAGCATCGCCAGCAACTACAACATCTCCTACAACATCGATGGACGTTTTCAGGCACTGGCGGAGCAGGCGGAGGAGGCCGCCGCTGCCCGGGCCGCCCTGGGTGCCGAGCTGGCCCGCCTGGCCACCGCTGGCCGGCGGCTGCGCCGCAGGCTGAAGAGGCTGGAGGGGACCGTGGATGCCCTGAGCCCACCACACAGCCTGCTCAGCCACCCACCGGCTGCACTGGTGGAGGCTAGCACCAAACCGCACCGTCTGCCAGACACTGCCCGGAGCCGGGGCAGCCAGCTGGAGCAAGAGCCGCCGGGCCAGGCTGTCCCCAGCACCCCCAGCCCTCGGCGCCCGAAGACGAGGCGGTGGCAGCAACGCCGGCAGGAGGAAGAGCGTTGGCTGCCGGCTGATGCCGGGCCTGGTGGAGCACTCGGGGAGGATGAGGAGACCCCTCTTGATGCAGCACCAGGACCCCAGACCATGGCACCGGTGCTCCGCACCGTAACCGCGGTCCCCCAGGAGCAGCCACCATCCCCCCAGCAGCCGGGAGAGGGTACGTACGGCCCCCCCGCCCCGGTGCCCACCTCCCTCGCCTGTCGCACCGGTGCCGTCCTGCTCTTCCCCAACACCTCCGCTGAGCACAGGGCCGCCCTTGGGCTGGGGCCACACCGGGGGCTGCGGGCGATGTCACTCTGTGCCTGGCTGGCCACCCCAGCCCCTCGCCTCGGTGCTCTCCTCTCCTACGCCACCGAGGACAGGCGCAGCGAGCTGGCCGTGCATGGCCACGGTCGGGATCGCCCTGGCTCTGCACTTTTCATCGTGGGGGACGGGCAGTTTCGGGAGCTCCCGGTGATGCCGCTCCTGGATGGCAAATGGCACCATCTGTGCCTCACCTGGTCCTCCGGCCAGGGCCAGTACCGCTTCTACGTGGACAGGAGGCTGCTGGCTGCCGGCTCCGGCTTTCAGCAGGGCTATGAAATTCCCGCTGGTGGCTCGCTGGTGCTGGGCTGGGAGCAGGACGGCCCCAGCATGGACTTGGGCACTGCAGAAGCTTTTGTGGGTCACCTGGCTGGCTTCGCTCTCTGGAGACGGGCTCTCCTGCCAGGGGAGGTGGCCAGAATGGCGACCGGGCGGGGCCTGCCCCGCGGCCCCCTCCTCACGCTGGCCGATGCCTCCCTGCAGGGCGGGGTGCGGAGGGTGGCGTGTCCCTGCCTCCAGCACTGCCTTTGACGAGGCTGACGGCAGGAATGGTGCCGGCTACCAGCAGTCACGGCTGGCTCATGGTGCCGCTCCCGACACGAGCTGAATCCTCCCAGGGTGATGGGACACCCAGCAGAGAGGGCGTCTCAAGACCAGGACGACGGCAGGGGGGGAAAAGGGAAAGGGGTCTTGGCAGCCAGTACGGCAGAGGTGGGACCAAAGCCAGAGGTCGCCTGCTCCTAGAGGATGTACAGCCCATGGTTCCTATTAAAATGCTCCGGACATTAGAGAAACCGCACTTATTTCTGTCCTGCTCATTCACGGTAACGCTCGGTGCCGCTCACGGCCGGGCAGGAGCTGCTCAGCACGGGCAGCCGGAGCGGGTGACGCAGCTCGTTCCCTGTCCCTGAGTCAGAGCAGGGGAAGCGGAGCACGGGACAGCCCGTGACCGGGGTGAGCCAGCGCTGCCGGAACAGCCGCCGCCGGTCGCGTGCGCTGCCCCTGCCCGCGGGGCTCCTTGGCGGGGCAGGGCTTTGGGCCGAGCTGTGCTGCTCCAGGGGGCTCGGACGAAGCACATTCGGTCCCGAACGTCTGCTCTGCGGAATTCTGCGCCTGGAGAGCTGGAGCAGAGCTGGCTCCGGCCAGTCCCGGAGCTCCGTGTTCCCAGAGTCCCGTATTCCCGGGGATGGCGGGGCCGTGCTGCCGGCTGGATGTGCGTGGGGCAAAGCCTCGCGACGGCCTCGCAACCTCTCGGGCCGCCGTCACCGGGGTCCCACTCAACCCGTCCCACCCCATTCCATTCCATTCCATTCCATTCCATTCCATTCCATTCCATTCCATTCCATTCCATTCCGTCCCGCAGCCGCTCCGGGCGCTTTCCCGAGGCCGGGCGCGGGGCCTCCGGCCGAACTACAGCTCCCATGGTACCTCGGGGAGCCCCCGGCCGCCCTGACGGCCACGTGATGGCGGTGGCGGCGGTCACATGACCGAGCGGCGGGGCAGGCCCGGTGGAGGAGCTGCCGCCGCCGCCCCGCATGGCCAACGTCGCCAAGAAGGTGTCCTGGTCCGGCCGCGACCGCGACGACGACGAGGACGGGCGTGCGGGTGAGACCACCCCGCTGCTTAACGGTACCGGCCCCGGCGCGGCGGGCAGCGCCCGGCAGGTGGGTACCGCCACCGGGAGCGGGGGGGTCTGCGCCGTCCCGGGCCGCTCTGCGCCGGAGGGAGCACGGAGAGCACTGGGGCCGCGGGTCGGGGTCGTGTCTGCGCCCCCCTCCCTCCCCTGTAGGGTTTAACCGCGTTCTTGCCCCGGGGCTGGGCTGGGCGGGGGCGGTCGGGGTCGGTCGCTCCGGGCCCCCGCAGGCTGGGAAAGCAGAACCTATCAGGACCCGGCGTGGGGAGGGGTCGGGGCACGGGGCACTCGTGGGGGAAAAACTGAGCGTGGGACTGAGTCAGTGCGCAGCCGGCAGCGGTGCGGGCCGGCTCCATCCCTCCTGCAGCCCTTGGCCGCTCCTCCTCCGCCGTGGGACGGTCCCTGCCAGCAGGACCTTGCGCTGAGCAGGGCCCTGCTCCTGCCCGCTGGGGCTGCTCCCCTCATTCAGAGAATCACGGCATGGATTGCGTTAAAAGAGACCTTAAATCTCATCCTGTTCTACCCCCTGCCACGGGCAGGGACATTTGCCACTATCCCAGTCTGCTTCAAGCCCCCTCCAACTTGGCTTTGAACACTTCCAGGGATAGGACAGCCACCACCTCTCTGGGAAACCTGTGCCAGGGCCTCACCACCCTCTCAAGGAAGAATTTCCTGCTGACATCTAATCTATTCTCTCTTTGTTTAGTTTGAAGCCATTCCCCCTTGTTCTATCTGTCCATGTAAAATTCATTTCTACTAAACTCATTTCTGCTAAAAATATCTTTCTGTGAGAGCCTGATGCCTGACGTGCTGCTGCTGCCCAGGTCAACAGGTAGGGCTCAGACACAAGAGCCTCTAACACTGGAGTGGTGGAGGGTGTCCTGTGGGATGTATGGAGCTACATTGGCAAAAAGCAGGTCCGGGGTGGGCCGTGTTACAGAGGGAGGCCAGTTCCTTCTGGCAAGTTAATTTTGGGTAATTAAGTGGGGAGAAGTTCTCTCCAGTGTACCTCCAGGCTGTTAGGCTGCCTGCCTGGCCGTCTCTCCCCCACAGGCAGCTCAGTGAAGAAAACTGGGGTGCTCAGCACCTGTTCCAGAGTGAAGCTGAGGGCAGGTGGGCTGTGCTGGGTTGTGGTGTGGATGAGATGTCAGGATGGGTCTGTGGAGGACTTTTGTGCCAGCAGCAGGTGGGACAGGCACTGCCTCCAGGTGACATCCTCGAATTTCCTGTGGAGAGTCTTCTGGGAGACTTGAGCTTAGATAGGGAGGAGCAGTGCCAGATTCTGGCAGCTGTTAGCAGGGATGTCTCGCCCAGCACGATTCTGTGCTGCCCTGCTCCTGGGCAAGTCAGAACAGCGGGCTAATTAGAGGGAAATGCAGGGCTCGTTAGGCTGGAAGAGCCTTGTGTAGTGCTCTGGGAGCAGGGAATGGCAGCTGGAAGGAGGCAGCTGTGCCATGGCAGCTGTGCCATGACAGCTGTTCTGGGGTGAAAATAAAAGTAATTCTCCTGGGCAGTGCAGCAGGACCCCATATACTTACAGCATGTGGGGAATTCTGCAGGTTTGAAGGGTGTTAGAATAGGGATTAGCCAGATCTCATGGCTGGTGGTCATTAGGAAAGGGTTTTCCTGGTGGTTTGGAAGAAGTGCCTGAGGCCTGCTGCAGCAGGGGCAGTGGGAGGTGGACACCCAGCCCTGCCAATGTGATTTATTGTCACTGTGTTCCTTCACAGCACAAGCAGCTCAGGTCCCAGCTGGTGATGTGGTACTACATGGCATTTTCATTGGCAAGGGAGGAGAGGGGGTACCTTGCTGGAGCTCCAGACCACACGTGCCCCTGGCAGTGGCCACTGTAGTGCTGGGGTTGTATTTTGGTGTTGGGCAGCTGCCTCTCCCTGTGCCCCAGATGACTTTCAGTCGTATGCATTGAAGTGGGAAGGCAGGACAGCTTTGGTGGAGAAATAAAGAGAGGCTGGAGCTGCTTAGCTCAGGGGAGATTTAAACTTGAGTTGTGGTAATACAATAAAAATGTTCCCTAGCAGACTTTCTTCCCTTTCTCACATGCTTGTTTAATGGAAATGAAAGTGATCTTAAGGTGACCAGAGGAAATATGGGTCTGTAGCTCCCCAGCTGACAGCTGTGAGGGACTGAGATCGAGTTCTTGTGGGCAGGAGGTGAGGAGAGGCTGGATAAACACACCTGTGGCCATTGGAGGGGTGTGAGAGGCCTGTCCCTGAGGTCTCCTGTGGTTTGGGGCCAGCTGAGCTGACTAAGCCTTCATCCTCTCACCAGGGCTTTCTGGTGCCTTGAGTATATCAAGAAGTGAGAGGCAGCCTGTACCTCTGAGCATCATGCCTGCCATTGGCCGTCCCTTTCCTGTGTTCTCGAGCCGTGTGTGTTGGTTCTCAGGCTGGGAAGTGGGTGGAAAATTTTAGTAAGAGCAGCCAATTTCCATCATGAAACATTTTTTGTCAAAGAACGTTTCTCCTTCGCTACCATTGAAGATATGCTGTAAGATATTTGTGCTGAAATGCCTTGACTTTGGGATTGGTTTAATGCTCCTGCTTCAGAGGGTGCCTGGAACAAGGGGTCACCATCATGAGGACCAGGCTGCTGCTGGGCACCTTGTCCTTCTTAGCCTCTGTGTGTTTATTCTGCATCTCTGGATGTTGTGGGTCTCATTTTCTTTAACATCAAGTAACAAGGTGCAAAAAAGTGGCCAGGCTGCAATTAAGAAGTCTTGGTGGGAGGCAGAAAAAGAGAAGTAAGAGTGCTGGGTGAGCCCTGATTCCTGGCAGATGGGCCAGGGTTACTGGCAGAGGGGCTGCTTGTCCCTGCTGTTGTGAGCCTGGAGGTGACTGCCCTGGAGAGCCAATGCCCTCGAGTGGCGGCAGGAGCTTCCCCCAGCACAGGAACTTCAGGAAGTTTTCTGCTGGTTGCTCAAGCCATCGGAGACTGTGGCAGTCCTTGTGCTGCTCCTCTGCAGAGGGGACAGGTGGGACAGGTGCCAAGGGAAAGGCCAGGGCAATGACAGCATTTCCCATCCTCGTGGAGGTGAGGGTCAAGGAGCAGCTGTGCCCTGGGAGTGGCAGCAGGAGCCTGGAAGCAAAAGCAGCCAAGTGGTAACACCTGGGGGAGAGTCTGGGTACCTTCTTTCCTGTTATGAGCCTGGAGGTGAGGAGCCCTGTTCTCTCCTGGTGTGAAGCATTTTGGCGATGCTGGGCTGGTTTGAAGCCTGTCTCAGCTGTGGTTGTGTGTCAGAGGAGGGGGGTTTCAAAAGCCCTGCAGCTCATCTCCTCCATTCACTGCCGGTGACAGGGTTCTCGTGCTGGTGACGGGGTTCTCGTGCCGGTGACACACCGGTGACACAGCCTAGAGTCTTCCACCCAGGCTGGTATGAGGGGCAGGGTGTTCTGGGGCCAAGAGGGGCCCTGGGGGCTGGAAATCCTCTTCCTTCCCTCCCACAGCTTCTGTGGGCTCCTTCTGTGGTCTGTGCTGGGCTTTATCTCATCGATAACAGAAAGTCACGTGCTGCCACCTCGTTACTGAGCACAGGACTGTGACAAAGGGCAGTGTCTTGGGGGGGTCTCCTCATGCTGGGCCATGTCCTGCAGGGAGGAGCCTCACTGGCTCATCCCTGTGGAAATGGGCTGTGGAGCAGAGTCAGACGCTCCCTACTGATGGTTCTCCAGAGCAATGTTGGGGGGGCACGGCGTGGTCGCTGTGCTCACAGCCTCGGTTGGATCATGGAGATAAAGCGTTCAGGGCATGAGTAGGAGGTGGTGCTTCAGATCTTCTGCTAGATTTTTTTGCTTGTTGAGGTTGATCCTCAATTTGCTCTTGCTGGTCTCAGAGTGGGTGCCAGCATGATAAAGGGGAAAGGGACCTCAGGAATTCCTGAGGGGACTAGAGCTAGGGGCTCTAGTCCAGTCCCTGCTAGGAGCAGATCTCTGAGGGACACATCCAGAGGAGCTTTGGGTAACTGCTCTGCACCCTGTTTGGTCCCAAGTTCAGTGTGTCACCAGCCACAGGGTGGACGTTTGGCTCTGATATCTAAGCAGAAGTTCCCTTACTGCAATTTATCCACTGCTTCTTGTCCCATCAATGCAAAGCTTCAAGGAAAGTCTGGCTTTGTCCTGTCTGTAACCTCTTGTTGGGTGTCTGGAGATAGCAAGAAGATCTCCCTGAGAAGCACCAGCTTCTCCTTGTATGTCTTGCCACGTGTTCCAGCCCCCAATTCTCTTGCTGAGCTCACTTTCTATGCCTTTCCCAGGAAGCTCAAACTGAATGCCAAGTCCCAGGTGTGCTATTGCAGGTGCCAGATGGAGGTGTGAGATCCCTTCCCCAGACCTTCTGGCAGTGGTCTTGCACCACCCAGGAGGGGATTGACCACCTCCATTCCAGGTCTGTGCCACTCTTCGCTCACCCACCAGGTCGTTGCAAGATTTTTTCAACAAAGCTACTTTCTGACCACTGGGACTCATCCATCCCAGGTGCAGGGCTTTATATTTGCCTCTGTTGAATTCGGGGGCTTCCCTGCAGCCTGGTGAGGTCCCTTGGAGGAGCAGCCCTGCCTTCCAACATTCCTGCCCACTAACACTGATGATAACTAATTTTGATTCAGATCAAGGCTCCAGGCAACTCTTTGCAGAGCTCAGAATGGAATTAACTTTACCACTCAAACGGGCTGAGGGCTGGGTGCTATCACTTGTGTGCTACTGGCAGAGTGAGGCCCAGCATGTCCCAGAGCCTCTCCTGGGGCAGGAGAGCTGTTAACCCATCTGTGCTCTCTGGGTTTTGGCAGCAGTGCATGTTTTTATGTGGAGATAATCACAGCACAGTCACACCAACATCACACGTACCCAGGATCAGCAGCTGCCTTGGCTGAGTTTGAAAACATCTCAAGGAGGACATTGCTCGGTGAATCTTTGAACTGTGCACAAATAACCTTTTCTGTTGGCTCCAGGCTGCCTGAATCTCTCCTTTTTCTCTTATCATAGTTGGGTGCTGATGGAAGTAGCTTTTTCCTGCCCTCCTGGCATGTGATCCCTGTGGTGGGTGAGACAGGAGCCAGGCCTCTGCTTGCAGATGCCAGAGGGATGTCAGGACTTGGGGGCAGGATATTAAAAATATGCTGCTTGTCTCAGGAAGTTCTGCTTCAGACTCCACTGCACCTCCTTTCCCTAAAAGAGAAGTTGTGTCCTGCTCATGGTTTAGTTGATTGGGAATTGAGCTGCTGTGCCCTGGCTGCTTTCTCCACAGGAAAGGAGGGAAGGGGGTACGGTGTCACTGGTTCAGCCACATTTGGTCTTTCTGCAGACCCCTGTAGCTGACAGAAGGAGAATTTTCCCTGAACGACTGGTCCTGCCTGAGGTCTTACATAGGGGACATGGCGTGAGTGATGTTTTCCATCTCCTTGCCTTGATCTTGCCCTAGATGTGTGGCACCTAATGGGTGCCTTAAATCCTTGTGCTTCCTCAATCCACGTGGGGGTGTGTTCCTTTGTAAGGTCTCAGCTTTGTCCCTCAAGGTTTCAGGGCAAGGAATGTGTCCTTCCCCCTCCCCAGGATGGCAGGGGCCTGGCTGGGACCTCTTCCTGCCACCAGAGCAGCTGGGCACCAGCAGGCACTGGAACAGGCAGTTCCTGCATCCAGCTCATGACCCCAAGTTCCTGCCCAGGGAGGTGACACCTTTGTGTGTGCCCAGCTCATAGAAGTCCACAGTGGTCTGCTCAGACTGCTGGGAAAAGGGTCCACCTGGATCCTTTCCACTGGGATTATGGAGCCATCATGGACCAGAAACAAAGCCCAGGCTGGTTTTGCCAAACCAGTGTCTGAAAATGGCAGCATGGAACATTTTGGGCTGGGACTGCTGGGGCCTAAAGGGCACCAGAGAGGGTTTGAGAAGCTGGGGCAGAACCCATCTGCAGGTCAGGGAGTGAAGGAGAATGTGGAGCAGAGGCAAAAATGGGAAAATAGGTCAGGCTGCAAACACAAAGGGATATTCTTCTGCTGCAGTGACGTGCACAGCTCCCAGCAGCTCTGGCCTGCACGTTCCAGACAGGATCGTGGGGATTAAAGCATCGGGGGGCTCAATCTGGGACCTGCCAGCAGAGAGGGACTGATGTGCCAGAGCCCTGCTGTTGCTCACCATCCCTCTTTTATCCTCCAGTTCTTTAACCTGGCAGCTGGGGAGGGGTGAGGCTCTGGAGGGGAAGATCTTAATGCTGAGGAGTGGTGTTTGGGCTGTGCTTGGGGACAGCGCTCGGATCCTTGTGCATCCCTGTGTTTTGCAGGATGGAGGGGTGACAGCAGCCTGCCTGCTTCCAGCTGGGTCCCCTTGTGGCACTGCTGAGCTGCAGCCTAAGCCCCTGCCTGCTTTGTCCAGGAGACAGAGGTGCCCAAACAGTCCAAGAGCTGTTATGCAATTGCACTGCCAGTAACAAGCCCGAGTGGTCACCAGTGAAAGGAGAACCTGCTCCCCAGGGGGAGATGCAAACGCTGCTTCCCAGCATCACACTGGGGCCGGCTCAGAGAGGCACCAGTGTCCCGAAAGCTGTGCAGGAGCAGTGTGACCACTTCCTCTTGTGTCTCCTGGCTGGCAGCCAGCCTGGCTGTCACTCTGGTCCCGGCTGCTCGGAGGGTGACAAACACGCTGACGTGATGTGCTCCTCTGCCCGGCTGGGAACCGCTGCTGCGGAGCAGATGGCAGAGCCAGACGTGCCCTCAGCTGTCCCTTGCTGCTGGCTGGGCCCGCCAGCTGAGGGCACGTCGTGGTGAGCTGCTGGCTGTGGAGGTGGCGCGTTGTCCAGGGGCTCTGTCCCTCCCCAGCCTCAGGGGAGCGTGGAACGTGCCGCTCGGCACAGGTTCGCTCGGCTCCGCGCCGGGAGCCGTGCTCGGTGCCAGAGGCTGCTGGTGGCCAGTCCCCAATGAGCCGCTGCTGTCTGGCACCTTCCCAGGTGAGCTGGCTCTGCCAGCTGACAGGTTGGAGCAGCTTGCCCAAATCCTGGCGGGCTGCTGCTGCCTCTGGTTCCCTCCAGGGTGTTGGATCCCACCTCCTCGGTGTGTCCTCCAAGAGCGGGGTGCTGCGTTTTGGGGGGCTCTGGCAGTGGCAGGTGGGCAGAGCTCTGCGAGGGAGGCAGAGCGCAAGCATCTTGCACGCCTGCTCCTTCCTCCTGAGAGGTTTGAAGTGCATTCAGGAATTGACCTCATTTTCCCTTCTCCCCTCAGCTCACTCCTTCCTCCTTCCTGCGCATCGGGCAGCTGAGCAATGTGGACCTCAACGAGGACATCCATGAGCTGGTGAGTGGCACAGGGAGGGGCCCACTGTTACTGAGACCCCTTCCCTTCTTCCACTAACAGCTGCTGTTGTTCCCTCCTTCCCATTCTGCTTGTTCCACGAGGACTCCAGCACTTCTTCTGGGGCTGGGTGACCTTTGTGGCGTGGGCAGCTGCTGCTGCCCCAGGGGCCCCTCTGGCATCCTCAGTAAATGCCCTAATTCGGAGCTGGGAACAGCTTGCACGGTCAAAGGTGTTTGGGAAACAGAATTTGGTTTCTGCCCAAAAACATGGGTTTGCTTGAAATAGCTCCTTGCTTTTGGCCTAAGGAATTTCCTGCCAAGGTGAAGGGTTGCCCTCAACCGGAGCATGGAGTTGCTTGGATTCAGTACCAGGTCAACATGGCAGTGTGGTACCCAGCTGGGCAAACCCTCCACCTGCTCCTGGGGAGACGTTCCTGCCTGGGGATGGAGGAGTGCTTGGTGAGGGTGCAGTCCTGACAGCTCGTCCAGCTGCATTAAATCCCACACGTCCACCAACTGGTGGAAAATCATCCCAGATCCCTGCCTGCCAAGCATCATGCACCTTCAGTCCTCTGTGCCTCTCCTGAGCATCAAAAGGAGTTAAACCAGCAGTTGCATGGTGGATGGGAGGGTTGGACTCCGACTTGGCCATCCTAAGTTGTGCATCACATCCCACAGGAGACAGAGCTCCCTCGGCAGCGTCCCAACGAGATCCCCCACAACGAGAAGCTCCTGTCACTCAAGTATGAGGTAAGTGCCCATCTACCCCATCTCAGCTCTGCCCTCTGGAATGCAGCAGGTGAGGTATGAGGGGTGAGGGCTCACAGCTGCCCAGTGGGGGCAGTTTCAGTGGGGAAGGAGTGGAATCAAGGGAGGAAAATGATACAGGAGCAGGGTGAGGGGCTGAGGGCAGCACTCCCCAGCATGGGGGTCTCTTCACCTGGTAGACAATAACAGCATCTCTCTTTCCCAAACTAGAGCTTGGACTATGACAACAGTGAAAACCAGCTATTCCTGGAGGAGGAGAGGAGGATAAACCATGCGGTGAGTCTTGCTGGGCTGCCCACAGTCGTCTCAGCTGGGGTGGCCCAGAGAAGCTGTTCCTCCTGCCTAGCTGCTGGGGGGCTTCTTTGTGCCAGAGGAGGTTGTGCTAAACGCCTGGGTTGAGCTGGGATGGGTTTATAGGCACTGACCAGCATGTGACAAGCTGTGAAACCACAGGATCAAGGACCCAGCATGGGGTGGTTGGAATGGGAGCTAATCTGGGTGCCTGTGGTGGCATTGCCTGGTGACATGGGGCAGGTCCCTGAGCAGAGGGACTTCTGGAGTCATGTGAAACATTTGCCCTGGGGACTTAGGGAATCAGTGCCACAGCAAGAATCCCAGCAGGATGGGCCTAAGGGAGGCAGGCAAGCTGGAAAAGCACCTTAGGGATCCCACAGAGATACAAGAGCACTGCTTAAAATCAGTAAATTGTGTCCAGGCTTTGCTGGGTCAGCCAGCATTGGTGCTCCCTGGCTCTCCTTGGAGCTTCCCAGGCTTGGGACTGTGTTGGGGGAGGTGGCAGGTGTGTTGGGGTCCCCTCAATGCCAGGCTGGATGGCAACAGGGTGTGACTGCTGTCTGCCCCTCAGGCTTTTCGGACGGTGGAGATCAAGCGCTGGGTCATCTGCGCCATGATCGGCATCCTCACCGGCCTTGTCGCCTGCTTCATCGACATCGTGGTGGAGAACCTGGCTGGGCTCAAGTACCGGGTGGTGAAGGACAGTATCCTCACAGAGCAGTGGCTGCTGGCCAGCTGGGACCTCTGGGATCTCCTGGGAGCCGTGACAAGGGTCGTGGGGGAAGAGGGCAGCGCTTCCTCGCTCCGGTTTGGTGGCGCAGTCTCTGCTGCCCAGCTGCTCTGCAGGGCTCAGCTGTGGCTGGGCACTGCCGTAACAAAGGAGGCTCATTTCAGCTGCCCTCGATGCTCTAAGTGACAGGGGGCTTGGAGCAATCTGGTCTAGTGAATGGCGTCCCTGCCCCTGGCAGGGGCTTGGAACTAGATGGTTTTTAAGGTCCCATCCAACCCAAATCATCCTGTGATGCTGTGAGATGCTGTGGTGGGAGGGATGGTACCCAAGCAATGCTGGTCTTTCCTTGAGCTGCTGCCCCAGACATCGACAAGTTCACAGCCAAAGGGGGCCTGTCTTTCTCCCTGTTACTCTGGGCCACCCTGAATGCCAGCGTGGTGATGGTGGGCTCTGTGATCGTTGCCTTCATAGAGGTAGGAGTTTGGAACTGTTCTGGGTTCTTTACACGGGCATAGTGGGGTCATATCTCCAGAAAATATGCAAAATTTTGTAAGCAGTGAATGTATTTCTGCCAGTTTGGCTCCTGGTAGCATCAGCTCCTCGGTGTTGGCTCCAGCTGTGCTATGGAGTTTCTGTGGGGCTGTCAGACTGCTGGGATGTGCTGGCAGCCTGGGGCAGAGGCTGTGCTCCAGCCTTAGATGGGGGTGCAGCTCTCCCAAGCCTTGGCCCTAGCTCAGCCTCTCTATGTTGGGTGTACACAAGTACCAGCAGAGACCAGTCTGGCTGGGTGCCTCAGGGACAGCCTTTGGAGGACAAACCAGAGACTGGGACTCCCTATGGATCGTTCTAATCCATAGTGTCTTCCTCGTGGCTTTGCCCTTGCTCTCCCTGGCCACCAAGTGTGACCCTTCTGTAGCTGTGACAGGGTGGGGGAACACACCTGAGTGTCCCAAGAACCCAGCCAGCTCCTTTTCCCTGGCACATTTGCCATTAGGAAGTAGGTGCCTCCCTTAAGCCCACCTCCAGAGTCTGTTGATAAGCTTTGGCCTTATCTCAGAGCCACCCTGAGGGTGTGCAGGGTGTGCCCTGTACTGAGAGACAGGGCTAAGGTGGCTGGTGTGTCCCCATTCTGCGTGTGACAGCCACTCACGCTCTCCCTGCTCCCTACAGCCTGTGGCAGCTGGCAGTGGCATTCCCCAGATCAAATGTTATCTCAACGGCGTGAAGATCCCACATGTTGTCCGTCTCAAGGTAGGAAACAGGAGGTGGTGGGATGGCCTGGGCACATTGTGTCCTCCTGGAGAGGTCCCTGCCCACATTGTGGCCCAGCAGGAGCTGGCATGAGCTCCCAGTTCCATAGCTGCTTCCCCGTCAGTGCCAAGAGCTTAAATCTCTTGCCCTGGGAGCAGCAGCTGGCACTGGGAAGAGCAGCTTTGGGTAGATTTTTGCTCTAGACAAGAAGAAAATTGACCAACCTCGTTGCCACAATGGGGAGGGGCTGAGAATCACAAGTTCCCCAGTTCACTGGCTCCTCCCGTGGGTCCGTGTCCCCTGTGGCTGCCATGGCCGTGTTCCTCGTGCCACCCCTGTGAAGTGCTGTGCCCTTCTCTGTTTTGCAGACCCTGGTGATCAAAGTCTGTGGGGTCATCCTCTCGGTGGTCGGCGGCCTGGCTGTCGGGAAGGTGATGTGCACAAAGCGCTCTCTGATGTGCTGCTGCCGTGTTGGTCCCCGCTGCTGGCACGTGTGTCACAGCCTGTCACCGGCCCTGTGCTGGGGACAGGGTGCTGGGGGCCCTGCGGTGACTTCCCAGTGTTATTCTCTGGTGTCTGCTGGCCAAGGTGGCTGTGGTGCTGCCAATCTTGGGGAGCCCCTGGGGTACGTGGTGCCACCGTGCCAGCCTGTGTGTGGCTTGGCTGAGGGCAGGAGAGCAGCAGCCTCTGTCCATCAGTGGTTGTCACTGCAAACAGTAGATGGGGGGGACTTGGGTGCCCCATGGGGACCTTTCTGGCTTGCTGGGATTGAAGGCAGGCAAGGGAAACACTTATCTCCTTGGCTGGGGGGAACAGGAGGTGGACACAGGAGGCACATGCTAGAATAAGGATTCCTAAAACTGTGGAATGGTTTGGGTTGGAAGATCCTCTCATTCCAAGCCCCCGCCATAGGCAGAAACACCTTTCACTAGACCAGGTTGCTCAGAATTCTATCCAACCTGGTCTTGAACACTTCCAGGAGGGGAAGGGGGAAAATGTCAAGGTCTATATTTGCCCAAGGGAAATACTCTTATCCAGCTTCAGGACTGCAAGCTGGTGAGCAGCATTCAACCATCCCTGTTCTTCCTTCCCCGATCTGACTCTGCTCTCTGGCCCCTAGGAAGGACCCATGATTCACTCCGGATCCGTGATTGCTGCCGGGATCTCCCAGGGGAGATCCACGTCGTTAAAGCGAGACTTCAAGGTTGGTGTTGAAGTTGCAGGTGCCCTTCTGTGCCATACCAGGCTGTTCCCACTGGTGGCTTGGCATCATCCATACCATACCCTGTGTCTCGCCTAAGCTCATGCCCATGGCCAGCCGTAAAGCTGCCTTCACTCTTGTTTCAGATCTTCGAGTACTTCCGCAGAGACACAGAAAAGAGGGACTTTGTGTCGGCTGGAGCTGCCGCCGGTGTCTCGGCTGCATTCGGTGCCCCCGTGGGTGTGTGTCTTGGCTCTCTGGCACTGAGCAGTGCCTGGACATGGATTTCCTCAGGAGGTTGCTCCACTTGCTTGGAGGCAGCTGCTGGGATCTGCATAGGGCACTGCAGGAGCCTTCCAAGTTTTCCTGCCATGCCATGCAGGTGTGGGCCCTGCTCAAGGGCAAGGGCGTCATCTACCTCAGATCCCAAAAGTTGCTTCCCTGGGATGGAGGATGGCAGTGGGGGTCTTTGCTGTGATCAGTACATCACTGATGGCTTGGTGGGCTTGCCTGTGAGAGGGTCTGGGCAGTGTGGGCACACGGCCTGGGGTGAATCTGGGGTGCTCGGCTGGTGCTGTAGCCAAGGGGCTGTGGCACGTGCCCCTTGTGAAGACGTGTCTTGTATTTGCAGGGGGTGTCCTGTTCAGCTTGGAGGAAGGGGCTTCCTTCTGGAACCAGTTCCTGACGTGGAGAATCGTAAGTGCCGGAAAGCAGTGGAGGGCTGCTGGTTCTGGTGTGAGGCATTGCCTTTTCTGGGAGCCCTGCAGCCCCAGGCCTTCTGACATCCCTGCTCCAGCGAGGGTAACCCATCCCAGGGAACAGTATCCCAGCTCCCCTCCTGTACCCTGGTCCTCAGGGGCTGAATTTGGGCGTGGCTGAGCTCCATCTTGCTGCCAGCTCCTTTCCAAGGGAGCTGCCTTGGGCTGTGCCCCAGGGCAACAGAAAGGCAAAAGGAGGAGCAAGACCCTGGTCAGCGTAAGCTGCCCAAAGTGCTGCCACAGGGAATGTGACCTCCTGTCCCCACCACACCATGGGCACCAAGCCCTGCCCAAGGACCTTGGGGGGTGGTTTGGGGTAGTGCAGGGGGCATGTGGTGAGGAAATGAGGCTGCATCTGGCAGTGACTCTGGGCCACATCTCCTTCCAGTTCTTTGCCTCCATGATCTCCACCTTCACGCTGAACTCTGTCCTGAGCGTTTACCATGGCAATGCCTGGGATCTCTCCAGCCCTGGGCTTATCAACTTCGGCAGATTTGATAGCGAGGTAGGCACAGGTATTCCCCGTGTAGGGCTCTGGTGAGGGGTTAGGAACAGCCCTTAGCAGCTTTGGGGACATCAGTTTGTCTGTAACATCACCCAGGGGCTGAGGCAGGCTCTGCCTTAGCAGGCTGTGGGGTCTGGCCAGATCTCAGCTCCAGCAGCCCCAGCAGAAGGAGTTTCTGGAGGCTGTGGGCTGTTCAAGAGAGACTTTGGGGCAGCTCTGGAAGCCCCATGCCAGTGCAGAGTTGTGCTGTCCCAGCAGTCAGTGACTGACTGCGGGGCTGCAGACGGGAGATCTGAAACCCACTTCTTTCTTGCTTGCAGAAAATGGGATACACAATCCAGGAAATTCCTATCTTCATCTTTATGGGAGTGGTTGGTAAGAGAATGCTGCTGTTTCAATTTGATTAGTCTGAATAATTTCCTCTGTTCTCTGTCCGGGTCTAAAAAGCTTTGGTGTCCAGTTTCCTGGAAAAAATGGGGAATCCATTAAATTCTGGAGCAGAGGCTGCTTGTGGGGCTTATGCAGGGGTGAGACCTGGATCCTGGCCCAACCCTAGTAGCAAAGTCAAGCTCCTTCAACCCATGTTGAGCAGAGTCAGTGCCTTGCAGTCATGTGAGCTGGCCTTATCCCCAGGATTTGGCCTGTCCTTTGCCTGCCTGGTGCCAGCACTGTGACATTGGCCCCTGGCCACCCACTGCTCAAGCCAGGCTCCTCTTGGTGACAGGTCCTGGCTGGCTGCAGGGACAGCATCCACATGCAGGTTGCCCAGGGTGACTGGGCTGCTAGTCACTCTGGATGGGTTGTGGATGATCTTCAGAGATTCCTTGTGTTGTGGGCAGCCTGGGCCCTGCGTGCTGAGCTTTTCCTCTCTCACATTTGCAGGTGGGATCCTCGGAGCCCTGTTCAATGCCCTCAATTATTGGTTGACGATGTTCCGGATCAGGTAAGAGCTCAAAGGTAATGAAGGCGATTGACATGGGTTGGCTGGTGCCTTCTGCATTCCCTCAAAGTGGCATTCCCAGATACAGCAAGGCTGTAATCCCTCACTTAATGTGAGCAACAGCAGATCCTGAAGGATGCCGCGTGCCTCTCACTGCCTGTGGCTGAGGCTGTGACCCACAGCATCCCAGCACTGCTCTGACCCTGCCAAATATTTCCCTTCAGTGACTGGAGGGCCCAGAGGGGTGCAGACACTGCAGACCTGACTGTCATGTGCTCTGAGAGGAGTGAGAGAAGGCAGAGAGCTGCTAAAGCCAACTGAGACCAGTCTGGCCCAGCCAATCCCTATCACCAGCTTTTCAAGCAGCAGGATAGCCTGGCAGGGTCTGGGCAGGGAGCAGAGGCAGACAGACTGTCATATGCCTGATGTGACATGTCCAGCCAGGCTGGGGCTGATCCTTCCCACACCCCTGGATGCCATCCTCACTCCTCTGTTCTCTTCACAGGTACATCCACCGGCCCTGCCTCCAGGTGGTTGAGGCCATGCTGGTGGCAGCAGTGACGGCCACTGTGGGATTTGTCATGATTTACTGCTCAAGAGACTGCCAGCCCATCCAGGGGAGCTCTGTGGCGTATCCCCTGCAGGTAGGACGTGCTGCAGAACTGCATTCAGGGTGGGGGGCACCCTGAGCCTGGGGGGCTCAGCAGGGAGACAAGACCCTGCTGGGTTTGGGACACTGGACCTCGCAGTCAATGCCCTCCAGTGCAGGCAGAGCTGGAGACCCAAGGATGCCATAGGTGTTCTCCCTGCCCAGAGCTGCCTCCTCGCTGGCACACATCTCCCAGTCTTCCCTGCCACTTCTAACTCTTTCTTATCTTGCCTTTTCAGCTTTTCTGTGCTGATGGAGAGTACAACTCCATGGCCACTGCCTTCTTCAACACACCCGAGAAGAGCGTCGTCAACCTCTTCCACGACCCTCCAGGTCAGTGCACCCGGCAGTGAGGCCTTGAATGTGAGCAGAGAGGGTCCGTGCAAGGTGGCCAATGTGTTCCTTGACCACTCCTGGGACAAGGCAGAGGATGATCAGCCCATGAGGGCTTCTCAAAACACTGTGCTGCAGTGGTGGAAGGAGGAGGGATGGGTGCTGTGCCTGGTGGCACCTCTGAGCTCAGCCAAAAGGCGGTGGTGTCGGGAGACTGTGGGGGCTGAGGACGTGGTTTTGTTTGTGCACATTTGCATGCTGTGTTGCTTCTGAGCTGTGTGAGACTGTCTGACCCTTGCTGTCTGTCTGAAGTCCATTCTGCAAATATTGCTGGATGTTTTCTTAATTAGCAGGGCCACTTGCCCCAGAATGACTTTACCTTCTGCGTTGTGGAGGTGGATCTTGGGGTTTGGATTGGCTTGAGGAATGCAGTTTGGTCCCCAGGTTCCAGCTCCATTTTCTTGGACCTGGTGTAACGCCAGTGTCTCCTCTGCCTATTGTGGAATCTGAGTTCTGTGCCCAGCTGCACGTGGGTGGGGAGCAGGCTGATCCTCAGCCCAGAGGGTGCAGCCTGGCCACCTGCAGCCAAGAGATGCCCATCCTGTGTCTTGGGGCTGCTCCCTGCAGTGCTGGGTCCTCCCTGGCTCAAGGCTTCTGTCTGAAGGAGGGGTTGCAAAGTACTTGTTTAAACTAGACTGGGCTGCTCAGCAATCCCAAAATTGCCCTTAGCCAGGTTGTGGGGTCAGCAGGGTCTCGCTGGGATGGCACAGCCTGTGCTGTGGGACAGCGTGGCACTGGCTGGAGCAGCCATGAGAGCTGCACGATGGGAGGGAGTTTGCAGGCTCTGCCCTGCTCAGTTGATCCCAAAGCTGGCATGGAGCCTCTGTCCTCGCGAGCTTGTCCTTCAGCCCCGGCAGTCCCTCCCTTGAGGCTTTGAAGTTCATAATGGGAGGCTGGGAACCACAGGGCTGGGAGGGGTCATTGATGGGTCACGAGATGGAGGAACTGGATATGAAGGCTTGGGATGGCACTTGCTGGGTGGGGGCGCTGGAGGGGGCAGACATAACCTGAAGAGCCAGTTTGAAAGGCCTGTGCTGCCAGGGCAGGAGGTGCAGCCCAAGAAGAGGGGTTCTCACTGCTGGGAGTGTGTCGTGGGGCTGCTGCTGCCTGCTCCGTGGCCACAGCCCATCACTGTGTCCCCTGGGCTGCGGGAGCAGCACTGACTCTGTTCTGTCCCCACCCCAGGTTCCTACAACCCCATGACACTGGGCATGTTCACACTGATGTATTTCTTCCTGGCCTGCTGGACCTATGGCCTGACGGTGTCCGCAGGGGTCTTCATCCCCTCCCTGCTGATTGGGGCGGCCTGGGGGAGGCTCTTTGGCATCTCCCTGTCCTACCTGACCAAGGGCTCGGTGAGTGCTGGCTGGGAAGCCCTGGCACCCAGCCCTCCTGCCTCGCTGCTGGGCTGGTGGCATGTGCAGGCAGCGTGCCTGGAGCTGGCTGAAAGATCTGAAGTGGGCTGGCTCCTCGCTTGATGTCTTCATGAGCTGCTTCTGGGCCTCCCCACGTCCCAGTGGAGCTCTGCTAGCAGCTGGGTTGTTCAGGCAGCCTCAGGCACCTCTCCCCACTTTGGAGGGGGGTTTGGGGGCCAGGATTCTGCTGACTGTCTCTGGATGCCCTGGAGCCAGCAGGTGACTCAGCTCCTTCTCTCTCCTGTGCTCAGATCTGGGCTGATCCCGGGAAGTATGCCCTGATGGGAGCTGCTGCACAGCTGGGTGAGTTCCCCATGCCACAGTGTTGGTTGGGGTGAAGGTGTCAGGGGAAAAAGCATTCCCTGCTTCCCTGATAGCTTCCTTCCCAGCTGAAACCCAGCCTGGCTGTCAGCTCCCTAATCACCCTGCCAAGCACAGGCAGTGCTAGGACACCAGTGAGGGCTGGGCTCACCCAGGGCACCCCTGGGCAGGCAGTCCTAGGTCACTGGGAGATTCAGGGGCCTCAGGTGTTCTGTGAGGCCCTCACCCTGTGTTTCCTTGCCCTTCTAAACCCCCAAACCCCCTGGGTGCCTCTGGCAGGTGGCATAGTGCGGATGACGCTGAGTCTCACAGTCATCATGATGGAGGCAACGGGCAACGTCACCTATGGCTTCCCCATCATGCTGGTGCTGATGACAGCAAAGATTGTGGGAGACTACTTTGTGGAGGTGAGGACTGCTGTGCTCCCCAGGACTGTGGGTCAGGGCTGGTGCTGCTGGAGGCCAGGACAGGCATGTGCTCACTCTGAGGGATGAGCTGCTGCCTGGTGCTGCCCCTTGGCACCTCACCAGCCTTCTCCTGATGGCTTGGCTCTTGTTGCAGGGACTGTACGACATGCACATCCAGCTGCAGAGCGTCCCCTTCCTGCACTGGGAGGCCCCAGTGACATCCCACTCCCTCACAGCCAGGTGGGTGGGCTGGGCATTGCTGCAGTAGCAGCTTTTGGACCACACTGTTGGCCTGAGCTGGGAGTGGAGGTGGTGACCTTTTGGTCTCAGGAGCCTGCAGCCCCCTGGTACCACCAGCCCAGCTTCTTCCCCAGCAAGGATGTGACCTGCAGTGTGTTCCTTCCTTTCTCCCTGGCAGCTTTTGGGGACAGAGGAGGCATCAGCACTGAGGAGTCATGTGTGTTGGGGGGGATATTTGGGGTGTGAGTGTGGGGAGGCCCTGGCACGGGTTACTCAGAGAAGCTGTGGCTGTCCCATCCCTGGAAGTGTCCAAGGCCAGGTTGGATGGAGCTTGGAGCAAGCTGGGATAGTGGAAGGTGTCCCTGCCCATGGAAAGGGTTTGGAATGAGATGAGCTTATAGGTCCCTTCCCACCAAACCAATCTGTGATTGCATGATTTGGTGTGTGCTGCCATGGGGCTGCGTTTCACCAGAGCTTTCCCTGCAGGGAGGTGATGAGCACTCCTGTCACCTGCCTGAGGAGGATCGAGCGCGTGGGCACCGTCGTGGACATCCTCAGTGACACCTCCTCCAACCACAACGGCTTCCCCGTGGTGGAGAGCAACCCCAACACCACCCAGGTAGGCTGGGTGCCACTGGGGAGGGGATGCAGCTGGGGTGGCCACACAAGGGCTGGCTGCAGTGTGGGGCCCTCACACACGGTGCCCTGTTGCAGGTTGCCGGACTGCGGGGTCTGATCCTGCGTTCCCAGCTCATCGTCCTGCTGAAGCACAAGGTGAGTGATACTGTGTGGGGACTGTTTGGGTTGTGTCTGCTGTCCCAATTCTGTCTCAGGCCCCTTGCTGCCTGCCTTGCTCAGGAGGAGCTGGCAGAGGGTCCCTGTCATCTCCCTCAGCTCACCCAGGGGGATGGTGGGTGCTGCCATTTGGTGGTGGGGTTACCCCAGCATCATCCTGCACTCCACTGGTCTCACAAACCCTGAGTGAGTGGGAAACAGGCTCTGCTTCTGCAGACGGTCCATCTGTCCCACGCTTCTGCCCTTTTCCCTCCCTACCCCTGTGCATTGTCTTGGTGCCTGTGAGCTCTGCAGGATAGTCCCCAACCATCTCTTTCCTCCCAAGGTTTTTGTGGAAAGGGCCAACTTGAACCTGGTGCAGCGGCGGCTGAAGCTGAAGGATTTTCGGGATGCCTACCCCCGCTTCCCCCCCATCCAGTCCATTCACGTCTCCCAGGACGAGCGCGACTGCATGATTGACCTCAGCGAGTTCATGAACCCCTCGCCCTACACTGTGCCCCAGGTAATGGCCAGGGATCCCTCTGCACAGCTCCTCAGGGATCAGGGTGGGCAGTGGGTGCGGGCTGGGGATGCTGCAGCCCTCCCCCAGCCCCGTTCTGCCTTGCAGGAGGCGTCTCTGCCGCGGGTGTTCAAGCTCTTCCGAGCCCTGGGCCTGCGGCACTTGGTGGTCGTGGACAATCGCAACGAGGTGAGTCCCTGCTCGCTGTGTCCAAGCAGCCTGGGCTCCTCCAGGGGCCAGGGACACGCTGTCCCCAGGCTCTGTGTGCCCACATCGGGCTGTACCCCGTCCCTTTCCCGGCAGGTGGTGGGAATGGTGACCCGCAAGGACCTTGCCAGGTACCGGCTGGGGAAGGAGGGCCTGGAGGAGCTCTCGCTGGCACAGACGTGATGCAGTGTGGCCCAGCAGAGACGTGCCCCAGCCCCTTGGAGCTGGGGATCCCCTTTTGCAGGAGGTGGGGAGAGGACTGGGCCAGTCCGTGCAGGCGTCGCGGTGCCCGGAGCACTGGCATGGCCGTGCGGCCCCGGCCCTCCTGCCTGTTGCTGCCTTCCCGCGTCTCCTGCCTCCTCTTGTCCCCCCTTCCTCTGCTTCCCTGAGGGATCAAAATTCACCCTTGGCTCTGTTAGCTCCTGGAATTGGCTCTCCTTGAAGGTTGGGTGAAGGCTGGAGTGTTCCATGGGGAGCAAGAATGCCCTACTGAGCTGGGCACACTCCTCTGACACGGCACATGGCCTCTGTTGCCTCATCCACCCAGTCTGGGCTGTCTGGGACTTAGCCCTGCCCTAGCTCTGGCTGCAGGGCCTGTGAGAGGAGCAGAGGGGACACCATGGGGCTCCCTCCTGCCCCCAGGCCCCCATTCCCCCCTGTCCTGTGGTCCTGCTTGCTGGGTTGGGCTGAGCTCTGGGGTTGCCTCCCTGCTCCTTGGGGCTGAGGAGCGGGACGCGCCCTGCTTGGCTGTGCAATAAAAGGGCTCCTGTGGTTCTGCAGCTGCCACCTCTGGCTTTTTTTTGGCTCTCTCAGCCACTCTGACCCCAACCCCCGTGTGGGGAGACACCCCTGGGATTTGGGGCAGGGGTGGGGAGGGGAGAGCTGCCTGTGCTGGAGCGATGTTGGTCCTGCAGCCTGTGCCCCTCTGCCACTCCTGCAGTCCTCCCACCACTGGGATCCAGAGTCACTCCTGGGGCATATTCTGGCCCTTTCCAGCAGCCTGCACCCTTCCAGGCACCCCAAACCCCACCACTAGTCCTGGATTTGGCCAGGGGGTGGGAGCAAAGCCAGCCCTGGCACCTCACTTCCCCCATCTCCCTCCATCCTTGGTCCTCTCCTTGGCACTGCCCTGCCCCCTGCCCTGGGACTGCCCCTTCCTCACTTGGACACAGGGAGCCTAGGGCCTGGAGAGGCTTTTGACTGCGGGATCTGTGCTGAAATAAAGTCTGTTTGTACTTTTATTGTGGTGCTGCCTGTCTCTTGCTTCCCTTCGGGCCACTGTCCAGGCTCAGGTGTCCCCTTGGGCCTGAACCGAGCTCTGTCCCCACTCCTGCTGCTGGGAGGGCACAGGTTGGGGAGTGAAGGGGATGGAGGGGGCTGCATCCTGGGGGCTGCCCCCCCAGCAGGGCTCAAGGCAGGGGGTGGCTGCCCCTTCCTGGGTTCTTTTCCCTTTCAAGACCAACAAAAAGCCACCACAAAGCAGAGGATGCCGCAGCTGGGCCCTGGTAACAGCCAGGTCCGGCGGCGGGGCCGTGGGGAAGAAAAGCCAGCCCTGCTCTCCTGTGTGGGCCCAGATCCCTGACCCTGCCAGGGGGCAGGGGAGCTGTAGGGCACAGTGGGTCCCCAGGGCAGTGATGGGTCCCCCCTGGGTGCTGACAGCCGGGTGCTTTATGAGGCCCTGCGTCGCCCTTTGCCCTGGCGCGGCCGAGATAAGGGGATGCGATGCACCGACTTGGGCCGCAGAGTAAACACGGGCTGCTGGCTCCTGCCGGCACCGCGCTTCCCTCCTCTTCCCGATGCTGTTGGGGCAGCCGGCAGCCCCTGAGGGTCAAGCCAAGCCGTGGCCCTTTGTTACTGGCAGCAGGGACGCCACAGGAGCGGGTGGCAAAGGACACCGCACACGCTGGTGCCTGGCGGGAGTCATTTATTCACTCGTCCCATCACCAGCTTCGACCCGGCAGCTCCGAGTGCCCCGGTGCTGGCACTGGGGCCACCAGGTTTATCATTAACTGGGTGGCACGTGGCGGGACCAGGGGCCCCCGGGGCCACGGTGGGGTCACAGCCCAGCAAAGGGCTCAGCCTCCAGCCCCAGGCGACCCGGCAGCTCCCGCCCAGTGCCTTGCAGCTCTGGCCCTGGCTCCACTGTCCAGTTGGCCAGGAGGTCGCTGAAGTCAGGGGTGCCAGTGTGGAGGAGGCTGGCAGGGCCTGGGCCTGGTTCTTTCCAGAAGGAGGGCGGCAGCTTCCTGCGGTGCATGGGGGTGATGTGGCCATACTTCCTCTCCAGCCGCTGTGTCTTGCTGCTGGCCACCTGGGCGGGCAGGCACCGGTGCACACCGTACTCAAAGAGCTCGGCCAGCGGCCCCAGCCTGTGCGTGGCCCCTGGGCTGCCCCGCAGGGCCACGACCTCGGGCACAGCCTCAGCGCTCTGGGGTGAGCTGCAGTCCTCGGGCACGGGGTGGCTGTTGGCGGCCTCCTCCCGGCCCCGCCGCCCGAAGTAGCGCTGGATGTCACAGCTGATGAGCTCCGAAAACTTGAGGAGACGCAGGGTGGTTTCGGCAGTGCTGGAGACACTGGCCAGCTCCGGCCTCACGCTCTCCTGCACTGTTTCCACTTCCTCCTCCTCTTCCTCTTCTTCTTCCTCCTCCTCGGAGAGGTCGGGGAAGTCAGGCTCAGGGTGCGTGGGCAGCAGGAGGCCGTGTGGGAAGGGCGAGGGCAGCCGCAACTCGGCCAGGGGCTGGATGACACCCGCAGCCATGTCAGCGCTCAGAGGCACCCCCGGGACTCACCCTGTGGGCAGGGACAGCGGGGTCAGGGTGCCACACCCTGGCACCAACCCTGACCCACCACCCAGCAGCCTTGAGACGGCAGGGGACCATGTTGTGCCACACCATGGCCAAAGTGGAGCTGCAGGGCAGCAGGGATGTCCCCCACAAGCAATGGGATGTGGGGCGTTTGGGATGTCCCCACCAAGCCATGAGAAACAGGGCAGTGGGGATGTTCCCCCTGGGACATTCCCACTCAGCCCTGGGACAGCAGGCAGCAGGGGTGTCCCCACCAAAACATGGGATATGAGGCAGTGGGAACATAACCCTGAGTCATGGAGCAGCAGAGATGCCGTTCCCCTACAAGCAACAGGACATGGGACAGTGGGGATATTCTAACTGAACCCTGGGACATCAAGCAACAGGGGTGTCCCCATGAAGGCATGGGATGTGGGACAATGGGAATGTCCCTAAGTCATGGGACATGGGGCAGCAGGGATGTTTGCATTGATCCATGGGACATGGATGTCCACACAAAGTCATGGGATGTAGGGCAGTGGGGATGTGTTCCAGAGCTGTGGGGCAGAGGGATGCTCCCCTTCACCCCAGGGCTGTGCGTGGAGGTGAATGGGGCTCAGCACCCACCCTGCCACGCTGGGCTCAGCGCCATCGAGCCCCATGCCCTGCCCACACAATGGCCTCATGGGTTTCCCTGGGACAGAGTGAACCCACCACCTCCCTGCCCTGCCCTGGTGGGCTCTGGCCACAGCTGGGTCTCCCTGAGCTGGATGTGGCCCCTTTGTAGCTCGTGCTGCCTGTGCTGAAGGGTGCCCAGCCCTGCCTCGCTGCAGGACACTTCTGGCCATGCTGAGAGGGTCTCAGGGCAGGGAGCAAATCCTGGGGAACCAGACCTGCTCCTGCCACACCAAGCATGGTGCTGGGACCTGCACCCAGCCTAAGATTGTCCTTGCCATCTCCGTGCATCCCTCTTTGTGCCGTCCCCACCACGGTATCCCCGGTCCTGTCTCCGTGCTGCCCCGGGGTGGGTCGTGGGGGGCTCAGCCTCACGAGGCAGTGCATACCTCTGGGCTGTGGGGAGAGGGGCCACCCCACAGCCTGCCCTGCAGCCACCCTCAGCCGGAGAAAGCCCCGGGGCAGGAGGGCATCGCCCGGGCCGCGGTTCCACACTCACCTTGGCGCTGCTGCCCGGCCATGCATAGGCTCCCGCGCCGCTCCCCCTGCCCGTCCCTCCACCTGGGCCTGAAGTATTTATAGCGGAGCAGCGAGCTGACGGCTGGCAAATATTTGGTAGCCGTATTGTAATAGTAGACTCGGTAAACAGAGCTGGGGTTTGCTTTAGCACCCAGCAACGGGAGAGCGGCGCGGGGAGGGACGCGGGGACGGAAGGCAGGGCTCACCTTAATGGTTCACTAGCCAGGGGATTTTCAAGTGTTGTCCCTGTAAATTCACCTATTAAATCGGCAGCCCCAGCTGCCAAACTGCCTGCACACTTGTGCCGAGGGCTCTTATCTCCCTGCTGATTGGAGGTGAAATCAAGCTTTGTCAAATAGGCGTAAAATTAAATTTCATGCTATTTTGACTCCTGGAGTAGGGATCTTCTGAAGAACATACTGCGTATCAAGCGATGCCTCTGCAAACAGGGGCTGCCACTGCAGTGGGCAAAGCCTTTCTGTGGGGTACCCCCAGGTGCTGCACCACCCTCATGCACATTCAGAGCACCCATCTCCAGCCTTGTGCCCCTTTGAGATAGATGTTGGGCTCCCTGACCAGCCCTGGGAGGGGTTTTTGGGACCTGTGGATGAGAAGGTGGACATGCCATGTGGAGAGTGGCTAGGCCAGCCCCACAGCAGGGACAGCACCTGGACGACAGCATTTTCACCCTCTGTGCCCTGTGTCTGCGCTATGGCCTGTGGCTGTGCTGGCCCTCACAGCATGTCCCCTGTGAGGACAGGGACGATGGCAACCAGCTCAGGTCCCAGAGATGCTGTGCCAGAGGTGCCATTTCTGCCTTGGCAGCAGGATGTGCCAGCGGGGTCATCTGGGGCAGCACAGAATATGGCCAGGGGACACAGATGGCTGTGAGATGCAGGGTGACCGGGGACGCAGGACAGCCAGAGGACACAGGACAGCCTACCCCTGACAGCTGAAGGGCACAGGATGGCAGGGACCTGACACAGCACCCAGACCCTGTCACCAGTGTTGGGGACACTCAGGGAGTGGGACACCGGCCATTGGGCTTGGGGACAGCCACAGCTCTGCTCCAGAGCTGCCCCACTCTCCTGTTTTTGGAGTGACCACAGCTCCTGGTCTCTCCCTCGGAGCCCTCCCTGCCCCCTGCCCTGAGCACCCTGTTCTGAGCTGTCCCCAGTGCTGAGAAGGTGTCCCCAGCTCCTGGCAGGGTGCAGTACTGGCGAGGAGAGTATCCCAGTCCGGGCAGGGCTGTCACCGACCCGCTGCCCGAGCCGGCAGCCCTGGGGCTCCCTGGAGGGGCGGAGCTGGGCACCGGCTCCGGCTCCGCACAGCTCCCTCTCCTCTCTCCAAACACTGACAGCGGCAACGCCGGGCGGGAGCAGCAGCCAGCCGGGCACTGCTGGGCAAACACGGCGGGTGGGAGCTGATTAGACACGGGCACCCTTCGGTTTGCTCCCTGACGCCACCCATTGTCACCCACCCGAGCCACCCCTCCGGCACGGCTCGGCATTGGCACAGCTTAGCATTGCTACCGGCTCCAACCCGAGGGACCAGCCCTGGGAGCCGGACAGCCACCCCGATCCCCCCCGCCACCATCCCCAGGGAACGGCGGCTTCCTCTGGTGTCCTCCCCACCAGATCCTCCTCCTGTAGTGCAGGAGATGGGGAGAGCTCCCAGAGCCTCCGGGTCAGTCCGGCCGGAGGCAAGGGCTCTGCTGTCCCTTTGCCCGGGTGGGAAGGGTCTGGGCATACTGGCGAGGGGTCCAGCTGTGGGACAAGGTGTGGGGAGCACATGACTTGGCTGCTGGCTCACAGAGTTGGGAGTGATGAGATGTCCGTCCTCTGTGGGAAGGAATAACGCACTTATGGAACATCCAGGGCTCAGCAGGGCCGTTCCAAGGGCGAGCAGCAGGGAGAGGCAATGCCACTGCTCCTGCAGCAGGCTTGGGCATGTGACTTTGCACCCATTGGAGTGCCCAGGGTAGGCATCCCTGCTCCAAACTTTGCCAGGGCCGGGCATGAGGAGCTCCCGTCCCACAGGGAAGGAGTCTCCTGTCCGCAGAGAGCCCCGCAGACAAACAGGGAGGCCGCAGCCTGCACTCTGAGACGAGGCTGATTCTGCTCACCCAGGATGGTGCACCAGAGCGGGGCGGCGGCACAGCCCTGCCCGGGGCTGGCTCACGCTGCTTTTCCCTGAAAGCCAACCGAGCTTTAAATCTGGGGGAAAACCAGGCATGATTACGGCAAAGGGAGCATCCTGCACCAGGGCTCTGGCTCTAACCCTCGCAGCCATTGTAGCCCTGTGGCAGTAAAAAGAGCCGGTGGGATTTCTCCGGCACAACAGCAGCCATTAGGGCAGCCGGGGCCGGGAGTTCAGAGAAGAGACAAAGAGGTAAAACTCATGGGAGTGGTGCGAGCTGGAGCTCAGAAAGCCAGAACAGGGAAGGGAGCACACGGCAAAGCTCTGCAACAGCCCAAGCTCTCCTGCAAAACCACGGCCTCATCCTCCCGCCTCAGCTGGGAGAGCAGCAACGGACTGTCCAGTCCTGTCTTGCCCTGTCCTCGCTCCTCTCCTGGCTGTACCCACGTGCCAGGGGGCTCGTCCCCTTGTCCATGCACCCACCCTGCCTTCTGGTGCTTCCGCCTGCCCCGGCCATGTGTCCTATCACCCCCTACTCCAGGCAGGGGCTTTCCTTACCCCACATTTCCCCTCCCCACATTCCCCACGGTGGCCCCGAGCTGCCACAGTGCGGTAGGGACGGCAGCCAGCGCAGCCCGGGCCTACTCCGGCCACCAGCACGGCCCCCGGGCGCCACTGCGGCCTGGCTACTGTGCCCACGTGCGGCGAGCCCTGGGGCGGCTGCCGGGGCACGCAGGGCAGCGCCGGTGCTGGGGTCCGGTAGCACCGCGGCAGGGGCAGGGCCGGGGCCGGGGCCGGGCTGGGGCTGCCCCTGACCGCCCCTTCGGCCTGACCACGCCCAACCGGCAGAACCACGCCCCTCACTCTGACCCCGCCCCCCTGAGCAGCCACGCCCCTTTGACATCACCACCCCTTCCGTCNGCCCCCGAGAGCGCCCGGCGCCGCCCAGCCCCGCCGCTCCGGGCCCCGGCTGCCGCGGACAGGCTTAGGGCCGGCTCCGTGCCCGCACGTCCAGAGGCGCGTAGGTAGGTGTGCCTGCAGCGCAGGCCGCGCCGGGTGTTGTCCGAGACGAGAAATGTGACAGCCCGTGCAAAATACGGTCCCGCTGCGGTTTGTGTCTCCCTTCTGCGACTCGCTGGGTACTTAAATTCCCTTTGGCACGTTAACAGGGCTGTCCAGGCACTTTGCACTTTGTTTCGTAAGTGAATAAGTGCTTTTCTTTCTCTGTGTATTGAGTTGCTATTGAATTGCTTCCCATATTTTTATTTCATACAAACTGAACAATTGTGGCCCCTCTATTTTATTTATAAAGGTTCAGTGTATCTTTGCCTGCCTACATCAATCTGCAAGGGAGTTGCAGAAAAGCCTCATGTTCATCGAGCCGTGAGTCACAACCAATTTTTAAAGCTGTTATAACAAAAAAAAAAGTGTTTGCTTTTTTTCACAAGTAATTTTAAAAGTGTAGCTTAGAAAGAAAAAAAAAATTAAAAAAAATTTCAGTAGACACAACATTATTCCTGGATGCTTGTGAATCCTAAACTATATTCATACTTTAGTATTACACATACCTGTGTCATATGCACAGATGAGCTTTAAAATTGTCACATACAATTACCACTTTGCCTTTACTTTTATGTATCATTCCCCTGACTTCCTTACTGCAGGTGTGGGCAAGAAAGCTTTTCCTTTAAAACTTTTCAACAATGGGCATAAAATTCTGCAGCTGAGGTCTTGAAGAATGCAGATGGGTATAGTATGTGTTGGAGCTCGCAGTGTGTATTGACTAACTTTGTTTCTTTTTTTATTATTTATTTTTTTGCTTTTCTGATATTGTCTCGTTTAAGTGGCTCCTGAGTGTAAAATGTCCTCTGAGGGTGGGCCGAGGGTGGGAAGCACGTGGTGTGTTCCAGGCCAGGACTTGCCAGCTCCTTCCTTGCAGGGCGTGGGAGAGCACACGCTGCATAGTTGGGTTCCAAACCAAGCGGACTGATGGCTCAATTATCACCTGAGCAAAGAGCAGTTGCCTGTAAATTTTGCCCAGCACAGCCCTGTTTTGTGATCTGATAGCGTGGGGTTTGGTATCTCCTGCCCCTTCTTCACAGTAAAAAAAAAAAGGGTGGAAAAAATAACAGGTTTTGGCTGGGAGCCAGCCTGTCTGTCTCCTTTTCTCTTCTGGCTGTGCTGCTTCTTTATGTGGATGACAGGCCTTGGACATTGCTTGGCTCACCAGCACTGTGTTTAACATGGTGTCCTGGATGAATAAATGCTAAAATAGTGTTTGTTGCCAATTATAAGTGTTCCAGAATATCCTGTTACCTTCTAAGCTTTTCTTTTTTTTTTTTTGGAGTAATTTTGGGGAGCAGGAGCACCAAATATTTTAATCTGCATATTGAGGTGAAATGTTCATGCTGACACCTGTGTTCTCTTGGTGTTCTAATGTCTCCTTATTTAAACCACACATGAATTTCAGGAGATGAAACCAGACAAAGGGTGAAGTTTACGGACGATCGTGTGTGCAAGAGCCACCTTCTGGATTGCTGTCCCCATGATATCCTGGCTGGAACAGTAAGTATGTCCTCTGTAATAAGGGATTCTGGTGAGGAGGATGCTGGTACAACTCTTGTCTGTGCAGGGTGGGCGACTTTTAGGAGAGATCAGGCTTTCTGTGCCCAGGGAGCAGTCACAACCCTAATTCCAGTTCCTGTGACCTGTGTATGGAACTGCTCTCACTTCTCAAAAAAAAAAGAAAAAAGCCAGGAGTTCTCAGAATTCACCTGAAATGCTTTTTCTTTCACAATCCCTTGTGAAGTTGCAAAATTATTTCTGTTTTAGCAGTTTGAGATAGTCAGAGCTTGAAACTTGTCTTAAGGTGGTTCCAAGCCTGTAGCTAGGCTGCTGCCCTGGTTCACTGCTGCATCTTCAGGTTAGCAAGTGTTTTCTTAGCAGCTGCACTAATCCTTAGAGATTTTCAGTCTCCTCTCCCCAGCCCTGATGGAACCGCAGCTTTTCTATTGGGGTGGTGGTGGCAGGTCACATCTCTGGCTGAGTGTTGGTTGTTTGAGCTGCTTGGTTGTTTGTGTCACTCTGCCCGACTGGTTTCAGACAGTTGTCTCAGCTCCTTTGCTGCTCCCTGTGGGAACAGAGCTGGCCAGCATTCAAAGGTTTGGCTCACGTGCTACCTCTGAGAGCAGAAGGTGATGTGGGCTTTTAACAGGGAGCTCTTGTGAAGTAAGTGTTCATTTGAGGTTCCCAGATGAAAGCTGCAGCCTGACTTTGGAAGGAAAACAGTGTGTCTTTTGTCACCATTGCTGTGTAACAATTGCAGGATGGAGGTGAATATGGACGTTTGAAATCCATCTTTGCCCTCGTTGTTTTCACGAAATACTGTGGCAATTCACAGTGTCTGTCCACTTAACCAGATTGTTGAAAGATGCTGTGGTTATTTATAGCCCTTCCTGCTGCTCTTCAGGGAGCTGGCTGGACACAGTGGGTCTCCAGCAAAGGGAGGGCTGGCACTGCTGCCCCTGCTTGTGTCACTGCCATAGCAGGCTTGTGGCACCACTGGTAGAAGGATCTGTAGCAAAAGCTGCCTCTGCTCTGAGCACTCAAACTTTAGCTTCTCAGTGGCTGCCTTTGCAGAATAAGATTGGAAAAGCTGAATACCAGTCTCTGTACCTGTATTTTTAAAATTCATTTGAAGCTCAGATGTGTTTTTCAGCGATTGCTCCATCAGCCTCCATATGACCTCACCTCCATTTCAGAATTTTAAACTTCCATCCTTTGTATAGGTCACTGTGGTCAGGGTTATGTTTTTTGACACGAGATTCTACAACAGTTTCTTGGGGCCCAAAGGGTATTTTGAAGATGAAGGCTGCCTTCTATCTCTTCTGGCAGGTTTTTAGGAAGAGGGTAAATGGTGAGTTGAAGGGGTTGAGCTAAGTTATGTGTGTGAGCTGGTTCCAAAGCATGGAGGAAGTCTGAACTGTTTCAGGTGGGTTGTGACTCTCCTGGGGCAGAGAAGCACCTTGAGAAATTTGTTTCTTTTGCTTCTGTTGTTACTTGTCTTGATTTAGTTGTCCTTTCCCTCTTGCTGTGGAGTTTGTGCTCAGAAACTGCAGGAACAGAAAGACTGCTCCTGCACAAGTGATCTTGTGGATCACTCACACGATTGTGTGGTGGCCTTGCAGTGGGTGTGGAGCTCTACACCTCTGTCAGCAGGTTCCTGGGGGCCAGAGCAAGTATTGATGCTCCAGATCTGTGTTGAAAGAACATGTGATGTCCAGAACAGGAACAGCATTTCAGCTGTCAGTGCTGCCAGTACAGAATGAAACTTAGCTGGAATGTGCAGTCCTTCCTCGTGATCTCGGGCAGCTTCCCTGGCACTTCATGGTGCTCTGCTAAGGAGCTATATGGCTGAATCTTCCTCAGCTGGGTGGGGTATAATCCATCTCTGGGTGTATTACTGCAGAAATCAGGATCTTGGACCTCTTGGAAACTTCCAACATATGCTCCAAGCCCTCTGGTGCTTGCTATGTTGTGTCCTCCCCTGAAGGCATTGTTACCGCTGCATCTTCCATGTGTGCAGATATTCCTTAGTGGGAAGCTGATCCCTTGGGTAGCTGTGCTCAGTGAAATGTGATGGAGTTCCACTCACTGACCTTCAGGTGCAGAGTAAGAGAAGGAGTCCAGCCTGTAAGCAAAGCTCTGGAATATTCCTGAGAGCTGCAGGAGGCCTGTTGATGTTTGCTTTGTTTAGGTGCCCCAGTGTTCCTGGTTGTAAGAGCTATCATTTTAAGTTGGTTTGTTCCTGTGATTATTCTCTTTTTGGCCCCAGAATCTTGACTGAACTTGCCACTAAATAAGCCACAGTGGTTCTCTTTGGTCTCTGTGGGTAAGGAGGAACATTCTGGGAGAACAGAAGTTGGTTTAGTGAGCCCATGGGCTGTTACCAGGGCCCTTGTCATCCACATTGTTCGTGGTGAGTGCTGAGTTCTCTCTGCAGCTCATGGTAAGCACATTTCTGTCAGTGAAAATATTGTAGCACATTGAGAGATGGCATCAGCTGGCAATTCTCCTGAATTTCAGCTCCACTAAGAGGTGGACAGATGAGCCTCAAAGCTGCCCATGTTGAACGTACCTTGGAAATTACAGCCAGGGAATTAATTGTGTCCCCTACTGGGAAATACGAGTTGAAATCTGTAGGTTCTAGAATTAATTTTTTTTTTTTTTGGTGGGGTGAGAGGGTGTCTGTGCTTTCCTTTTTCACTTGGATGAAACTCTGCAGCTCTGATCACCATTAAAGCATCTTCTTTGTGGAAATTTCATTTTGTGGTGAGTTGCCGGTTCAGTGGAGATCATAAGAAATACCTCAGAATGTGGATTTCTCAGCAAATGTGAGCAGGACTAATTATCAGTGACATCTAAATGTCTTCAGTCTTTGTGTGTATGGGGAGTTAAATCTTTGCTCAGGCTCTGCAGGTTGCCTGTCTCACATACCTGTGTTATAAACTAGCCAGCATTGACTGGAGCAAGTCATGATCTCTGTGGAAAGGGTGAGTGTTTGATGACAGCCCTCCTTGGGATGAGAGGATGCTTTGAGGCAGAAGGACTGGAGGTCTTACCCCGAGTGAGCAATACCTGTGGAAGTCTCCTTGCACTAGGACATCACAAAGGAGGTGGAGGAAGATTAGGGGTTGATAAGCTGGTGAGAACTGAATGTTCTTCCTTGAGGAAGAGGTTGAGGGATTCGTTGCCTGTTAATGAACAGGGAGAGGAATAGGGAGCTTCAGAACAGCATTGTTGGCTGTTCTGAAGTGGTCAGAGCCCCTTCTCTGAAGTGGGGTTAGTGGCTCAGCTTGCAGGAAGAGCTCAGATAAGAATATTTATAATGTGTGACAATCACATCCAATACCATTATTTTCTCCCTATCTTGGAAAGTGGTCTCAGTAGAATGACCAGAAAAATGAAAGATGTATCACATCATAGAAAGTTATTTTTGTGGTAAAATAACAGTGACTCTCTAAGCATTCTTTGAAGTGGCTTGCCTGAAGTTGAACATGATCAAGCTCTAAAAATACCAACATGATTTTTTTTGTAGGCATTAGATTTCTACCATTAGAGAGCTCAGCAGGAATATTCTGGATGCAATGTCTGTTTCTGCAGCCTGCTGCCTGTGGCCTTCTGATTCTGGTAAATCTGAGCAAAATGAGGAAGGCTAAATAGTGGCAAGTCATCTGCAGGTTTTTTTTTCTAGAGGAGGAAAATCCAGTAACAGGCAGCTGCTGAAAACCTGAGCATAAACTGGTAGAGTTTGCTTTAGTTGCTCTGCTTCATTCTAAACACTGCTGTCTGAGTGGATTGTTTCACATAAGCATCCCCAGCTTTAGTTTGTGATATTCCACAGGGATTCAGCGTTATCCCAGTTCAGCTTTTTCTGCAGTTCACTGAGTTGATACCTGTTATGCATGTTCAGGTTTGAGCTCCTGGGGACTGGTGGTGACAGTGAGAGAAGAGGATGGTGGGTTGGGGTGTTCCTTCATACAATGACGTGTACCCTGCCATTCCTACAGTGGCTCACAATTAGGGCTTTTATTATTTTGGCTTTCAAAATGTCATTTTCTACTCTAAGTTGAAGAAGAGAAATGTTCTTCGTTACAAATTGATAATGTTGAAATGCAGCTTGCATGTTTTGAGAGCATAATCGACTTGGGTTCATGTGGCTGTTAACTACTAGGTGGGAGAAAAAATTAATTCAAATAGCATCGAGTGCAGAGGGAGGGAAGGGCAGCATGCAGGTCAGCTTTCTGGGAAGGGAGATGCTCTTAAGTCTCTCATTAAATGGGCTTATGTGTAGGACTTAGCTTTGCTGGGCAGGTTTTCAAATTCCAGGCTGCAGCTGGATGTGGGAAGGGTCTGGCTGTGGAATTAACAGTCTGTTGTTGCTGAGCGTGGGGTTGTGCATTTCTACTGGCTGTAGCCCTGATTCCTTTTAAGTCCTTTTTTTGTTGATAGGAAGCATTCTGTGTGTGTCCTACAGTTTGGTATGCCATATGTTACTTGGGCTCATCCTGACACAGATGTGCATTTCCAGATGAGCTTTAAACAGGGTGCAGGTATGTTTTGCTGTGCTGTGGCTCCACGATAAGGAGGCATTTGCAGTTGGTGCCTGTTGAAGGAGACCCACCTCCCTCACAGCCATTTCTGAGGCTGTCCTGGGACTTAGAGCAGGAGTAGGACTGGACTTAAAGCATTTGGGCTGTTTTAGTGTTGTTCCCAGAACACCTAGAAAAGGAGTTCTGGCAAGCATGTGGTTCTTCTGGCTGGTTCTGGTACTGACAGGTTAAGAGGAAGCTGCTTTTCATAAAAAGACACTATTTTGATATGATGCAGTTGGCAAGAGAGACCCGCTGCCTGTTGCTGTAATGGAGGGTTCTTATGTGGGTTCTCCTTTTTCTTTTAACAGCGAATGGACCTGGGAGAATGTACAAAGATCCATGACTTGGCTCTGCGAGCAGATTATGAGATTGCAAGTAAAGAGAGAGACCTGTTTTTTGAGCTGGATGTAAGTATGAAGAAATTTTAGTTACTTTTGTGGAAACTGCTTCTTGAAGTTACTGGGCTGTACAGTAGAACTCAGTGGCCATTTCAGCTCATCATGTTATTTGATGTGTTACCTGTCCAGAATGTGCAGCCCCTTCCTGAATGTCAGCCTGACTGCTGACTTGAGAATGTAGAAGTAATTATGGCCTTTGCCACCCCATTAGCCCAGCGAGTTGGGAGGCTCCCTGACATTCCTTGGGCCCCACACCTGCTGCTCTGTACCAGGTCCTTGTAACCTGATGCCCTGTCCCAGAAAGAGATTTAACATTAAAAGCCTTCTGCTCAGCAGTTTAACTTTTGTCAGATTTAGCTTTCATGTCACCTTTCTGTGATGGAACAGATCAAAGGAAAGCACAATTCTGTCTTTCCTTTTCATGTTATTCCAGTGCTTTTGTCCTTGTGCCTGCTGCTCCTGCATAGGAAGTTCGTTCCAGTGCAAAGCAGTGTTGATGTGAGCACCCTGTGATGTGTCAGAGTAAAGGAACTGGGTCAGGTTTACAGGGCAGGGGTCAATGTTACTTGTTCTGCAAAGTGTCATTTGGTTTTCTTCTCAAAAAAGAGGTTGGTTGTGCATTATACAGGGATTGCAGCTGTTGGCTGTTAAAGCTACATCTGGCATGGAGAGCACCTTCATTCATAATTCTTTGTCTGATCATGCAGGCAATGGATCACCTAGAATCCTTCATTGCAGAGTGTGACAGGAGAACAGAACTGGCCAAGAAACGCCTGGCTGAGACACAGGAAGAAATCAGTGCTGAAGTGTCTGCAAAGGTATTGGCCTCTCATTAAACATTGGTTCTGAAAGTCTTGGTGGGAGCACTGGTGTGCTCTTTCTCTGACACCAGTGATACTGGGGAGTTAGGCTTCACAGAGGATTTGGGGATTCCAGCCATCCTCCTCAAATGCTGCTGTAGCCATTCTGGAGACAAACTTACAGAGCACCATGGACTCTAAAAGAGATTGCTTTAGCCTGGAAATAAAGCATATTGGTTTCTTCCCCATGCTATGAAATGTTACCATAATAACTTAGAATAGCAAGTCCATCATCCCATGATTTTTGTTTCATTTAACAAATACTCATGGAGTTTCCTTTCTGGGAACCTGCCTAATTGGGCCAATACAAGACATTTCTGAAGCTGATTTTGTGGCCTCTATGCTGACCTGTAAGCCAGAAATGACTGGCAGATCATGATCTCTCCACATCCAGTTTCTCTGTTTGCCATGTGTCTGTGACTGCATTGACATTGGTCCACCAATCCCTGTTGTTGGGGACTTTTGGAGATACATGGTCATCTTCCAACAACTGATTTCAGTTGTTTCTGAACAGTATTTCTTAAGTATTTCTGAACAGTATTTCTTAAAGAAAAATGAAGACTTGTCCTGCAAGCTTTATCACATTTTTGTCTTAATAAAAACTAACTATTCTCTTCAGGCAGAGAAAGTACATGAGCTGAACGAGGACATTGGAAAACTCCTAGCTAAAGCTGAACAGCTGGGAGCTGAAGGAAATGTTGATGAGTCTCAAAAGATCCTGATGGAAGTGGAGAAAGTCCGAGCAAAAAAGAAAGAGGCAGAGGTACAGTGTTGGCTCCCCTGGGAGTTGTCACAGGAGCCTGGCCTAGGCTGGGTGGTTCCTACCTCTGTTCCTGTGTGCTGGTGCCTCCTTTTGCAGTTCCAGCCCTGTGCCAGCAAACAGGTGGCAGTGTGGTGTGGTGGATGAAAAGCTTTTTAGAAACTTTTATCTAGTGCAGAGAGCTGACTGGGGCGGGGAGGGCTTTGTCCTCTGAAATATTTGGCCACCAGTCCCTTGCAGGGATAGACTGTTGGGTTAGCTGTGCCCACAAAGCTTTTGTGTGGCACCTCCTTTGTGTGAGGGTGGGTTTTGATTCTTCAAAGCAGTTCTTTGCAGGGGTTTCCTTGGAGGGTTGTGTCTTTGTAAGGGTTCCCTGACATTTGTGTGGGTTTTCTTGCCTCCCTGTAGGAAGAATACCGAAATTCAATGCCTGCATCCAGTTTCCAGCAGCAGAAGCTGCGTGTGTGTGAAGTCTGTTCAGCATATCTGGGTCTCCATGACAACGACCGGCGTCTTGCTGACCACTTCGGAGGCAAATTACACTTGGGTTTCATTCAGATTCGTGAGAAACTGGATCAGCTGAGGGTAATCCTCTCTATTTTAAACCTTCTCAGTGTCATTCTGAAGATCTTGAACATTTCTATTAAATTAAGCCCTCTGCAAAGAATTCTGTATTGTAAAAGCTCAGAAATTTCCAATTACAGAATCCCTAAAACATCAAATGGAGCTTTGTTTAGCCTTGTCTTGGGTTCTGTTCTGTCTTTTCTAGGGAACTAAGTATGTACCCTCAGAATCAGTCAAACCAGACCACTGCTGTAATTTATTCCTTGGAGCTTTGGTACAGTTGTTCCCATTGACATGATGGAAATCTGTTACTCTGAGTTTTTTTTACTTTGAGACCTCTTAATGAAATGTTTGAACTGAAGTTTCACATGGTTCTGCCAGTGAAAAGGTCTTGAGTAGCTGAAGCCATTAGGAGTTTTCTGAAATGATTTGTAATGGGTTGTGGTACTGGCCTTGCTTGCAAACAGAGACCTTTAGCTGAGTAAGAGTTGTGATTCCTGTGCCTCACTCACGGTGCATTGAGGTCAGTGCCTCAACTGAGAAAAATTAGAACCTTGATAGAGATCTTGACTTAGCACATAAAATGCAGTGAAGTGCTTCTTTGTCTTGCTATTGGAATGATCTTCCTGCAGATCTGACCTGTTACTGTATGGCTGAAATATGTGGATTTATTTTTTTCCCCTAGAAAACAGTGGCAGAAAAGCAAGAGAAGAGAAACCAGGATCGTTTGAGACGGAGAGAGGAGAGAGAACGAGAGGAGAGGATGGGCAGACGGTGAGTGGAACCTGGGAACTGGCCTGTGAAGTTTAGAAGTATCTGACTTCTTGTACATGAGCACTGCAGGAATTCAGCATCTGCTGCTAGAGTGGCTGTTGGATGTGCTCCAGATGCTGTGTGAGCATCTTGGGATTCAGTTAAAAATGAAAACAATGCACAAATCCTCCACTCCTCCACCTTAGAGTGATTGTACATGTATTTTAACCTCTACTGTGTGTCTGAAAGATGGAAGTTCCCTGTAGTCTTCAGGCTTATATTGGTCTAATCCCTGTCTTAGGGAATCTGAGTCTGGATAAAATACCCTCATCCAGAGCATCTCTGTGGGAAAGTTTAAGATGAGTGAGGACTAGGCTTGCTCAAAAGGCAGTAGTCATGCAGAAATTCCCTGGACAGCCCTCCTCATTGCTTGGAGGTGACAACAGGCTGGTGTCCATGAGCCAAATAGTGGACTGCCTGTAACTTTTCTACAGCGAGGTGCTTTTGGCACAGCTTTGGCAAGTGTTTCCTAAGGAAGCTGAGGGATCCTAAGGAGTGGCTGCTTCTGGTGGTTGTAGCCATGTGTGTCACCTGCTCAGATGTCTGTAATTCCTGAGCAGTGGGAGGGGCTGGAACATTGGTTTTCTCAGGACAAGCTCTTCTGCATCTTGCCAGCTGAACTGGAAAAACAATTTCTTGTGTACTTGAACTGAAGAGGCATCTTGTGTGTAAACAGCTCAGTTAAACAGCCTGGTGTGGGGAGGGTGGTTATTTGCAGGGGTCAGGCAGAGGAAGTGGCTGGGTAGGAATGCTGTTCTGATTGTCACAGCATCTCCCTGGTTACCTCGTGTGTTTCTCCTCATGTGCTTCTTGCATCAAAAAGACCCCAACCTTGCTGCCTGTGCAGAGCTATATTTGAAACTCAGAGTCAGTTGAAGAGTGAGTTTGTCTGAGGAATATGAGATTTATAACTGCAGTGTGCTCTAAGATGGTGCTGGCTCTGGCTATACATTGCTGGAATTGCTGTCAAGTATCAGCATGAAGCAGCATGGTGATTTCAGTGTATTATGAAGATGTGAGCCCCAAATTGTTATTCATTATCCATATTACTCATAACTCCTGTTAGGGTGTTTTATGTGGGTTTTCTCTGGGGATTGCCTGGTGTGATATGAAGGAGCAGTTCATGCTACAGCTTTCTGTCGAACTGTAGCACTTCATGGAGAGCATCACAACCTTCTGTTATCCATGGAACTGTAACGCAGTTAAGTTTGGGAGCTGCATGATCTGGAACTACCTGATGATTGCTGGAGTTAATCAAAAGGGACTGCTGTTGCTGTGGTCAGAGATGTGGAAGTGAAATGGAAAGTGTCTTCTCATGCAGCTGCTTCAAGGCAGGCTCTTCCAGACCCACAGCAGGACCCTGCCTAACCGGGACTCAATTTGTCTCCATGGTGCCTCTTCTTCCTGGAGGTCATTTCTCTGTGAAAGTTGCTCAGCAGAGTTGCCTTCAGGAAGAATCCTCTGGATCTCTTTGTTGATCAATATCTTCTCAAAATGCTGGTTTTCTTCCTCCTGTGGTGTGCCTGTGGTTTTGTTTTAGTGGTTTTTAAAAAAACCCCAAGCCCTCAATTCTTGAGAGCTAAAGAGCCTCTCATGTTCACAGGTAGTCCATATGTGGATGCATCTGATGAGGGGGTTTGAAGGCTGCTTTTGAGTGTTTATTTAAGGCTTAAAATAGGAAAGGTTTAAGAACTGCATGGAGCTGGCCTAAAGTCAGTTCTTGCTGTTTCCATATGTGACAGTACTTAGAGACTGTGGCTGGCCTTTGCTCTGGCTCTGTGCAGAGACGTGTGTGTGCTCCACAGAAAGACTTGCTATGAAGGAGTCAGGAGTGCCATACAGAAGAGGTCAAATTAATTACCTCTCCAAAACAAGAACTTGACCTGAGGGAGGACAGTAGTTTTCCCAGTGGACATTCGGTGTCAGAACTGAGGTTAGAGCCCAGATGTCTCAGTCCTTTATCTGCTGGGAGCTGTGCACACTATGCTCACAGGGGCATCTTTTCATCAAAAACTAATTGATGACTTCTACCACCTTCCAGACAGCCGCTCTTATCCAGAGCTTGGTAGTTTAAGGAACGACAGGAAACAAGTTTCCTTCAGAACTCTTCGTGTCATATCCTCCTATACAGCATCTTCATGGTGTTACTTCAGTAAGAGAAAGAGTATGGCTTGACTTTGGTGACTGACAGGCACTGTGACATCCCTGGAAACCTGTGCATTCCCTTGTGAAACTCTGCCTCTCACAGCTGTAATTAATTTGTCAATAAACTGTGATTCCACATAGGAATGAGTGAACTGGATTGCCACCCTAGTGGTAATAAACACAAGTCTTTTGTTTGATGTTTGATGTGGCTGTTGGGTGCCCAGTAATCTCTTTAAGACTGGAATTCTGTGGAGAAGGGGCATGCTTGGAAATGCAGACCTCAGTGTTTGCTTCCAGAGTACACCAGCAAACAAGTCTGGTGGAGGTGCCAAACGGTTTTCCTTTGTGTTAAGCTGGACAAAAGACAGGTTATGAAACTCAGCACAGAGTATCTGTGATACAGGGATAAAAAAAGGAAAAAAATAATAAAATAGACTTGCTTAGCCTCTTGCTCCTATGGACAGCAGTCTGCTTTAGTCTCCTGCTGTACAATGATTCGGCCTAGTAAGGACAATGCTGTTTTGTTGGATACTTCCTGAATTCTGAAGTCTGGTTCTAGGGAGTGATTATCAGATGGTTTTTGTGCATACTGCTCGGATCATAGGCACGGAAGGGCAGCCAGGCTTTTCAGGGGATGTAGAAGGGCTTTTGTGATGTGTGCACTGGTGGTTCAGAATAAAGTGATCAGGAGGAAAAAGAACATTAAGAACTTGGAGTAACTACAACCACCAAAAAAATCCAGCTGCCTGCCAGGTACCACAGGAGGTCCTGCTGCTCTGTCAGGTTCTGTTCCATGGGAATGGAGGTGTGTGGTTGCTGTCTTGCTCTCCTGGTTCATCAGCTTTTCCTTCAGCTGGTCATGTGTGTTGCCACAGTGCATGTTTCATTTGCAGACTCCAAGTTCAGCTCCACTTTGTTTACAGTCCTACCTGAATTCCTTTCTATATTTGGGGGCTTTTTTTGCTTTCTACCATGATTGAACAATCCCATTTCATTGTGAAGAAATGTCAGTACACATTGATTTTCTTAATCTTGTCTTATCCAGGCAAGGTTTTAAATGATGTTACTAAAACAGATGCTTGTGTATTGCTTCTTAAATTCTTGTCTGTGTGGAGCTTTGTCAGGGTGCCAGAACAGCTCTGTGCGGTGTAGATGGAACCTCTGTGTGAGTGTGTGCAGTGGGGAGCAGTTACAGGAGTGAGTCTCTAAGTCACTAAACAGGGAGAGAAGCCACTTCTTAATTAAAGCAAAACGAGACTGTTCACACAGCGTGTGATGTTCAGCTGACTCTGAAATGTGGCCACAGAAGAAGAGGGAGGGTGTAGCTTCCATGTGCAGTGGTATTTTAAGTGGTGCTGAGTAATGGTGCTGCAGAAGTTGAAAGAATTCTGCCATTGTTATTTACAAACTGTCAAAAGCTAATGCTGACAGCAGTAAGCTCAGAGTGCCACACACGAGCTCGTGGAATGTGAGAAAGAACAGCAAGGCCTGGATTATTCTTAAGTGCTTTCTAAGGATTTTCAGTTTATCTCTGTCACTTGTCAGTAATAGTTCTTCTCTTGTGGCTCTGTCCCCTCTTTTTTCCTAGTTATCTTTCCCAAAAGGGAAAAAATTATTGATGCAAATTTCCTTCTAATGTTTGGTAAACAAATACTAGGAGTGAGAAAAAGCTTTTTTTTCTTTATTAAAATCCCTTTTACATGTGACTGCCTCAAAGGAACCAAAATCAGAAAACTGGCAGATGTCTTTCTGACTGGAGAGTGGCACTTGAAAGTGTTAGAGTTGATCCAGCTGGTGTTAGACAGCAGGGAGTAAAGAGTATATAACAAATATGCATAGAAAATTAATTGGAAAGGTTCATTGTGGTGCTTTATTAATAGTGCCTGAATTGGTTTCTAGACCTTTTCTGTTGTGACAGGAAGCTCAGTGTGCAGAAACTCATGTTTTCGTTTTTTCATAAATTCTTCTTGCTCCCAAAATTGAAGCTAATTGAATGTCTTATTTGCAAGCTTTTTTTTTTTAAACTAATGCATCACTTGGGGTATTGCTTATTCCTGTGAAGAGCTGCCAGGCTGGATGAATTTTCCTATTGAAAACCCACTGGCTGTATCATAATTTCTCTCACTTAACTCTCCTCTTCTTTCTAGGTCTGGATCAAGAAACAGAGATCGTCGAAGGTGAGTGCCCAGTTCTGCAGTTCTCCCAAATGCCTGTTTGTGTTTCTCTCCAGCTACTGAGGTTTTTCCTGGGTCTCACGAATGCAGTTCACTCAATGCCTCAGTGTCTGGTTTGCTCCCTGAAGGAAATGGGAAGTGCACTGTGGGCACCTCAGTGCTGCTGCTCAGCTTGGTGTCACTCGTTGGGCTGTAGAACAGCTGCTGAGTAGCTTGGCCAGGATGGGCTCTGTGTGCTCCAGAGTGTGAGCCCATAAATGTCCTCGAGGCCTCTTTCAAATAAATACCTGATATACTTCCATAGTTTTAATGTCTGAAGTATCTGTTATATATGTAATACCTCAGATGTGAAAATACAGAGAGTTGAGATTAAAACCCCTACATCTCTGGGAAGAGCTTGCCTTAATGCTATGGCAACATTCTCTGTGATCATGGACCTGGAGATCTCCCTCTTTACTGTTTTCCTTTGGCATCTTTCTTATTTTTAGAGCAGGTTGAAATAAATCTGCTTCTAAAGTGCAGGACTTTCACAAGGAAGATTCTCTTAGGATTATGGTAATTTCACAGGCCACTTCCTTTGGCCTCTCTTCTACTTACATGGGCCTCACTTGTGAGTGATGCAGGGTTGTAAGCTGTGCTCTGGCCCTTGCCACATGCTTACATTAATGGTGGGAGCTTTTTCTGTAAGCTTCCCACAGCAAACTGAATAACCCACTGGCATTTTGTTGGTAGCACAAGGCCCAGGAGGAGGGAGCTGCCCACTGTGTGGGTGTGGATGATCAGCCCTGGGTGTCGGCATGGATGTGGCGGGGCAGGGGTGGACTGTGCTGATGCTCTGGGTATTTGTCACTCAGGAGTATCTGAGAGGTGGCTCAGGGGTGCAGATCTGAGGTACTGAGACAATCTGTGTTCCCTCCAGATCACGGTCTCGGGAGCGGAGGCGGAGACGCTCCAGATCAGCTTCCCGGGAACGGCGGAAGTCTCGCTCCCGCTCCCGGGACCGACACAGGCGCCACCGGAGCCGTTCCCGCAGCCACAGCAGAGGTCACCGCCGGGGGTCCAGAGACAGGAGTTCAAAACACAAGTATGTATTCCTGACAGGAGTGCTTCTGGAAAGGGGAGTCGAGTCCTTGGCTCACAGTGACCTCCCCGGCCCTTAGAGCGAGCAGGAGCATGGCAGGGTTCTCCAGAGCAGCTGCCGTGGCCTGTGCCAGCTCCTGGGCCAAAGCAGGATTTCCCAGTGGCCTCACGTGAGGTCAGCAGCTGTACAGCAAGATCCCAGCTGGGAGTCCAGGAGATAGAACAGGTTCCCTGATTTGCAGTGCTGAGCCTCGAAATGCTCCTTGGAGGGGAAGCAGCACGAAGCCTCTCTGAGCTAACTGAGCTTCCCTCGACCTGTAAAAGCCAAGTGCCTGAGAGGCAGTTTGGATGTTACACTTAGGTAGTTATTTTCTGCTTCCCAGATTCCTTCTCTGAGTGCTGGCACTGGGAAGGAGTCTGTGATTTGAGGTCTAGGGATAGTCAAGCAGAACGCTGCTTGAGAGAGAGAGAGAGGGAGAGAATTCTTTAGGAATCAGCACTTTTTCCTCCTGAAAAAGAAATACAGGAGGAGTATACTGTTCTTTGGTCTCTGAGGAGAAGCACTATACTCCAAAGAAGGGCTTAAAGTTTTTCTGAAATTCAGCAAAACAGCCTGTGTTGGAGGAAGGATGAGGCAAGTGTGTGTATAGTATCAGAAAAATTGACTGGAATCATTGTGTTTCCCTACAGCCCTTCTAAGCCCAGGAGCAAGTCTACCTCCAGGTTCTTGCTGAGGTTAGATCTGGATTTTTTTAAAGACTCCTGGTTAATTAGGGGAGTGCTTTAGCACTGTCATCTGATTAGGCACCAGCACTCAAGTACAATTCTAGAAACAAACCTATTGTTGTGTGTCTTGTGTCAGCTTAGCTAAGGGGTAAGAACAGCTTTTCTTTTAAAGATACCTGTTGAAGGGGAGGGAAATAATGGTCTGAAAAGTAAGTCTGTTAATAATTGAGGGGGGGTGTAAATACTGTTTATTCTCCAATGGCTGAGATACTAAAGTGCTTTTTTAAATCTGTCTTGAACATGAAAAATAAAGAAAAGAAGTTTGGACAATTAGGAAGTGAGGAAGATCCTGTAATTACTATTACTAAAGAGCAGGTAAGGGATTACTTCGGAACCCTTGAACACATCCAAACCAGCCCATTGAGACTGCAGGGGGATTGGCCAGCTGACACACCTGCACAAAATTGCTGAGAGCTGGGGAGAGGCCAGGATCAGTTTAAGAAAACAAAAACAAGAGAACAAACAGAAAAACCCTGTTTCCTGAAAGAGGATAGCTTCTGTTTTCACCTCAAGAGTTAATGAAATCTGCCCTCAGGTTCTGCTGGTCTGAGGTCTCACTTGCTGAAAGAAATGGAGAGTGTGTCACAGGATCTAGAGATCTCAGGGCAGGAGATGTGCAGGCAGCAGGCATTGTTGTGGAACAGGTAGAGAGTTAATGTCATCAGACAGACTGATGTTAAATGACAGTTTCATGAAAACAAAATGGCTCTCGGGTTTTGATACATCAATTGTGCAGTATTTTCAAACCTTAAAATCAACAAGAATGAAAGTGGAACCTCTAAGGTACCTTCTGTTGTGACTGTAAAAAAACCCTGTGTACTGAGCCTTGGAGTAAAATATGGGAGCCTCTGCTGAGCTCACTCAGGATCAGCTCCTTTTGAATCCTGCTATTCCCTAAGCTGGCAGGAATCACACAAGAAACAGCCTTTCAGATTAGACCTAATATGAAGCCTTCTGCTTAATTCTGCATGGGCTGACACAGGGAAGTGCTGCTGAAAATCTGTGGCTGTGAAAAGATGTGCCCGTGTGGTGGGCTGCGAATATCAATCTGTATCATCCTGACTTTGAACCTGGGATGCTGCCAAAGCCAGCATTTGTCAGGATGCAGAGTGAGAAGCCCAGGGCTGAGCCAGCAAAGAATCCAGTTGGTATTTAAAGCAGTTGAGCAGAAAGCCAGTAGCTTAGGGCATAATGAAAAACTGCTCTGGAAGCCATGAACTGAGCTGAGTCAGAGATGAGGAAGAAATTGCAGGCACTTCAGTATGGCCCAGAAAAATACTAAGGGGTGCAGGGAAGACCTGAGAGAGCCCCCTGTGGCAACAGCTTGAAAGGATCACTCTGAGGAAGGAGTAACAAAGGCTCGGCTGAGCACTCAGCGCTGCAGAGCTGACGTTCCCTCACAGAAACCTCACACAGTTGCTGTCATGGGGGTCCCACTCCCCATGCCACAGTACCCAGGCATATTCCTGTATGGAACTTGTATCCCACAGCCCTGGTAGGGAAAGATGTTGCTTGGTGGGTATTTGACAATTTTCAGTTGTGAAGCTGATAGCGATGGTTTACCTTGTACTTCAGATCTTCTAGAGATCGATCTTCAAGAGAAAAGTCCCGAGACAGAGAGAGGAAAGAGAAGAGCTCTTCTGAGAGGCGGCACGAGAGCACAAATGGCAAATCTCGTTCCAAGAGGTCAGAAGAGAGAGAAGCTGGCGAGATCTGAACTCAAACGATCTGTGTTGCACTGTAAATAGTCTGATAAACATTCTACACAAAGCCTAAATTTCCCATTTATATTTACTGAATACAACTCATCTTTTGTAGTTTGGGATTTTTATTGTTTGGCAGATAGCTGTGAGTTTGTAGAGATACAGAGTTACGTACGTTTAACAGGATTTTGTTTTAGTAGGAATAAATAAATCTGGATGGATGGTTTTCAGTCCAGGCCAGTGTGGACACCCTGTGTTTGTCCTGACGCAGTGAGTGCAGCGGTCGGGGCCATGCTGTGCCTGGAGCCCTGAGCTGCCCTGACCTTTGTAACGCTTCAGCCCTTTCCAAAAGACCCACCTGACCCTCTGTGAGCACACCAGTAGCACTGGTTCTCAATTATATTTTTCCTTCTCTTCATATATGTTAAAAGAAAATGAAGATCTTTTTTTTCTTCCTTTTAGTACTTAGCCACCTCATTTTTATGTCTCCAGCACTTGAGAGTTGCCTCACTTGCCCAGCTAAGGCAAAACAGGCAGAATTTGGCCCTGATCTATTTTGAAAGCTGTTCATCATTGAAGATGACCAAATGAACTGAAACATGTTTCTAAGCTGGGCTCAAGTCTGGTTTTAGTACCTTTACAGTTCAGATAGTTGGTGTGAGCAAAGCAGTGGGAAACCTGGCTGGTTTCTTCTCTAGAGAAGCACAGCCACAGCTCATCTGCCTATTTACTGTGCACTCTGCAGTCAGAGCTTCCCCGTGGGGCTTTCTGACCTGCAGACGAAAGCGCTGGTGTGTTTTCCAAGGCCAGGCAGACAGAATGTGGCGAGGGGCAGAGGTGGCTCGGGAAGGAGGCCGTGCCAGCGTGTGCCACTCCTGGGAGAGAGGCACCGGCCGTGTCCCCACACGCGTGGGAGGCCTCTGCCGGTTGTCACTCGCTGATTCGTACCTCGGTTTGTTTCCCACGAGGGCAGGAAGGCGCCTGGCTGTGCCAGCCCCAGCCGCGACCCCCAGGCTCGGCATTTTGTGGGAATGGTGTGAGCGAAGCCCTTATCACCTACCGGGCCGGGCGTTGGCAGGCACGAGCCTGGAGGCTGCTCGTTAGCTCGGTGAGGCGGTTAATTGCCGCCGTTAATTGCCGTTCCCAGGAGCGGGGTCCGGCCGGCGCTCCCCCCTCCCTCCATTCTCTCCTTCCCCCCCCCCCCCCG